>CM047809.1:26053374-26653374 GCA_026214975.1 Gentiana macrophylla | reverse complement strand
TATAGATATATATATTTATATTTTTCAAACTCTTTGGAAACTCTCGGTCAAATATATTTCTAACACATTCAAGACTCTTAAAGTTCTCAAGAACACTAAGGTACTGAGATTCTAACTGTGAGTATAGCACTAGTTCTTAACTTTCATTAATGCTAAATAAGTGTTATCTGTATCAAGAATTAACTTTCCTTTAACTAACCGGAAACTATTCTATATTTGGCTCTTCATCTAATAGGTTCGTGAAATGAAGTTCAAGTGAGTATCGACTTACTAAACCTATTCTCAGAACATGATATGACTACTGATAACAACTAAAGGGTGCCAGATTATAAAACTAGCATGCAATTGAAATGTTACTCGGGACGAAACAAAATTTTGAAAATTTTGCACTTTTCATAGAAAATTATAACTAATATGAGCAAATGAAAGTAGATACACATAAACCATCCCCTCCCCCACACTTAAATTGCAACTTGTCCTCAAGTTGTGCAGAATGAAAAAGAAAAAGAAAACTTAGCTGATTGTATGCCGAAAGGGAGCTATTCTGGAAGTGGGTCGACCTCACCCAGAAATGCTCAACGAATCCAGTAGACTGTGGACCATCCACCGGAAAACTGAAATCGTCTAAAGCTCACAATCGCTAATGCAAATACCCTGCACACTTGACAAACATGAAATACCTCGGGGATAGGGGGAAGATAACATATAAAGCACAGGAAAGGAAGTCTAGAGAATTTTTAGATTAAGCTCATATAAAGATGGACATATACATGGAATATTGCAAAATAGTAGGGCTAGGTGCAACTATATGAAAATGCATTACAATGCAATCTACGTGAAAAATCTAAAAATCAACTAAAAGCGAGGTAGTATTACGAAACCGACGATTAACTACACTCAAAAGAAAAATAAACTAGGTGGTATTACGAAAACCGACAGTGACCACACTTAAGAAAAATAAAAGGAAAAATAGAAAAACAATGCAACTATATGAAATGCAACTAAATGAAATGCATTTAAATGATATGCAAAAAGAAAATAAAATAAAAGAAAGAAAACTAGCCCACTAATTTGCAACACGACATATATAAAATAAACGCGTCTACCACATAATGACAAAGTTACGATAAGCAGCATGTCTTGTCCTTCACTAGTGCCGACGCGCCTTAAGACTTATCGAAAGTGATAGACTTATGAAACCAACGATCATCTATCTAAGCAGGTATAACTCATATGGAGAAAGGGCGTAGCATACGGAAAACCGGCGATAGCTACCCATATGAACTATAAAAACAAAGGAAGCACGTAAGTCTTAAAAGCTTAAAAGATTCATCGGAGCGATGCACGTAGCATCTGGAACCGACATTAGCTACTAATTAACCATAAGAAGCTGTTATAGCTTACGAGCAGGCGATCCACTATAACATGCCTAAATGAATCATATATAAGGAATTGATCAATTATCTAACATGGATTCATAGATGGAAAGGTAAAAACATATAAGTTCAGGGCATCTATGTAAAAATCAATTAGCCACAGAAGCTCGAATGAAAAATCCACATCAAATAAAAGCATTGAAAATAAAATCAAGAAATTTAGAACCTGGACTGAACCCCGGACGAACGTTCACTTAGCGTTCAGAACTAGACGGGCGTTCCACCTTGCAGACGCTCGTCTGCCTTGAAAACCGACCGGACGGGCGTTCAGAAAGTATAGACGCTCGTCTGGTCCTCTAAATCAGAACAGGATTGAAAATATTTGAGCGGACGGCGCCCAATACTTCCCAGCGCTTCGTTCACTGCAGATGAAGAAGCTGGACGGGCGTCCACGAGCGAGCACGCCGTCCATACAACAAGAATGCCTGAGGCAGGGAAAAACATAGCAAAACCCTAATATTCCAATTCTAAACACCAAGAACGAGGCGCCACATCAAATTTAAGCACAAGCGGTTAGATTAGGTAACAACTAAACATAAACTTCACGTAAAACAAGTTGAGTAAAAACTTTTGCACATTCTTAACCTAATGGTCATCGAAACACGGCAAAATAAAAACTCTCAACTTGGTATACGCTACTTTTATTAAAAACAAAAATAAAAGCGTAACAAAATAGAGAACTAACAAAACTAGATTCAACATGACACCTATTCCCGGCAACGGCGCCACTTTTGTTGGGGAAATTTTGCATCATTAAAACAAAAGAAAATTTATAAACCTATACTACCATGCAAAACTACCTCCTAACCGGCCGAATACCGGGTAGTTGCTAGTAAAGTTGGATAAATGGGTATCGATCCTCGAGGAATTGAATTGGGTCATCGAATCTAACTTATTAATTCTTCTTTATTAACCTAAACCTAAACTAAAACGGAAAAGTGAACTGGACAGAGGATTGTTAATCCAAAGCCAGGAAGGATAATTGCGAACCAAAATAAATAAAACTATGAAAACGGTAAATCTATCTAACGAACATGATAACGACTCAAGCGATCAAACATGGAACGAACCATAATCCACCATCCCGCAACCCTTAATTTCTTCCCTAGATTATCTTATAGTGATTTAATTCAAGTTGTGGTTTCACCTATCAAACGTATGAATTCCTACTTTCGTAGATGAATTCGCCTATCAATCTCTATCTTTCGATTTACGGAGATTAACGCATCATAAAATAAACCAAGGTGCAAGATTTTCTAGATCTAACAACCTAGACATTCAACCTATCAACTTTCGTTTGACATAGATCAAAGCGTCTATTCTTTCCTATGGTGATCTCGCGTTTACACCGACTTTCGTCCTACGGTAAACATCAATAACAACATCTTTCAATATAAATTGCATTAACAAATAATCATAGAAAAGATACGAACTTGGAATTTAAACTTACAAGATATCCAGAAAAAGAAAGTAAAAACGCTGCAGAAAGATATCCATGGCTGCTCCATGTTTATTCAACCTCAAAACATCATCATGGTTCAAGAAGCGAAGGAAAAACAAACAAAATAAAAGACCTAATCTAACCCCGATCACCCGAGCACAAGGCTCGGGTGATCGCCTTGAAAACTCGAGCGGCTGCTTTATGCGTGTAATTTTCGTATGAAAAATCTGATGTAATTAGGGTTGGAATCGCAGCTGCT
Organism: Gentiana macrophylla; assembly: GCA_026214975.1. Classification (NCBI taxonomy): domain Eukaryota; kingdom Viridiplantae; phylum Streptophyta; class Magnoliopsida; order Gentianales; family Gentianaceae; genus Gentiana; species Gentiana macrophylla. The sequence goes on along the minus strand of CM047809.1, from coordinate 26,650,238 downwards.
TTTATAGAAAAATCAAGTCGGTTGCTACAGTAAAGGTGCCGGACGCCCGTCCATAATGTCGGACGCCCGTTCACTATTTTCAGCAACAGCATCCAAACTTGTAATGCTCATATCTCGTGCCTCGTAAGTCGGAATGGAGTGATTCAAAATCCTGTAGAATCCTCTCTTCAAGCCTACAACTCTTCTCTTGAGGTCCAGAGTCAAATCGGTTGTTATCATATCAAGAACTGCATCGGAAGTCAGGACTACCCGAATCTGATTTCCCAACATTCATCTTGATTGATTTCTTTCCTTATATCTTTCAATCTTCCATAACTTTGATTGATCCTTTCCAATCACGAATTTGGCTCTCTAAAATCCTCTCTCCCATCATCAATGAGTATCTACAACAAAAGGAAAACATACCAAAGCGTAACGTATTTCCAAAATAACATAAAATCATCAATTACGCACATAAATCGTTACGTTTTGAGATTTAACTATTAAAAACATCATTTACTCAATATTTCAATATAAAGCCCTATTTCTATGAAAATAATACATATACGGGGGAAATTGATATAAAATATATCGTAAAAAACACTACAATTTGACCCTTAACACCTCATAATAATTTTTTTAGTAAAATGAAATTAGTCATGTTTATAGGGTCGTCCCTTCAAAGAAAGCCATGTCAGCACGTTGAAATTTCTTAGAAAAGTTCGTACCACTTCAGCATACATTTAAAGGGACGACTTTTTCGTCCCTTCGAAAGAGTCAGCTATTTAAAAAGACAACGCAGAAGGGACGGCTTTATAGGAACGACTTGTCGTCCTTTTAAACCTTTTCTGGGATGACAATGGTTTTAAAGGGACGATAAAATGTCGTCCCAAAAAACAGGTTTTGTTGTAGTGGTTGTGGTGGTGGCAATGGGTATGAAGCAAGAAGGTGGGGTGGCCGGGGGAAGATGTGGAGGAGGAGGTGGTTCCGGGGAGGAGGAGGGAGTCGACCTTATATTTTTAGAAGGGAATGAATTTTTTTGTATTAAAGACTGGCAAAAGTAAAACAAAACTGGATTTAGTGAATGTGAACTAATAGTTGTGGTGGTTGAAGTAGATCCATGTTACTCAAAAATAACATGTGTGGTGCCGTTATAAATTGTCATTTTAGCAATAGATGGTGTGCCAACGGTAGATCTGGTGCGGTGCTAATAACAGGGCTCATATTTTATATATAGTACCTCAGTCCCAACAAAAAAAAATCATTTCAGAAACTCTAGTAAATCTAGAAAAATCATCTATTATGATGACGAAATATTGTTGGTTATTGACAATAGAATCCTTCAAGAAGTCCCTAGATATTCAAATGAACTAGATCAAAAGAAGATTGTATAGTAGTTGTACTTGTAGGTAAAACCTTTTCTTTTGCTTAGCCATTGGAAAAACATAGCATATGTCATGTTGATAAAACTTTACATAAGGGAATTGTGTACTAATGACAACCTTTCTTAAGGTAAAAGTCCAAATCTATAGTGCCACGACATGTTTTTATCAAAATGATCAATAATAAGTTCCATTGTTGCTCACTTTCCAACAACTCTGATGAAGAATATACAGTCCTTTGAACAAATTAGCTAAACCAATTTTTGTCTTCATCTAGTTGTCCTACAAAACACACATGCATGTTAAAGGTAAAGACAACTGCACAGTCTGAATCCTTGATTTGAGTTGGTAAAGAGATCAAATTAATTTTAAATCCAGGAATATACAGAACATTGTTAGATATTAGACAAATGCTTATGAGACAACCTTTCCTATGTGTGTGACAAATTAGACAATATTAGACAAATGCTTAAGAGAGCACACAATGTGATCTATGCACCTAAATCAAGAATCCATTTCGAATTTTAGAAGGAAATGTGGCATTCAATTAATGAACTTGGTTGACCATATGCGTATCTGAGTTCATAATGCTCATAAGCTCTACATACTGTTGAGATGTCCACCATTGAATAAATCGAATGCCCAGATTACACAATTTCCTTATCATCTTCAGAATTGTGATGTTTATTACAATTCTGTTCCACCATTTCGCCTTACTTTTGGAATTGTGACCTGGTGGATACTCATGTTTTGTTATTATATTTGTCTACACTGTGACCTCTAAAACCACAAAATGTGCACTGAGGCTTCTTATTATGAATGTCATAACATGGATTCTTGTAACCTGAAGCACTGTTCATGGGCCTTGAGTAATCAGAACTCTTATTTTAAAACTATTTCGGGAAGATCTTTGATTATCATAAGATGTGGCATCTGATTGTTTTGAAAATTCTTCTGACCATTAAAGTAGTAGAATTTTGGTTCTTTAACTAGTTTGATGAATGATTTGTCTGCCTTTCAAACATAATGGTCATGAAAAATGCATCTTTCATTTATCAAAAATGGACTAACATCATAGCCTATGAAACCAAAGGTTCAAACTCATTTTTCAACCCTTTTAGAAATCTCATCACATTTTCAATTTCCATATGATCAAGAATGGTCTAAATAGCATTATATACAATGTCACTGAGGCTCACAAGAACACTGAGGATTAGGTTTAATAACCTTAATCTCTTCCCACAGTGTCATTATCTTGGTATAATACTGATAATTATACACGGATCCTTTCTTAACATAACTTATTTTTTCAAGAAGATCAGAATGCCTTAAAGCATCAAAACTATAAAACCTGTCCGCTAGATCATTCCACACATGTTGGGCTTTAGCCAAGTACAAAAGACATTGAGAAATGATATTATCTACAAAATTCAAGATCCATATCCTCATTATAATATCATATTGTCTCCAAAGAGAAAAATTAGGACAGTTACCTGAGGTTTTGTGACAATTCGTTCGATGAAGCCAATCTTATTCTTTGTGATGAAAGCCATCTTCATAGCTTTGCTCCATGGATGATAATTGTTTTCATTGAGTAAAGGCTAAACTAACACAAGAGAGGGATTCTCATGGATGCAAGTAAAACAAACTGGATGGATTCATCTCCTGACTTCTACCAGCCATTATTCTTTCTTGATCAAGAATCTCTAAGAAACTTCAAATTCTCTGTGATTAACGCCGCAAAATAAAATAAACCCACATGGAATATATCAGGCACTACAACAAAATAAACATCTATAGAGACACACCTATAAAGACATTTTTTTTCAAAAAAAAAAAAACGCCACTAAAAACAGGATAGGGTGTAAATGTGTAAGACCTTTGTGGAGGCATTTTACTATGTCTTAATTTTATTATACCTGTAAAGACATTGTAAAGTGTCTTTTATATATAAAGAATAACTTTGTGGAGACACTTTTATATGTCTTAACTTTATATCAGTTGAGAGAGTTTAAAATGTCTTATACATTAAAAAAAAAACTAAAATCAACACTGTCCGAAAGTTTTTTTCATCCATAATTATTTTGTTTAGTAAATATGCTTGGCTCTCTAAAGGTGGCAATAACTTGGCATCCATAAAAAAGAGGGTGGCATAGCTGTATTCGCTTGACACACATATATGCATCCATTGTTTCTATTTATATAGCGGTCTATTTTGTTTTTATCTTTATGCTGTAATTTTATGAGACCCTGTGGAGACACTTTCATATATCTGAAATTTATTACAGTGAATACACTTTAAAATATCTTATGTAACATTGTAACTTTGTCCATATTTATTTTTGTTTTCCTCCAAAAATAAATGTAATTACTGTTGATAATAAGGATACAAATGTAATTAGTGCTGATAATAATGATACAAATGTAATTAGTAGTTTTATTACTGTCCTTTTATATGTTTTTTTTTGAACAACAAGTTAAATTTTTTATTGCAGCTAACAAGAAGCTAGCATGAACCAATCCAAGTTACACCAATTCATACACATATGCCGAAATCAATATAGGTGAACCAAACTAATCAAAACATCACCAAACTAAAGCAAGTTACCACTCAAACTAAACAACTAACAACTCGTGACTTGAAACGGCTTAGATTTCCAATCCTCCAAGTTAACAGCACCCCCAATCTTTCTATTAGAGATCCACTGAAAGGAATATCGTTGAATATCATTAAAGGTATTCTCATGGGACGGAATGACTGAATTAAACACCACGTTATTCCTTTGAAGCCATAGAGTCCACAACACCGTTTTCCTTATTGCATCCCAAAGTTTGAGCACGTTTTCACCGTAAGATAGATCGGGTTGGAAATAGCACAAAGTACTCCAGCTACTTGGGCAAGGACAACTGAGAAGGCACCGTCCAATTACGTTGTTACATATTTGTTGCGCAAAAGGACATAGTAAAAAATTTTGCGGAGAGTCTTCGATCTCTAAGCAACAAACGGGGCAATTCTCATCAGAAATATGTACCTTTCTTTTAGCTAGATTATGACTTGTTGGTAATCTATCAATGCACACTTTCCAACAATGAATATTCACTTTCGATGGAACCCAATTGTTCCAACTAAAAAATTTGTGTGTGGTTGTTGAGCATCCACTAGCTGTAACAATGACCTCTTTTAGAGTTGCAACCGAGAATCTGGCTTTCTTGTTGAGTGTCCATTTTGGATTATCAATTGAATCCGTGCAAAAAGAACATGAGAAGAGCAAGCTTAAAAGATCAATAAATTCCCCATATTCCCTCCCCCTTAAACCTCTTCTCCACTTCCAACATCAAGACCATTATCCCCCACTAAAACCACCTTTACTACTAATCGAACACTATTTTCCAACAGTAAGCCTAAAGAGTCGAGGGAAATAATTAGCCAATGTGTCATTCCCTACCCAAAAAATCAGTCCAAAATCTCACTAACTTACCATCATTAATCCTCCATTTTAGAGAAGACAAAAGATTAATACAACTATCTTCAAGTCTATGCGCATTATTGATGATCCTTTGCCAACATTTTCCTTTCTTTGCATTCTTTCCACCAATCTCTTATAAAATGATGTCTTACATCAATGTGTTTGGTTTTTGAGTGCAAAACAGGATTTTCTGTGATTGCAATTGCACTTGTGTTGTCACACATTATGAGAATTCCTTTTTCTTCAATCCCATAATCCCTTAATTGATGTCTTAACCATAGTACTTGTGCACAGCAGCTTCCAGCAGCAATGTATTCAGCTTCAGCAGTAGAAGTGGGACTGGAGACGAGAGCTGAGAGGGAGGGAGCTTGGTGAATTTATTGAAATTGTCTCTTTTATTTCATCTACTCAAATTTTTGCACATAAAGTTGACTTCCCTGTTTGGAACTTGAACTCAAAGGGCGTTCTCTCTGTTGCTGTTCTCAAGGATTTGATTCGTCGAGTCTCAGATGGTGGTAATGCTTCATCTGTTGTGATCCCTACTTGGCGATGGAATGCTTATGTGCCGTCAAAAGTTAACATCTTCAGCTGGAAAGCCTACCTCGACAGACTTCCGACAAGAGAGAAATTTGGTCAAATGCGGAGTTTCTCTTCCTGATGTTCTTTGTCCATTTTGCAAATCATGTAATGAAGAAGCCTTCCACATATTTCTTTGTTGTTCATTTTCTTCATCACTTTGGCGCAAAATTTTTGACTGGTGTTATATTTCAGCCGTTGTCCCTGGAGATTGGAGTACGTTTTGTTTGTTTTCTCCTATGGTTGTGCAACATAATGTTGGTCTTAGGATTTGGGATGCCATTAAGAAGGTGGTGTTGTGGTCTATTTGGTCTTTGAGGAATAAGATTGTCTATAATTTTAAGTATGCTTCATGTGACCAAACATTTGAGGGTAATAGAGTTCGTAGTTATGCTTGGATGAACGTCAGAAATAATAAAGTTAGCATGGATTGGGATTCTTCAAAGTCCAACCCTTTATGTTTAGTCCAGTTTAGTTCCTAGGCTTGGTTCACAGGGGTGTTGTTGCTTGGCGCTTGGGATTGTTGTTTATGCTTTGTACTTTTGTAACTTTACTCTAGCACCTTGCTAGTTCATTATAAATTTCTTTGATGTTCAAAAAAAAAAAATTCCTTTACTTGAGTCAAATACTATCCGCATGAATATATATACACAAAAAAATGATGTCCCTCAGTGAATTAATTTTCACTTAGAGACACTTTGACGAAATATTGTTTCAACTAATCCACTTGATAATGCGAAATAAATGAATATATCAATATTTGATTATAGCGTACGTAATTACCTTTAATATGGTTTGCCAAAGTTGTGTCTCAATCATATATGTATGTAATAATACACATATTCATCTTCTAAAAAAAAGTGAACGCATTTTCACAAAGCAAAATTTCTTAGCACAAATACTTTTTTTTCCAATTTTATTCTTCAAATTTTCAGGCATATTTATTCTGACCCAATTTAGGCAGAATGTTGAATTTTTTTCTGCCTGAATTTGAGTCAAAAGTTTGAAATAGGCTTTCCGATCGATATTGGGTCTAGAAAATAAATATGTTCAGACCGGAAGTATATTATAACAATCAACCACATTCTTATTGTTATGGAAGTAATTACCATACATTTAGCCTTTTTAAGTATTCATAATAAATCCACTCCAAAAAAAATTTATTCATAATTCATTTACATTTATCTTTTTGTGATTATATGTATTTGGTGGATACAAATGACACATTGCATGTGAGTTTTCACAGACGAACCTGCTTCGCAGCACCGATCGAGACACTCGATCATACGCATCAGAAACTACGAATTAAAACTGGTCTTCGATTTTACCACGATATGATTCACGTGATTAATTAATCTAATCTATCAAAAAATTCAAAGATTTACACAACCGAAGAGAAACCATGATCTTCCGAGTTGTATCTCCAAGGGATGACTAGTGGACGTCGATCCCGCATTCGAACCTCCTCGAATACGCTCAAGAAAAACCGTAGGTTTTTCTACTCTCAATAGCTAGGACAAAAAACTAATTTTTTTCTCCTTTCTCTCACTCACTAAATGGTGCATGAATTTTTTGTCAATTGTGTTGGAAGAACTCTCTTTGTATAGGAAAATCACAAAGCTTGAGAGTTTATCCATTTCACAAAACAATTATCTTTTTCTTTAAAGAAAAGATACTTTTCATTAAATAATAGATAATCATTATTAAACGAGAAAATCAATCTCTTATTCTATGAATTAATTATTTAAAAAATAATTAATTAATTACAAATGTGATATAATTCTGATCAATTTCTTTTTCCCTGTTTTTTACACATATGGCGTCAGTAATGTGCCATGGAATAATATAAAACATCTTTTCTATTTTACATATTAGTACCGAATAAATAATATTATTGCATATTAATTAAATAGACCAACTATTTAATTTTATTCACGAGGTTCCAAAATTCAAGAATCACTCGCGTGTTAGGAGTCAACCCGAAGACCATGGACTTATAACCAGTAGCTCCAATAAATTGAATAAAAATTAATTGAACAGAAAATTTCTATTCAACTTATTAATTCGGGAACTACGCCACCTTAAATCCGAAACTTAACTCTATCGATTACTGTTCGGTAAAAACTAGTTTTAAATTTATAAACCGAAACACCCCAAGTATAAGGTTCGTAGTAAAGGGTGTTAACGGGTCGTCCTAAGGGAATCGAACATTTATCGGATTAGAGTACAGTTATTATATCGATTATGTCACAGATTACTACCTAAAACTAAGGTTTATGGTACTTGTAATCTAAAAACAATGAAAAGTGGCTAAAATAACAGGAAATAGAAAAATTCGATGCTGGATGGCCGTTCACTTAAGGTGGACGGGCGTCCGATTACGATCTAAAAACAGAAATATGCAGAAAAAACAGCAGGTAACAACTAGGGTTTTTAAAATAACTAAACGTAGCAATCACAATTGATACGAACGAATTTGGTTTATCAAAGATTTAAAATAACGGCAAGGCAACGAGAATCCACCAACCAACCAACCAACCCCAACTAGATTGTGAGCTAAAAATACGGTTTTTAGTAATGATCAAATCACGAATTCGATTAAATCTCTTTAATCAATTTCTAGTGTTTCGTTTTCTTTCTCAAGAAAAACTAAACAAGCATGCATAACAAGATCATGAGATTGTCTCCTACTCAACTAATCATGAACAATCTCTTGAATCACAATTAATTGCATCAATTGAAAAGATCAAAGCTTGAATCAATACTCTCATATAAATTCAATCAAAAAGATAGTTTCATCGATCTCTCGATTCAAATAAAACATAAACAATATAACAATATCCAATTGATGAAAAATCATAAATTCAACTCACTAAGATATAGCTAAAAATCCTCTAGTTGGTGTGGTTGTTGATTGGTTTCCTCCGTTGTCCGACCGCGAATTGCTTAGCCAACAATCATATTGGTGATCATGATTGTTGGGATGGAAGAGTTCATCTTTGAGTTCGCTCTTAGGAATATGCGGCTGCTGTGTAATTCTGATTTTTTTATGATGCGGTCTGATCTGTTTTTAGGGTTTGGGGCGCTGCTGCTTTTATAGGAAACTAGGTCGGTTCTGCTAAGTCGGCCGAAGGACGCCCGTCCGGTTTGTTGGACGCCCGTCCAAGGATCTTGACTTTGTTCCAGACGTCCGTCCATGCTGCGCCCAAACTCTCGTGATCGAATTTCTCTCTGGGCGCTCGTCCATATATTGACGCCCGCCCACAGGACCTTTCTTCTTTGAATCGAATAAGCCTTACGGACGCCTGCCTGGTGCTTTTAAACGCCCGCCCACTGGGCGGATGCAATGGACGCCGATTCACCATGTAAACCTTCATGCCAATCTCAAACTTGCATCTTTCTCCTTCCTTTAATCTTCAATCAAACACCGTTCTAGCTCCTTCCACAACATGCAAGCATACCTACAAGGCGAGAAAGCGAGCAAAGTGTAAAATCGTACATAAATAAATAAAACCACATAAATAGCTCGATTTTCACACTTTAATAAATTCTAAACCCATTCTTCCAATTTATCCTTTTAGCAAGTGATTTTCTATAAAAAAAAGCACTAAAACACGGAAGATATTGTTACGGAATAACTCGATATAAACCACAAAATTAGTCGTAAACAACTACAGATATAACTTTTCTCAATATGTCACGTCAATAAGCGTCCATTGATATAATCATTAATTACATACTAACCCTCCATAGACTAACCATAATTAAGCGGGAATGCTTCCATAAACCTTCTTCATTACATCTTATCCTTATTTATCATTAACCCACTAGTGACCAATTAGTTCATTGTTGGATCGTATATGCGCAATAATATATCCTAGAGGGGGGGGGGGGGGGGGGGGGTTTGAATAGGATATAGAGGCTTTTAAAATTTTACCTAGCCTTTTTCAAACTTTAATAAAAGGCTTTTAATTCAATTTCAGAGTTCCAACACTTAGGAAGCCGTTAGACCAAACTAGGCGGAAGAACTAATCGGTTAACGTGTTGTTCTTTAGGTACTAGATGATCAAGTTATGTATTACTTTTACAAAGACAGATATAATCAGCAGATTGTATTATTAGCTAATTTATGATTTAGCTGCTATCAATGAATAATGTAGATACAGATAATCAGGTGCACCAATGTTCAGTTATTTATATGACTATCAAATGAATTAACTACACATGTAGTCAACTAAGTAATAACGGAATTTCCACTTTAGTGTAGTTAATTAATTAACCTCACAAACTATAATTTTTTTTTAAAGTTACTATAATTATTTATACAATACAAAATATATGCAGTATCTTGTAGGTTAGATATTTATCAACACAACAAAGGTGAATGTGCAATAGCTATTTGTAGTCTACGAATCTGCAGTAGGATAAATGAAATTAATATACTATGACAGTTTATCCAAACCAATATAGACAATAACAATGCAGATGTGTCAATGGACCCCCCCAACTGTTATAAGGGAGATTGAGATTGACTTAAGTATATCTGAATATACATGTTTATAAAAACAGCAAGGCTGATTTTGTCAATATTCAACAATATTCAAATTTGATATGCAGCAAGGTGTATTACCTCAGAGTTTGCAAAACAGTGTAATCAACTTGATAGCTTAATTCAGGGGTGATACGATTAATCAATTAATCAGTTCAAGCATATAAGGATTATGTTTTAACTTGATTAGCTAATCATGCACACCTAAGTGTTTATCACATAAATCACCACATACATTCACACAGATTTTTCACTATAATTGCTGATTACAATTACAGTGCTTTCCAATGTTCAGAACTGATATAAAAGATACAAAAGGGATCTTTTCAGACTTGTCTAACTTTCTGACAACTTGTTAGTGATGAATCTTAGACACACAACAGTGGGATTCCCACTTAAAGATTCAACCACAAATCATTTTCAGAAATTAAACACAACTGAAAACATCAACATTGATATTTCTAATTAATTACCAGAAATAGCCAAATTAATCACACACAAAATTCGACAAAATCGAAACTAAAGTAAACAGTAAACTTACACAACTTGGAAAATGAGTTTCCAAACTTGGCTACGACCGTTCACAAATGAACCAGTGGTTACTAGACGCGAACCACCTCTCGGCTTTCTACAACTTCTAACGAATCACTAAATGCGGATTCGTAGACTTATAGAGTAAGCACTAATTTATGATTCGAAAGTGAAACACAACTGTAACAGAGTTAAAAGGAAAAGCCAATAGACATTTAACACTCAAATAATTCTCTCTTACAAAGTACACATAGAAAAACGAATTTTCAAAATGTAAAGCAAACGCACTCAAATGAGTACAAAATGTTGATCAACTTGATCAGTTTAGTGTCTTTTGTATTTTATTGCCAAGTGATGTGTAGTGTTTGTTTATTAAATGCAATGAATTGGAAGACTAAATGGCAGATAATGCATAGAGAAAAGTATTCACAAAACCGAAAAACTAAAATTTGGCCGGCGGGGGGATGGTTTTTGCCGGAATCTCGCCGGAATCTCCATTGATGTCCTTTTAGATCTTTATTTTCTTCTGAATCTTTCCATAAATTTCCTATTAGCGTTTGTTTACTTTCTTTTTCCACTTGCTTTCCGTTTAGCGATTAGTTTTTCTGGTGCTTATGGCTCACTCAATTGAAAATCGGAACTATGCCTCTGCTCTTCGCCGGACCGAAACCACGAAGCCAGATCTAAAGCCGGAGATTGCAACATACAACAGTGAAATCACAATTAAATTCTCCCAGGAGCTCATTGATCAGCTAGCTGCCCCCTTCAAATTTGCCCTAGTTGGGAAATTCTCACATGGTAAGCCACCTCTAGATGCAATTAAACATTTTCTGGAAGTACATAATTTCTCTGAGAAATACTCAGTTGGGGTCCTTGATTCAAAGCATATTCTGATAAATTTCTCGGGTGAAAAAGAATTTGTCGATTGTATTCGCGTAGCCAATTGTTCGTTACGAGTAAACCTATGCACATAAAGAATTGGACACCAAACTTTCATGTGGATATAGAGTCCTCCTTTGTTCCTGCTTGGATATTACTGCCTAAATTGCCTGCTCATCTGATGGATGTTGATATCCTTCGGGTGATTATAGCAAGTTTTGGAAATCTAATGAGGGTTGATGCCTCTACTGCCTCATTAAAGCGCCTTTCAACAGCCAGGGTATAAGTCGAAATTGATTTGTTGAAACTTTTCCCAAAACGTTTATGGATCCAACATGGGGATTTATCTGGTTTTTGGCAAATTCTGGAATTGGAACAAGACCTGCCTCAATATTGTACTTACTGTTGCCATATTGGACATGAGGAGGATTATTGTCTGGTTAAAAATCCTTCTTCTATCAGGCCAGAGAACTCTACTAACAGAGGGCAAGAACATTATCTCAGAGCTCGAAATTCAGGGCCCTCAGCACAGATATGGAAGCAAAAATAGCCTGATATGCAACCCAATGAGCAGCCAACGCAGCAGTCACAGTCAGACTCACAGCAACCAACAGGACAACAATCAAAGTCTCAAGAAAATAGAGTAGTACAACAACCTGCAATCCAAGAGCAACCTGAAATCCAACAGACAAATTGTCATCTACCAGCTCTCAACTAGAGAGTAGCATACAGGGTAGTACACTACAAGCAGCAGTTCAGTATACACATCATCTCAAACCCTTAAAAATGAGTCAGTAGATGATATCCTTATTCCTAATGCTGGGATTGTTAAATCAGAGCAAGAGGAAGGACAAATGGATGATGTTGGGTTGCAACTCACAATGAAGAAGCTTGTTCAAGAAGGTAAATTGGTTGACAAAGACAATGGGCAGTCCTCACTCGGGATCACATAAGGTTTAACTACAAGAATGGAAGGAAAACAAGTCAAAGGGCCTACTCCAACAATTAAGGAGGGAGTACTTCTAGTTGCTCCAACTAGTTTGGTAAATCAAGTGATAGAGTACTCCGAAGGTTTTCCTACAAGCAATCCGTTTGAGGTCCTATCTATGCCTTTGGCAAAATCAAAGTCATCGGGCAAAGATAGCCAAGACTCTACTCAAGCTGAGCTCAGATATATGAGTTTAGACCCAAAAACCCAGTGGGGAGAATACATTTCGTATGAGGTTTTTGAAGAAAAATTTACTCCGGCTAAGAAGATTACTCGAACTCGGAAGAAAAAGCAAATCCTTGAACTTTAGTTTCTTGATTCTTTTTGTTTTTCATGCTTTTCTCTTCCAAAAAAGCTAGGAACTCGGCTATGTGAGTTTCAAAGTGTTTCTATGAAATAAAATCTTTATAAAAAATAAAAAGTAAAAAACGTATTCAGAAAACTAGTGTCATTAATTCAGGCAGACTGTTTGTTTTTAATAAAGACTTTTCAGATTTTCAAAGACAAGAGACAATTCAGTTTTTCAATATTCATTGAATGCAGTATTTTACAAAACAGTAAGCTTATTCAAAGTATCATAATTCGAATTATATTAATCATAAAAAAAAAAATCATTTTGTAATTATTACACATCTCATGTACTAATAGCAGTAAAATATGATTTTAATTCAGATTATTATGAATGCATGATTACTAAGTTTAGGTCAGATGTTGGATAATAAAATCTCAAAGTTGTAGTATAAATTTAGCGACTGAATGTGTGATATAGATATAGAGATAAATCTATGTCATACCCGAGGCACAAGGCAACCGATTAAGATGTATCATCTCTGATTAATGTTATAAAAACAAATAACCAAATTAACATCTTATTAATGCATCATTTCTGATCTGCATAATGAATCATTAACCAAAACGGTTTCATCATTTTAGTCCGTATGTCACATGCAGTGAATATAAAATACTATCATTTATAATCCAGGGATAGATTATATATTGGTTTTTTATATAATAAATGATATTTTCGATAATAGCATTATACCTACTTTGTCCCATACATTTTGTTATGATATGATGCATGTGTTTCAATCTCAAAGCTCGTAATACATAATAGATGTCGTTAATAAAGTGTCATACATATATTCTTTTATATATTATATATGGTACTATCACACACTTTATTTCATGACACAATCTGTAACAATAACTTGTTATGATCTCAATTGTGTTAAATAATATACACATGAATTATTTAACTAAATTATGTTCTGTTATAAGAAAAATGTGCAGGTTTCATACCCTCATCAGTTCGGCCTCTTTTACTCTTATTAAATACACATACGGATCCGTTAATCCACTATCCTACCCAATAACCATTTATTCTAGCTCTTAGCCTTGTCCATTTAACCGGCCCACTTATACACACATTGAAACATTATAGCCCTTATTTTCCCTAAAAATCTAATTCTTATAACTCGGTAGCCACTTCCATCCCATTTCCCAAATCAACCGGTTTTAAGGAGGTTGAAGATGGAACGGTTTGCAGAAGGTTTGCAGATGGAGAAGGTGAATCTGTTGATTTGGGAAATTGAACGGAAGTGACAGCCGAGTTACAAGAATTAGGTTTTTAGGGAAAATAAGAGTTGTATTGTTTCAATGGGTGTATAAGTGGGCTGGTTAAATGGACAAGGCTAAGAGCTAGAATAATTTGTTATTGGGTAGGATAGTGGATTAACTGATCCATATGTGTATTTAATAGGAGTAAAAGGGGCCGAACTGATTAGGGTATGAGGCCGGCACATTTTCTTATAACAAAACGTAATTTACTTAAATAATTCATGTGTATATTATTTAACACAATTTAGATCATAACAAGATATTGTTACGATTGTGTCATAAAATAAAGTGTGTGAAAGTACCATATATAATCTATAAATGAATATATGTATGACACTTATTAACGACATCTATTATGTATTACGAGCTGTGAGATTGAAACACGAGCATCATATCATAAGAAAATGTATGAGACAAAGTAGTTATAATGCTATTATCGAAAATATCATTTATTATAGTGGTTATTAGTTATAAGGCCGTCGTTAGAGACTTAATGATCATTTAGGACACTCCAAAAACTTATTATGTTATAAGGACAATCTATTTTTTTTTTTTTTAATTCCACCTGTTCTATGCCGAGAACCTCCTCCATTTGTGGCCGACGAGAGCTTTTCTTCGGTTCTACTTCTCGCATTCTTTGCTCGACAATTCGTAAGCACCTTTTCTATTTTCCATCGTCGAAATTTCGTCCATAAGGTGCGAATTATGCAGAATCGTTTTAATTTTGATAGCCTTTTCACTTTTTCACTTGTATTTGATTCGTAGTAGGGGTGGTGAAGGAGGACAATCTGACAAAGATTTTGATATTCTTGTCGGGACGAATCTTTCCGTTTGCAACTAACTCGTCGGAATTTGTTTACTACTTGCTTTGTTGATGTCCGGTGTTTTCTTAGTTCAAGCTATTTCTCGGTAGGTACATACATACATTTGAATCCTTTTCATTTTCTTTCGAGTTAAATTGCAATTCGTGCAACCTTGTTGATGGAATTATGTATCATCATGATCAATATGTAAACGCTTGTTGTAGTTAATTGTTGTGACGATTCTATTGTGGAACTAGCATTTGCGAAAAGAGATTCCCGATTTTCGGGTTTTGGTGAACTTATTTGCAACTTTGTTAGCAATCAGAACGACTCAAACCTCGAAATCCGAACTTATTTTGGAAACGGTTTGTTGGACATGTGCTCTTGCATTATTTGACTAGTATACTATTTTTCATATGTTTGGAAAAATGAAAAATTAGTAGGGAATTGAGTGTTTGAGCAAGTGCCAAACAAACCGTAGCATTTGAGAACAATACACATTTTTCGAAGACGGTAGCACGTAAGCATAGTTCATTTGATCATTTATTTATGCTGCATGTTTGTTTTCATTGTTGCTTGAAGCTAAATTACAGAGAAGTGGGCATGAATGTGAATGAATTTTGTCAAAATTTGATGATATTAACAGTTTGAAGTAGTTGATTTGAGTATAGAACAATCATATGACTCTGGTTTTAAGTGATACCGAGTACTTGATTTGGTTCTTTCTTTGGAAATTTGATAGTTCTTGTTTATACATGTGTATATATATGTATGTATTTCTAAAAAGAAAAAAAGATGATCCTCATTTACTTACGGTCTCCCCTGTGTTTATATGCATTTTGACAAACAAGTGTAAGCTCAAGAACTACGAATTAAGAAATATTTTTCGATTTACATGCTACTTGATGGAGTGACATTGATGGTGATCGACGCAGGGACATTCTTGACTTATGCGTTGACATTGATGACTTATGCACGTGACATTGATGACTTATGCAGTGACATTGATGTCTGAAGCAGTGACACAATAACACGTCTAGGAGAAACATTCAGAGCATTCATAGATTGTGTTTTACTTATTAGTTGACAGTGTATTTGGGTGCTTATAATAGATGATATAGTCCATTTTGCTTTTCAAAGACACAAGTACGATCTAGGAGGCTCTTTATTACCTTCTTATGGGTTTCACTCACCATGGTGGCTTACAATTAAGTCTTTTTTGGGTTTCTGGTGCTGCTTATAATAGCTGTGGATACTCATAGTTTGAGGTTGTTTTCCTTTTCTCTTATGGTTGTCTTTGTCCTGTTTCTTGGGTTGCAGGTCGATATAAGTGCTTTGTGGCATTTGGCTAGCGTGGTTTCTGTATTGGAGCCGATTTGTGGGCTTGCAACTATGAAAAAAAGCTATCAGTTGTTAAAGGTCAGGACCATGATAGCTTTCAACCTTGTTTTTGGGTATATGGCTATTGTGGACTGATCACACTATATTCTCATCAGTTGTGGTTAATGGTGGTGTGCTTACAACAATTATGGTTGGTGGATTCTTGGTTGGGTTGCTGGTGATAGTTAATCTGGCTGGCCTATTAGTGCAGAGTGTGTTTTACTATGTGTGAAAGAGTTGCCATCATCAAGAGATTGAAAAGAGTGCCCTCTATGATCATCTTGGTGGTCTGGGCTTATGCAGTGACATTGCTGACTTATGCAGTGACATTGACGTCTGATGCAGTGACATTGATGAATTATGCAGTGACATTGATGTCTGATGCAGGGACATTGATGACTTATGCAGTGACATTGATGTCTGAAGCAGTGACATTGATGACTGTATTTACAATTAGATAACTGATGCAATGATATTTTGATGTCACCGCATATACAACTTGATACACACATTTGATAACTTTGTAAAGTAACTTTATTTCTTTGTTATCTTTAAATATTTGATTGATGTTGGTTTATTTGATTAGCGTTGATTTAAATTTTCGATAACTTTGTAAAATAACTGTATTTTTTTTTGTTTTTTTTGGTTTAAAGGCATATTTTTACAACCAAAGGTATGCATAAATTGTTACAATAACACGTCACTGCATAAATCGTTACAATAACATGTCAGTGCATAATTCGATACAATAAGACATCACTGCATAGATCGCTACAATATGAAAGTCACTGATAAATCGCTACAATGATGAGGCGTCATTGCATAAATCGCTACAATGAGATGTCACTGATCAAGGTTGTCAATGGATCGCGGCGGTCAATACATCATGGTAGCCAATGAATCGCGGCGGTCAATGCATCGGGGTGGTTAATGGATCCCGGTGGCCAATGCATCCGGGTAGGTGGTCAATGCATGACGGTGATCAATACGTCACGTCGATTTTTATGAAGAAAAAAATTGATTTTATGAAATTTATTCGGAAAAATATCAAATTTGATTTTAGACTAAAGAAGACGAAAAATTATGAATTTTAGTGAAAAAATTATGATGATCCGAGTTTTAGATCAAAATATATAACCTTTAGAAATATGGTGCATTTATAAAATAAAAAAAAATATAAAAAAAGAAAAAGAAAACAAACATAGCCTGGGCGCTTCCTCTTTCTTTTATTTTTTATTTTTTATTTTTTTTCCTTCCTTCATTCCTTTTTTTTTTCTTCTTCTTCTTTATCCACTTGAAATTAGAATGTCCTTATAACTAAATAAGTTTCCTTCCTAAAATTAGAATGTCCTTATAACTAAATAAGATTTCGGAGTGTCCTATTACCCCTAATAAGTTGAAAATCTGTCCTTTTAAATAATTGGCCCTTTATTATATAAAAAACCAATACATTAAAGTATGTTCATTATGACATGATACATCTAATATATTGATTACGGTTAAAATAGTCTATCCTACGGCATCAAAATTCTATCCATTTTAAACTAAAAATAGTTGATTCGACCTATAAATATGAATCATTTAAGATGAATATCATATGTCGGGTTCGTGAGTCGAGAAATCTGCACTTAGCGTTTATTTTCCCTATTTCGATATTATTTCGTGCATTATTTGATTATTTTGCAGGATGCGAAATATTGGGCTTAGCATCATGGACGAATCTGGAGTGGACTGAACAAAAAGAATGGGCCTAGGGTATTCCAGAACCTTCCATGTTAAGCCAGAAGAAGAAAAAAAGATGAAAATACCCTCGGTTTACCGAGGAGAGCCGCCGGTTTACCAAGAGTCCAGATCCTTCCGAAACGCGTTTTCTTGGACGAGGGGTAGAACTAGGTGTTTCTAAGTCGGTTTAGGTAGCTATAAATAAGAGGCTTCGCCTCAGAATTCAATGTCCCTTTTACACCTCTGGTCATAAACGATTTCTATGGAATCCCTGCATTTCCAATGGACAAAGAGTATAACACTGTCTGAGGACTAGAATCTCCCACTAATGTTTGGACTAGGGCTCAAGAGTTTCAGGTTAAGTTTGACCCTACAGCTGTCTGGATTCAAGGCAGATTTCCTTTTGTTAAAATGAAAAGGGATATTCGGGCTCTAAAACATTTTCTAGGTCACAATGTGTTCCCCTCTCGTCATATTTCCAGTTTAACTTTTGAGGAATCCTGTCTCGCTCTACCATTTTGCAAGGTATCCCGGTTGATGTAGGCAGTATTTTCATGCTAAGGCCATCGATTTTTCCGGGCAAAATAGGAAAGATGGTAATATGCCCTTACTCAGTCTTATCTCTGCCCTCTGCACCCTACATCAAGTCATCCCTCTTCCTGATGATAAGCTCATGTCTCCATCTACAGTTCTTATTGGGCCGAACCTTCCTAAGACCCCACCTAACCGGTCAGTGTCTCCTCTAGTTACCCAGTTTACGTCGTCCAGTGTCCCACCTCAGTCTGCACCGGCCTCTAAGCAGTTTACCTCGCATTCTGGACCTTCCACCTAAGATCCTGCTCTCACTGCCTGAATTGACTTTCAGGAATCGAGTTAGCCTTTCTGCAGGGCAGCCAGTCTGCTATGAGCGCCAATATGACTTTGGGTTTTGAAAGATCTTGTCAATGGGCTAATGATCTGCATATTGGTTTCCGAGGACAACGCGCTTTTCTTGCTTCTCTTAACCCTCTCGTTGCCCAGCAGGCCAACTGTTCATAAAATGCTTACACCCTACCTGACTGGCTGCCCACCATTCCCATCTTTACCCCTCACCAGCCTTATCCATCTTCTTCCTTTCCCGCGGCTAGTGGTGGTGTCTATAGGTCATTTTTCACAGGTACAGGTTCAAAGACTTTTTCTGCAGCTGGGATGGGCGTACCCATTTTTGTGGAGTCCCACAGTTCGGGTTTGAGTACTTTGGGTTTGGAGAGTTCGGTCATGATGTCAACTGTCGGTGCTAGTTCAGAGCCTTTTACTGCTGCTTCTGCTCCTTCTGAGCCAGTCGAGATGTTCAGTAATCCTTATACAACTGACATGCAATGAGCCGGTCTATTGAGTCAGATGAGTTTTGCTCCAACTAGCATGGTAGGTTGGCATAGTGGAGATGTCGAGGGCACTACACATGCTGTGGACGAGGACGAAGTTTAAATCTTATCATTATCATTTCAGTTTCGCACTTTTTAATAATTCGTTGTAATGACTTTTTATGGCACTTTTATTCCATCTGTGGCTGTTTTATCAAACTATTTTGCTCGTGTTTGCTACTATTTATAACTTTGTCAGTTGCTTAGCTATTTTGCATCAGAATCATTTCAAATTGAGTCTCTGTTCTTATTTTCTGTTTATTTGATATATCCCTTAGACTATTTTGTATAGCCTGCATGCTTTTTAGATTCTGATAATGTGATCACGGCTTGCACTATGCCCAGCACGGCCTGCGCCGTGTAAATTGTGTTTATATCACCATGTTTTTAGTCACGGTGCCGTGACTTAAATCGGCGTGCGCCGTGAAGCCCAAATCTCTTTTGACAGCCTGTGTCAAATCTGCAGGCATCATGTCAGCTTTTGATCACCCGGTTTGCGCCATGAATTGCTTCGGCGTGCACCGTGAAGCTATTTCTCAATAGAGTTTATTTGATAATTGTTGCCACATTTCCCTCCAAATTCGCTATATAACTTTCCCCTGATTTTTTTTTCTATCTGCTCACCAAATACTTTACGTTCATTTCTTTCTTCTGCATTACTCATTTATCTTGTCTTCCAACAAAATCTCATGCACTCCTTCCCTATCTCCAACTCCACCCGACTCCCCTCGAGTTGAATCATCACCGGAGTACACTAATCCTCGTTCTCCACCTTCCATTTCAGCTATGGATGAGAGATAGCCATTAACCGCTATATCCACTGCTTTAGTCGTGCTCCCATTCAATTCGAGAAGGGCCTCAACAATAGCAAACTTGTTGAGTTCTTCAAAGTTAGAGTCACTTGGGGTGGCTGGTCTCGTTTTGTCCACGCACCGCATGGATGCGTCAATGTCTCTATGGTGCAAGAGTTCTACTCTGTTCTATATACGTCCGGCTCCGTGAGCGGCACCCGTGAGGTCCCCATGCATGGTGTCCAGGTCCTCTTCAATCCTAGTATCATCAATTCGGTTTTCCATCTTTCTGAGGACTCTGCACCACTCATATCCCATTATGAGCAGATGTGGGATCTCGATCGCAGTCACAACTTTGCTTCTCATGTCTATGAGGCCACCCGAACTCTGTTTCCTTCCAACCGTGGCCCTGCCGATAGCCTAACTGCTGCAGACCTTGATGGTGATGCGCGTGCTTGGAAACATTTTATCAACTCCAGTGTCTTGCCATCCCAACTCTTTTATGAGATTTCTGATGAGAAGCTTCTACTGCTGTACGCTATTAGGGTCGGTGCGCTCGTTAACTGGGCTACTCTCATTCATCAGGCTGCCATTCAATTTGCAACCACCTAGCATAACCCGTGCCAGCCACTTCCTTTCGCCTGGTTGATTTCTCACTTGTGCACTCGTGTAGCGGGGCTGCCTACCTAATTTGGTGATGAGATTATCCCCAGCCGTGTGACTCGTTCTGGTGTACTTCCCGTTGACCCGCCCGGAGGTTCTCCTACCCTACCCTTCTCGAGTTCCGATGATGATGATGAGTGATGATGATGTTAGTTGGTATGCTCATTGGTTCTGTCAGTTGTTAGTTTACGGTTTCTACGTCTTCAGTTTTCAGTTCCGTTGATTGTATCAATAAGGTGTTTAACGCCATTTCTCCTAGTTCGTGTTTCATTTCTATGCATGTCTTTAATTTCACTTCTTAGAAATCTTGTATAATATATTATCTTTGTTTTCATTTCACACATTTTTTCTTGTATGGACACGCACGTACGGCTTGCGCCGTCATATCCCGGCTTGCGCCGTGCTGCACAATGTTTCAATTTTTTTTTTAACACTTATGCACACACTGTCACATTTTAACTTGTCACACTTTGCTTTAATTAACAATTAGATTTACTCTCCCACATTTTCTATCCTCACTAGCCATTGATGATAATTGTAATTCGTAAATGGGGAGTGGAGCCGTAGTCGGGTAAACCATGGAAATATTCACTAATTACCTAAGAAACACTTAACTTTAGTCAAACTCGAACACTCAAGTTGATAAAATCAATTTTAGTACAGGTTAAGATGTGTCATTAAAAGAATAGATGCTTTAACAAGGTAAGTAACTTTAATAAATTAGAAATATATTTTAACCGTGAATCTTTGTTTATAGTGTGAACCCATAAAGTACGTATATTTCAATCTTTTGTTAACAAGAAAACTTTTATGTAATCATGCAAGCATGCTTCCATAGCTACTAGAACTTAGGGTTGATATCCTTTCGAGGCAAAATAGAAAGGCATTTATAGTAGGAGTTAGGGATGACGGTCCTAGCATTTCTTTGATTCAGGTAGAGCCAAACGGCCTTCCCGAACATATTTTCCACCTTTCCCTATCTCGGCCTTTGTAGAGTGGTGAGACCCCACTCAAAATAGCCATTAGTGATTAACCTCATTATAATCTGACCCTTAACCTAATTTTGGTCTACATTCTCTTGGCATCTCCCAAGTATAGAAAGTTCTATAGATTGAGTGGGGTGACGACTTGGGAATAGAGGGTTAGATGACGTTCGTGGCACACAGTTGAGATGGTATTTTATCGAGTTTGGGGCAATTGATGTATAATTTTTTCTCTAAAAAAAAATTATTATTTTTCTATATATGTTTTTTCTTTTAAAATTTCAAAGGTGTTGTAAATAAGATCTAATAGAGGTTTGAGTTCAAGGAAATTTGAAGGATAGCTCATCAAGATCAAGTAATATAGGTTGGGAAATTAATTAAATTGTTTTGGTGCTCTTTATCTCGTGTCAGTTGCAAGGGAGACGTCTTTAGTAACTATATGAGAGTAGAAGCACTGGTTAGGTTTCAATGGAGATGAAGGTGTAGATTCTTGCTATCTTGCCCATAGTCTTTTGATTTTTTTTTAAAATATGAAGATACTTTATTTTTTATTTTTTAAAGCAACTTTATTTATATTGAGTGAAATAAAGAGCTACAAAGGTCATTGCCATATCCCGGCCCGCCCCAAATTTACGTGATAGAGTGCATAGCATGACCTCCTTAAACCCTATGTGTGGCAAACCCAGAGTAGGAAAATCCATCACATAGGGAAGAGTACTCGCTCTATGCACTCCCAATAAAGCCCATGCCCCATAAATAATTACATCAGTGGAAATCAAAGTGGAAAATATGCTGTAAATCTGTCTTCTGCCTTGTGTATACGATCTAACGAAAAAAAGCCGAAGATCTCTTTGCACCCGCGTCTGAACTTGCTTGAGCAATAGAGAATTGTGGTCCTTCCTGATGAAAATTCGACATGACCGGTCCGTAAAGTGAGCAGCAACATCCATGTCAGAAGCTGAACCAAGAATATAAATGGGTATATCAAGTACTAGAAAACGTATGAGCTCATCTTTTGACAGCAAAAGTAACAAAAACACCTGGATTGCACCCCTAGCAATGCGGTAGGGGTGCGTCCAAAGGTAGGCACGATCCTGTAGGCCATGTCCATAACTAAACGTCAGGCAAACAGCACGGTTATAATCTGCAGGGAGCTTCATCGACCACTCAGCATAGGTGGAGTCACTGCCTGTAACGTGATGAACAATGCAGTAAAACAAATAATAATCATATATATGAAATCTACCCAAGAGGATAAGGGCAACCTGGTTTGCATCCATCAATAAATTGACGGATGCGTCCAGCTGATTATGCAGATCCGCGTACTCGATGAATGAAAGGGATGGCAAGCTGATCACCATGAAGAATAAGTTTGAGGGCCGAGGGAGTGTTATACTGTGACGTGTAGGTGGCTCTCCTTCTGTTAGAGGAGGCCGATGTGGCAAGAAAATCTGCAGCTTTGTTAGCTTCACGGAAAATATGGGAAATCTGCATAGGATGTGTGCGGAGGAGATCTCTGATAGACCGAATATCACCATCAAGCTGCCAAGGGGTTGCAGAAGTCCCATAGACGATATTGGCAAGAACTAAAGAATCCGTTTCCACCAGAACCGAAAACAAGTTGTGCTCCAAACAATAAGTAAGGCCGGCTAGGAGGGCCTTCGTTTCCGCAATGAGACTGGTGCAATTAGCGTAAGGTCCACTGACAGCATAAAGAAGTTGACCATGAGAGTCGCGAATAAGAAAGCCACCGCCAGCAGGGCCAGGGTTGCCTAAGGAAGAGCCATCAGTATTCAACTTAACCAAATGATCCGGGGGTTTTTGCCAATTCACCAGTATGGTGTGCATAGTGATACGCGGGGAAAAGGAACTAATGATCCGATTGTCAAGCAAGCAGTCGTCATCCTTATCCACTCTGATAAGGCGATTATTGAGCAGAGCATGAAATAAGTTTTGACGGATATTGAGGATAGCAGTCTGAATAGAAGGTCTGGAGTCGTCAAAAATGATCCGATTTTTGCATTTCCAAATTTCCCAAATAATCAAAGAAGGTACCAGCTTGCAAGCTTTCTTCACGGAGCCATTTCGATCCGGGTACCACCAACACCGGAGATAAGACCAAAAATCCGCTGCAAGAGGATGAAAATGCAGAAGCGACTGGAAAAAGTCCCAAATGGCTCGAGAGAAGGAACAACTATAAAAAGTATGATCTCTAGTATCCTCCTCACAGCAGAAGGGGCATTTAAAGGGACCATGTTGTCCAAAAACTCGCAGCATACTAGGTAGGGGGAGCAAGTTATTGAGGAACCGCCACATGAAAACCGAAATTTTTATAGGTATGTTTCGCTTCCAGATCACTTTCAGTTCAGCAACGATATCTCTCCTTCTGCGAATAGTGTTGTAGGCAGAAGCAATAGTAAAATTTCCCGAGGCAGTAGGAGCCCAGACCCAATCCCAAATGGCTGTTTTTATCGGCCTCAAGTGGAGATTCACTATAGTTTCAACTTTTTGCATTATACGCCAAGGATGCAGAACCCTCAGGTGAGGCAAAATGGAAAAACTCTTACCCCATAAGCCCACTCGGTTTCGAATTTTCCACCAAAGCTTGCAAGCAAAAGCGAGTTGAACATCTTTAATATTACGAACCCCTAGCCCATTCTCCTCAGTAGGCCCACAGATATTCTCCCAGGATCTCCAGATACGTCTCTTCACTTGCGCAGAGTTTCCCCACAAGAAGTTTCCAAAAATGCGATGAATCTGATTAAGCACAGAGTGAGGAACTTGCAAAGCAGCGATGGTGTGTATCGGAATGGAGGATAAAACATGCTTGATGAGAATGAGGCGACCACCTATAGTGAGCAGTTTCGATTGCCAGCCTTCAAGTCTTTTCTGAATTTTATCAATAAGATAGTCAAAGTGAGACCTTTTCGGGCGGCCTACAATTATCGGACAACCCAAATAATTGAAAGGGCATGTGGTTCTCCTTATGGCAGTCATAGTTGTGAGTCTTCGTATCGATCCAGAAGGACAGTGTTTCGAAACCACAAAGAAACTTTTATCAAGGTTCACTTTCTAGCCGGTACCCTTCTCGTAAGTCTGAATGAAAGCAATAATTTTATCTATGTTTCGTTTAAGCCCCCTGCAAAAAATAATAAGATCATCCGCATACATGCAATGAGTAACCTGAGGGAAATGTCGAGGAAGAGAGTAGTGCTGCATGACCGGGTCTTGGAAAAGAGCTTTAAGACCGCGAGTAAAGGCTTCACTGATCAAGATAAAAAGATACGGGGAAAAAGGATCACCATGCTTGATGCCGCGAGAAGACTGGAAGAAGCCAGTGGGGGTGCCATTAAGTAAAATAGAGGAGTAGCATCCCCGCAGATTGTTCATAATAAGGTTAATGAAGGCATGGTCGAACCCGAAGGAATGGAGAAGCTGCGATAAAAATGGCCAGGAGACTCTGTCAAAGGCCTTAACAATATCCAGTTTGAAAGCCATATTGTGGCCGCGAACCTTTTTATGCAAATGCTGAATGATCTCTTGCATGAAAAGAATATTATCCGCAATGTCTTTACCCTTGACAAAAGCTGATTGCTCATCAGAAATGAGTTTACCAAGCAGGGGCTGCAGTCTATGCGTCAGAATTTTGGTGAAGATTTTATTAATTACCGTGCAGAGAGAGATGGGTCTGAAATCCCCAAATTTAGTAGGAGCATCCGTCTTAGGAATCAAGGTAATGAAAGTGGACCCCACAGCACGGGGTAAAGGGCGGCCAGTTAAAAAGTCCTTAACTGCATTTTGGACATCAACTTGAACCACCTCCCAAAAAACTTGAAAGAAGTTGCTAGAGAAACCATCCGGTCCCGGCACACTATTAGGATCAAGATCAAAAACAGCCCGTTTTATTTCCTCCATTGAAATATCAGCCCCTAGAAGAGCATTATCCTCTTCAGTGATTAACACCGGAATATGAGAAAGAAGGTCTGCATAGCCGAATCATCACGAGGTCACCTTGAGAAAGTAGGGAATCAAGAAGCTGGATAGCTTCTTGGCGATGTCCCGCTTCTTCCTAATCCAGTCACCAGCAGAGTGCGAATCCATTTGAATATGACCTTTCGCCCCATAAGCCCTAACCGAAGCATGAAAAATCCTGTATTACGATCCCCATCCTTGAACCATTTGTAGTTAGACTTCTGCTTCCAGAAATCCTCCTCCTCGAGCATAGACCGCATATAATGAGCATTAGCAAGGCTCAGAGCGGCACGGTTCTCTTCCGTCGGATCAGCCTCCAAAGTTTGCTCTTTGATAGCCAGATTCTGTTCAGCTAGCTTCGCATTGAGATGAACATCACCAAAAGTTTCCTTGTTCCAGCCTTTCAAAACAGTCTTAAGACGCTTAAGTTTGCCCATTAACACATCCATACCCAAACCATAAAGAGGTAGAGTCCAATTATCTCTAACTAAAGATTTAAAATCATCCCGACGAAGCCACATGCTTTGAAAGCGAAACGGCTTGGGTCCAGAATTCAACCGAGTCAAGCCATAGTAAATGACCTTATGATCAGAGCAACATTTAGGAAGAGCCTTGATAGTGAAAGTAGGATGAATGTCAAGCCAATTGGAATTATGCAATATTCGATCAAGTTTAACATGAACCAGACCATTGGGTCTAGTGCCCGACCAAGTAAAGTCCCCATTTTGAATCGGTTGATCGATAAGAGAGCAAGTCGAAATAAAGTCATTAAAATCCTGCATGGAGCGACGATCCGGTGTCCCATTGCCTTTGTATTCTTCCCGAAACCGGATAGTATTGAAATCCCCTCCAAGCAGCCAAGGGAGGCCAAGAGCATGTAAAGATTGGAGCTCATCCCAAAAAACGAAGGCGGTCTACTCGCTACATTTAGCGTAAATGGCGAAATAACAAAAAGGAGCAGTGCCATTGAATTTAACATGTATCGATTGGTCCGTAGCAAGTAAGATATCCCAAGAGAGAGAAGTGTTCCAATAAAGCCAAATTTTATTATTAGGAGAAGCAGCCGAAAATTTAAAATTGAGACGGTTAGCAATAAAGAGCCGTTTATTATCATTGGTCAACATGGGTTCCGAAATGGCCAAGAAATCTATGTGATAAGTATTTACCAGACGCTTGAGACGATTCATGGAGGAAGAGTTGCCGATCCCCCGAATATTCCAAAAAATGATGTTATTCATTGGGAAACCATTTTTAGGAGTCTTGGTGGCGCGGGTTTGAACCCCTGAAGCATTT
Organism: Gentiana macrophylla; assembly: GCA_026214975.1. NCBI lineage: Eukaryota > Viridiplantae > Streptophyta > Magnoliopsida > Gentianales > Gentianaceae > Gentiana > Gentiana macrophylla. The sequence goes on along the minus strand of CM047809.1, from coordinate 26,623,260 downwards.
GACACAAACTCTTTATTTTTATTTTTATTTTTATTTTTGCGGCCTCTGGAAATTGGAATGAAAGGCCGCTCAAATTCAGTGCCTTGTAAAGTGTCAATCTGTTTTTCTGCGTCTGATCCCTGCAAAGTCTCATCCTGGCTACTTTCATCTTCAGAGGCCGAGCTCTCAACGGTTGTGGCTTGGGACTTCCAATCTAATCGATTAACCTGCAGAAGAGCCTTTTTCTTGGTGTCGGAGTCTGAACCATAACCATGGTCCTCACGATGAGATATTAGCCGTTGCCGTTCTAGTTTGTCCTCAATGGTTTCAACTGGAACCGGGACAGGGGGTTCATTTTGAGCTGCTCTAACTGTTACTTCTGCACTTTCAACCTGAGGTTTTTCTGGGGCGACCGTCGCTTTTGCGACATAAACTTGACCACAACTACTAAAGCCCATAGTCTTTTGATATATCCTGATTATCCCTTCAGTTAGCCAATTCCCGAGCCTAACGTTACAAGCTTGCAAGTCCTGCCCGATTTATCTCCTTGACTCTGAATACCTCGATTAGTGGAGATTGTTATCATTCTTAAGCATATGGATTGCATTTTACAAGTTTTGCAATCATGATTTCATGCATAATTTGAGTGCTTGATAACAAATCTGAGGAATACTCACACACACACTCCGCTATTTCTGGGATCACGGTTGATATACATTTATAATTCTGATTAGTTACGTTGCCTAGCTAGACATTCAACTCCTGACATTGCATTATCTTAATTGTTACTCTAGTAATTTTATCGCTTGCTTGCTCGAGGGCGAGCAAAAGCTAAGTGGGGAGTGGTTGATGTATGTCAACCAGATTATGGAATTCTACGATATTTTGCTCCTATTTACAAATTTAGTGATAATTTGTGTAAATTAAAGCAAATCTCGTGACAAATCGAATCAATTTTGTCTAGGTAGACACAACCAATATTTAAACATTGTATCTGTTAGGAAATCACTAGTTTAACACAGCGGAATTTAAAATTTGATTTCCTTTTTCTAGATCATTCTTCGTTTAATGCAATAAACACGTTAAGTAGTTTGACGGTTATACCTTGATGATCTATATGATCGTCGCTTTGACCGTCAATGGAGAGTAGTTCAGTGTGCATGCCGTCCACGCGTCCGGCCTCTATCGCTAATCCACACGAACCCCTTGCCGGAATCCTCCTTGGATTGCTATTGGAAAACTCCGGTTGCTAGACCAGCCATTTTCCTCTCTCACAAACTCACTACAGGTTGCTCTCTATTTTACACAAGAACTTTGAGCTCTTGCAATTGTGATATACAAAAGAGCTTGACAACCATATCTTATTTATAGTCAAAAGTGGCGCCCCATATGTGTGTTGGAGAAGAAAACATTTTCCCAATAAAATAAAGAAAATCTTCTAGATTGCTTTATCTCTTTTATTATAATTAATGTTTACCAATATCTTATATTGAATGTAATTATCTTATTACCATAAATCTATTTTTCCAAAATCAATTAATATCTTATATTAATATTATGGTAATCTTATTAATTAAAGTGCACAATCCAAATGTATCCTATACATACCAATGTGGTGCCCCAAAAGTCACTGAATTGACTTCCAGAATATTTTTTAATTAATATAATTAATATCTTGTATATTATTTATTCATAACACATAAATACCACCATATTATTTGACCACTATAACCTTTATAGTCTAGAGATAAACTTTCCTTATTTGGTTATCAACTATAACTGCATTTTAATCCGACTCGATGTTCATATGTGTGTTACCCGATAGGCTTCCGAATATGTTGGTCGTAGACACAAAGTGAAATTTACCAAAATTCCCTTCATACCTAACGATCACGGGATAGCGTCTAGCAACACACCGTGACCCCCAATCACCGGAAGAGTCAAAAGCAATGACTACTACCTTTCATGTGAAGCAGTTACCGTGTAACTTACAATCCTATCGGTGTAATAATATCCATACGATCGTATCTCGAGTGTCGATATATTAACAATCGTATCTTATAATCTGGATATCATTCTCTCTCAGAATAACACATTTACTCCTACTTTGTAAAGATTCTCGAGAGCTAGACATTCCTTATAAGGAGGCCATTTCGGATATTCGATCCCAATCATAGGATACGCGATTCCCGGACGACCAATCATGTACACTCCGCATGCTTCAATATCATACCCAATCACTACAGCATGATCGCCCCGTGGCTAGGGGAAACCTCAATAGTGTCAAAGCATGATAATCCACACCGTGATGACATGAAGACTCCGGTCAAAAGGATAATTACACAACCGCCACATAGTGTGACACTTAATGTAAGTGGGTCAGTTGATTTAATCTCCAGTGGGCTAGTTGTTTCTCCACTTCACTTCTGAATTCTGGAACTTTTCGAAGGCTTCAAACTTATACTTCATTAAGTATATATAACCATAGCGAGAATGGTCATCAATGAAAGTGATAAAATAAGAGTATCCTCCTTTGGCTTGAATTGACATTGGGCCACACACATCAGTATGTATGAGCTTAAGCAATTCATTGGATCTTATCCCTTTGCCACTAAAAGGTGACTTTGTCATCTTGCCAAGTAAACAAGCTTCACATGTGTCAAACGATTCGTAATCGAATTGATCCAACATTCCATCTTTATGGAGTTTGGAAATGCGATTCTTATTTATATGGCCAAGTCTACAATGCCATAGTAGGATTCATTCAAGTCATTTGTCTTGGTTTTCTTGTTATTTATATTAAGTGCGTCAACATTCATATCTAATATGTAGAGACCATTGCTAAGTATGCCAGTACCATAAAAGACTCCATCACGTGAAAAAGAACAACATTTATTCTCAAACATAAATGAAAAACCATCAACGTCTAATGCGGAAATGGAAATAATGCTCTTCGTAAGAGCATGAACAAAATAACAGTTACTAAGTTCAAGTACTAGCCCACAGGGCAATGAAAGAAAATAAACTCCTACGGCTAGTGTATCAACACTTGCTCCATTCCCAACGTGTAGGTCCACCTCTCCTTTTTTCAGATCTCTAGTTCTTCTTAGTGCCTGCTTATTCGTACAAATATGAGAACCACAACCAGTATTTAATACCCAGTGGTTAGACTTAGAAGAAGTAATGTTGATCTCAATCATAAATATACTTGAAGTCGAAGCATCAGAATGCTTCTTCTTGGTGCTCAAGAAGCCTTTGCAGTTTCTCCTCCAATGTCCTGTCTCACCGCAATGGAAGCAAGCATCCTTGGATTTGTCTTTCACTATCTTAGGCGTTGCCTTAGGTGCAACCTTCGCCTTCTTGGACTTTTTCTGGGCTTTTTCCTTGCCCTTGCTCGAAGTGACCAGCAACACTTGCTTTCCCTTCCCCACAGTGCCCTCAGCAGTCTTCAACATGTTCAATAACTCCGCAAGGGATCAATCTATCTTGTTCATGTGATAATTCATCATGAACTGCGAGAATGAATCAGGTAGAGATTGCAGAATCAAGTCAATACTCAATTCTCATTCCAACTTGTGGCCGAACTTCCCAAGCCTCTCTATGTACCCGATCATCTTAAGCACGTGTTACCCCACAGCAATCCTAGATGCCATCTTACAACTAAACAGGGCCTTCGAGACCTCGTACCTCTCAGTGCGAGACTGAGAAGCATAGAGTTCCTTTAGGTGGACCATGATTGTGTAGGCGTCAATAGACTCATGCTGTTTCTGCAGTTCAGGTGTCATAAAAGCAATCATGATGCATATAGCATCGATCTTGTCGTAGCGATTGCTTGTTATACTTCTCGACAGCATCCGCAGCCGAACCCTCAGCAGAGCTTTTACGGTAGGGCCTCGTCAAGACATAGCCAATCTTCTCGTGCCTCAAAACGATTTTGAGGTTTCTTCTTTCTGTCGAGAAAATTAGTTTCGTCAAGCTTGTTTTCGATGATAAAACGAAGGTTCAATTTGTTTGACATTTTCTACAACAATAAATAAAGATAGAATAAGTAAAAGCTCATGTAAATAAAACCTAAATTTGCACTTAAAATTTATAAGGTTTTACTCCCACTAGCCAACTATTCCCAATTGGCTTTCAAGAATTTAATTAATTCTTTAGTGGCTGGGATCCCATCTAGTTATCTCGATTCCCGACGAGGGCCGATCAACCGAGATAATTTCGACAGGTAGGTACTCCTACCAGTCGCATCGCATGTGACTCCCAGTGGCTGACTAGTCAACTCTTTGACGTTTCACATCTCTATGTGATAGTCAACCCCTTGTCTCTAAAATCAGACGGTCTTGACGAGGGCCAATCACCGCAAGATTCTAGTCGAGTCGTAAACCAATATTCATGAGATCTCATAGCGATCATATCTCAATAATAACGATATACCTGTGGTAGGTCAACTCCCGATGAGGGCCGATCAGTTGGATCCGAACAAAGGCTCTTCACCGTCATTATAATATTTGGAGACAATTTTTGGCTCGATTTTTTGGCTTGAGAATAATTTTAAAGTTAATTCACTTAATTAATTTAGTTTAATTATGGTCTCATCTACTATGTGCATATTACTACGATATCATATAAAGTAAAACACACACAACATTCCGCGCACAAAATAACCAGTATGATCATGGACTTATCCTAGGTGCGGTTTCGAATGCACACTGACGAAACCGCGGGTCACAAACTAAGGGTGTCCGCAACCGCCAATAGGATCTTTATTGCTATACGCCAATGGATTCTCTATTTCTCTTTGGTCTTCATCTTCTTGCTCCATTCTTGTTATATAATAATCTATCTAATAAATAATTACACCCGCTTCACACAGGGGGGAGCTAACGGGAATAGGAAAAATGCAAAATGTAAACTAGGTCACGTTCTTCATAACGGCCTAGGACAATTTTTCAAAAAAACCAACATAAAGAAAACATTCCCATATATCCTATTGGTCGAGTCAATGATCAATCGGGGTCTATATAATCACATTATATCTACACATCTAATCCATACAATTTTATCTTATGAAAAAGATTAAATTCTAATTTTAACTACTTATGCATCTTATTTTATCACATCAAATAATTAAATAACTTTTAATTAATTATATGACTTAATCAAAAATTAAAATTAACAATTAATTAATTATATGACTTAATCGAAAATTTAAATTAACATTTAATTTTATTTCGATTCTAATTTCAATTAAATTTGAACTATTCAAAATAAAATTAAAATTATAAAGTCTCCTATTTGTTTCCTATTCCAAAACTAAATTTGTCTTAGGCCTCGCCACCTTCCAAAATCAAAATTTTGGAAGTGGCCTAGGCCTAGGCCTTTTACAAATCAAATATTTGAAAATGGCCTAGGCCTATTCCAAATCAAATATTTGGAAATGCCAAATAATTTTGGTATAGGCCTGGCCACTTTCCAAAATCAAAATTTTGGAAGTGGCCTAGGCCTAAGCCTTTTACAAATCAAATATTTGAAAAGGGCCTAGGCATATTACAAATCAAAATTTGAAAAGGCCAATATGCCATATGGTTTCCCAATGGCCCAAACTATTTGAATCATTGGTTGGTCATATGACACAACTAAACAAACGAGATATCTATGCACAATAAATATCACAAAACGAAAAGGGTCGATCTCCCGTTGGAAGAAGACAGCCGACGATGACAGCCCTAGAGCCGCCACCACAGAGGAGGGGGGCCGCCGCCAGTCGGCCGAGCCCCCCAATCAAACCCTAATTTTTTGTTTTTTTTGTTTTTGTTTTAACGTCTCGTGATTTAAATCTTGCATCTATAGTTTAATTACTACGCAATTAAATTATGCTTATTGCTTAAGCTCGAAACCTGGCTCCGATACCACTGTTAGGAAATCACTAGTTTAACGCAGCGGAATATAAAATTTGATTTCCTTTTTCTAGATCGTTTTTCGTTTAATGCAATAAACACGTTAAGTAGTTTGACGGTTATACCTTGATGATTTATAAGATCGTCGCTTTGACTGTCAACGGAGAGTAGTTCAGTGCGCAAGCCGTCCACGCGTCCGGCCTCTATCGCTAATCCACACGAACCCCTTGCCGGAATCCTCCTTGGATTGCAATTGGAAAACTCCGGTTGCTAGACCGGCCCTTTACCTCTCTCACAAACTCACTACAGGTTGCTCTCTATTTTACATAAGAACTATGAGCTCTTGCAATTGTGATGTACAAAAGAGCTTGACACCTATTCGGTAAGTTTTAAATTTATAGTTTTACCGGAACACCCCAAGTGCAAGGCACGTTGTAGTGGGTATTACCGGGTCGTCCAAGAAATCGAATGTTGTCGGAAACAAAAATACAGTTAAAGCACCGGTGAAATGTCACGACAAATTTGGTTAAAACACTAAAGTTCCTACAAATTCTAGGATCCTAAATAAGTTTTTATTAATCTAATAAAACAGAAGAAATCAAATAACACTAAAGGAAATAAAAATTGAAACACATCAAATTAAACCCGAATAAACTAATGAATTTAAAATCCAAACTGATATGAAAAATTACTGACTTTCTTCTTGATGTAAAGAGACAGTAGGGCAACGAGGATTCCACCAAATAACCATCAACCAACCAGTTTATGAGATGAATAAAATTTCTTGATATGATCTAACTTAATTCCAATCAAATTTCTTTAATCAAATTTATTTGGTTTCTGTTTTCTTTCTCAAGTAAAACAAAATTGACAATGGAAGAACATGATCATGAGTTCGTTTCCGAATCTCCTACCCAGTTAAAAATAAACTAATTTCTTGGATTATTACCAACTGTATCAATTGAAGGGTTCTATACGAATTTCATTTTAATCAAATTCAAAACAAATAATCGTTTCATCGATTTTTCAATCCAACAAAACATACATCTAAATAATTCAATTCAATTGATAAAGAAAATAAATTCAAACTCACTAATATAGTAATCGAAAATCCTCTCATTTGGTGATGTTGTAATGGCTTCATCCTGTTGTCCTACTGTGAATTGCTTAGCCTTCAATCGTCATCAAACTCCACAATAAGATTGAAAGAAAGAAACTCATTTTTTTAGGGTGAGAGTGCATTTCTTTGCTCTGTGGTTTTATTGGTGTGTAATGTGTCCTTTAGGGTTTAGATAACACGCCTATTTATAGAAAAATAGGTCGGTGCTGCTAAGTCGGCCGGCGGACGCCCGTCCAAAAGGGGTGAACGCCCGTCCAGCTTGTGTCAAATCTTCGAGTCGGGCCGAGCTGTAGCGGACGCACGTTCTATGCAAAATTGGACGCTCGTTCATCAAAATCCTCAAAATCCTGAATCCAACTTCTTCTTCTGGACGCTCGTCCACTTGCTTAGACGCCAGTCCACTGGACGGGGTAATGAACGCTCGTCCAGACTTGACTTCAAAGCTTCACTTGAACTTCAACTTGCATCTCTTTTCCCTTCCATTAAATCTTCAAGTAGACATCTTTTAAGCTCCTTCCATTGCATGCAAGTGTACTACAAGATGATAAACACGGGCAAAGTGTAAAATCGTACATAAATAGATAAAAACCACGTAAACAACTCGATTTTGCAATTAAATCGTTTCCACATCCATTCTTTCAATATTTCATTTAACCAGTTAATTTTCTGTAAAAATTAATAAAATACGAAGGATATTATTACGGAATAAAGCGATAAAAACCAGAAAAATCACCGTTAGCAACTCCCCCACACTTAGCTTTTTGTTCGTCCTGAACAAACTAATCAAAATCGTCTCAATGTGCATGTAATCCACATAGGTTCCTGACTCACGTAACAAAAGATACGACAAATATAGCAATTAATACCAACATAGAGATAGATTCAGTGTGTGTGAAAAGCCTTTTCAATCTCCACTTTTTTTTCGCACAAAAATCCTTTCAAACAATCCTAATGACTTTCCTAGGTATAGGCAGTAACCGTTCCACACAAAGTCTTCCCGTGTACTTATTAGGAAAATCCCTAATGCATATCATTCAGTTTATACTGGGGATAGTCAGAAGATAACTAAGTTTTCAACCATGCTTACTAACTTTCCATATTGCCATTTGCTAATTTTTTCTTTAAAGTTCACTTAATTCCACATGTATAGCATATGCCCTCATTCCCAGCAATAGGATGTTTCGTGATAACACCCTAGCTGGACTACTATCATCAGGCAGTCGGGAGCTGTTAAGCCTCATAGTGGTATATGACGTTTCGTGATAACGCCCTACCGCACTCAAATCATTGGCCATATATCCCATATATATATATATATATATATATATATATATATATATATATATATATATATATATATATATATATATATATATATATATATATATATATAATTCATCTTAGCTTGGTATTCAAACCTTAAAGTATATCCCTCCTATCACATTCAAACCTTCAGATATTCACAGTACACGTTCAGAAGTTAGGTGTTACGTTACTGTTACTATTAAGCACAAGTCTCTCTAGGATAAACTACTAGGATAGTGAATGGAAACAGTTTAAAAATTTTGCTTCAATTTCAAAGGCTTGCGTGAGTGTGAAATGAACACTATCTCGTATTATTAAAAGCATGCTATAACTATCTAACAGAAGTCACAGACAATCATCGTCAGGAAACTACAACTAGCGAGCATTTTTGTTTCAATCACATGTTCATGATTCACATTTGTCAGTTTTCAATTCGAAAAAAATTTTAATTTTTTGAGAAATTCACATTTACTCACTTTTTAGAAGATATAGCATGATAACTCCCGATGTAGACACCCCCCACACTTAAATCACATTATGTCCTCAGAATGTGCAAATAAGAGAAAAGAATACTCAGCTGGTCCCAAAGTGGTTGTCGGGTTGTAGGTTGGCAGGGGTCAGGCCGTAGCATGGATGAATCGCTGCAACTCGTATCATGAACATACAACACTAAAAGTGATAACTGGCAAAAACCGCTCAACAGTATCTGCAACACTCGACATAGCATATAATCTCGGCGCACAAAGGGTATATGAGTAAACATGTATGCACACAGAAATAGGCAAATAAAGCATTCAACAAATAGTCCAAGGATAGCCACCACAAAAGTAACCAAGGTATTATTCCGAAAAACTACAATGCATCAAAACGGCTAAAAAAATCTACCTAAAAAGGCTAGGTTGCCTCCTAGTAGCGCTTGTTTTATGTCGCTAGCTTGACATGATCCTCAAATTCAACCCGGGTCGGGCCACTTTGGCTTACTTCTTGCCACTTCGTCATCAGAATCTTTATGATGAATAGTGGTGTGGCCACAACAACAAGTCAAATGCGCGACTAAGTTATGGAACTTAGCCTTCTAGACAGCATTGACTTTCTTCCTCTTCTTGCCTCTTCTCAGATTTGGCCTAGGTATACCGACAGTTTTAGGAGTACTGTCAGAAGGGTCTTCACAGGTAGGGGTAAAAATGTCATCATCCAAACCAAAGAAGTCGGATGGAATCTCATCACACGTCAGCATCTCAGCCGTTTCAATCCCCTTTTGAAAGTACATGACCTCAGGCTTTTCTTTTGGTTGCCCAAAATACTTTTTCAGCCTTTGACCATTCACCTTGAACGTTTGACCGCCATACCCTTTCAACTCAATTGCGCCACTCGGATTGACATCGAGGATTTCAAAGGGTCGGACCATCCGGATTTAAGCTTACCAGAAACAAATGTAACCTGGTATTATACAAAGAGAGCCATATCACCTACTTTGAATTCCCGATTTTTTATTTTAGCATCGTGAAGCGCTTTGGTTCTTTCCTTGCTTATCCTGGAATTCTCGTAAGCTTGGAGTCTAAATTCGTCGAGCTCGTTCAATTGCAAAAGCCTCTTTTCCCCACAGAGTTGGCTATCGAAATTCAAAAATTTAATAGCCCAGTAAGCTCTGTGTTCAAGCTCGGCTGGTAAGTGGCAAGCTTTTCCATATACCATTTGAAAGGAGACGTGCCATGGGAGTCTTATAAGCGATCATGGTAAGCCCGTAGTCGTCATCCAACTTAAAACTCCAATTAGTTCTATTCGCGTTCACTGTTTTTTCCAAGATTCTTTTAATACTCCGGTTGCTGATTTCGATTTGACCACTTGTTTGGGGATGGTATGGTGTACCGATTTTATGTTTGACACCATATTTGTCAAGAATCTTATCAAGTGGTACGTTGCAAAAGTGAGTGCCTTCATCGCTGATAAGTGCTCGGGGACAGCCAAACCTGGTGAAGATATTCTTTTGCAAGAATTTCTTCACGACTTTATGATCGTTGGTCTGAGTGGCAATTGCCTCCACCCATTTGGATACGTAGTCTACACAAACAAGAATGTATTTATTAGAGCATGATGATGGAAATGGTCCTATAAAGTCGATGCCCCATACATCAAAGACTTCGCACTCCAGAATGGGCTTAAGTGGCATGTCCATTCTGTTACTCTGCCTCCCAATCCGCTGGCATCTGTCGCAACCTTTGCAAAAGGCTTCGGCATCCTTAAAGAGCGTGGGCCAGTAGAAACCGGATAGGAGGATTTTTGCAACGGTTTTAGGCGCTCCATAGTGACCACCAGTGGGACCACTGTGGCACTCTTCCAAAATACTCCATTGTTCGTGCTCCGGAACACACCGTCTCAGCAACCCATCTTTACAGACTTTGAACAGATAGGGATCCTCCCAAACGAGATATTTCGGGTCCGTGAAGAATTTCTTTTTCTCCTGATACGTCATTTCTTCTATGTGACCACTGGCTAGATAGTTGACGTAATCAGCATACCAAGGCCTAACAGCTTCCACCTTCAAAGAATCGCTCATTGGAAAATCGATCCTTATTTCCTTCGGACTTTCACTTTCCTCATTTACTAGACGAGATAAATGATCAGCCACAACGTTATCGCTACCCTTTTTATCTTTTATCTCCAGGTTGAATTCTTGTAAAATAAGAATCCACCTGAGTAATCTCGGTTTCGCATCTGTCTTATCCATAAGATAACGTAAGGCTGCATGGTCAGTCCACACCACCACTTTGGACCCTAAAAGATAACTTCTGAATTTGTCAATAGCAAAAACTACTGCCAAGAATTCCTTCTCGGTGGTGGCGTAATTGCATTGAGCTGGGATCAAAGTGCGGCTAGCATAGTAAATGGGTCTGAACTTCTTATCGATCCTCTGTCCTAAAACTGCTCCCACTGCGTAGTTGGAAGCATCGAACATCAACTCAAAGGGCTTAGTCCAGTCAGGTGCGATTAGGATCGGGGCGCTAATGAGCTTACCCTTCAGGCAATTAAACGCTTCAATACACTTCTCATCAAACGAGAAGTCCACATCGTCCTTAAGAAGGTTAGATAAAGGTTTGGTGATTTTAGAAAAGTCTTGAATGAATCGCCTGTAGAAACCAACATGGCCGAGAAAACCTCGTACCTCCTTCACAGTCTTAGGGTACGACATCTTTTCAATGGCTTCTACCTTAGCCTTATCTACCTGAATTCCATTGCTGGACACCTTGTGTCAAAGGACAATTCCCTCATCAACTAGAAAATGGCATTTTTCCCAATTTAGAACTAGGTTCTTCTCAACGCATCGTTGAAGTACCATATCTAGGTTTTCCAAAATCTCTTCAAAACTGTCGCCATAGAGATCGAGAAATCATCCATGAAGACTTCCATACACTTCTCTACTAGTCCATAAAAATAGCGGCATACATCGTTGAAATGTAGTGGTGCATTACACAAAACGAAGGCATTCTCATGAACGCAAAAGTGCACGATGGACGGTAAAAGTTGTCTTCTCTTGGTCATTAGGGTCGATGGCTATCTGAAAATAACCAGAATATCCGTCGAGGAAACAATAAAACCTATGACCGCTCAGTCTTTCTAGAAGTTGGTCAATGAAGGGCAGGGGGAAATGATCCTTAGCGGTGACTTCATTTAACCTGCGATAATCAATGCAAACTCTATAGCCAGTCACAAGGCGTAAGGCAACTTCCTCCCCCTTTTTGTTCATTTCCACAGTAATGCCTCTTTTCTTTGGCACAACTTGAGTAGGGCTGACCCACTAACTATCGGCGATGGCGTAGATAATACCCATATCTAGCCACTTGATTATCTCCTTCTTGACAACCTCCTGCATATGCGGATTTAGCCTTCGCTGAGGTTGTCTAACCTTTTTCGCCCCCTCCTCCGTTCGGATTTTATGCATGCAAATGTCGGGGCTGATACCTCTGATATCACCCACTTGCCATCCGAACGCAAGGATGTTTTTCACAAGCACTTTTCTCAGTAGTGCTTCTTGCTCGGCTTCAAGTTTAGAAGAGATGATTAAAGGCAGTTTATCATCATCCTTAAGAAAAATATACTTAAGGTGTTGAGGGAGAGGTTTAAGCTCCAAATCAGTGGGTGGTTTCTCAATACTAGATTTGAGAGGACCACCTTTTTCCTCAGTGGTCAAATGAGCTTGAAGGGGTTGACTGAAAAACAACTCATCTTCCCGAGTTGTAACCCCAAAAAGATAATAGATTAGATCATCCATAGGGATTTTTCTGTCAACACCCGCTTTCTCTTTTTCATGGTCAATCATTCTTCTTAACTCTTCTTCTTCTAGCTCAGCAGCTAGCTCTTCCCAATCGTCGATTTCCCAGTGGGTAGTTTCTCTCCAAAAATTGACTTCGTCCCAGCTACCCATCAGGACTTCCTCTTGACCAGGATTAAAATCTGCCTGATGCAGCTCTTTGAAATCATCATCGTTCATCACTGTGAAGTTCCATGTCTTCTGTTCACTGGCAGGCTCAGGCTGAGCAAATTGTGGAGATAACTTGTCAGTGACTATGGCCTGTGATGAATCAGAAGATGGCTCACAATCATCTCTTTCTTTATGATTTATAGCATTAAAGGCACATATCTCTATTGGCTCTTCTTCAGATTCAGGATGGTCATTTTCATCATAAATCGCTTCGATGAACGAGATTTCTTCCACTAGGGTTTCCTCAGCGCTTTTCCCCCGCGTAAAGGTGATAGATGTATCATCGAATCTCATTGTGACATGACCCATGTAAAAATCAATAAGGGCGGCAGAGGCATCCAAAAAAGATCGGCCTAGAATTAAGGGCATTTCTTTGTCAGGCGGATAATCCAAAATAACCCAGTCGGTTGGAAAAGCCAAGTGTTTAACATAAACAAGAACATTGTTAACACAACCGGCTGCTGTTCGGCTAGATCGGTCCAACATTTGAAGGGAATGGGGCGTTCCCTCATCCTCTTATGTAAACCGAGCTTTATACAAATGTTTAACGGCATCACGTTTACAGAGGCCCCTGAATCACATAAGACGTTATGGAACATGCAACCTTCAATCTCATAGGAGATTGAAAGTCGTCCGGGGTCACCTCGCTTTGTTGGAATTTTCGGTGAAATCATTGAACATTCTTCTTTCAAAACCTCATCTGCCATCCCCTTGAGCTTCTTCTTGCTCCCACAAGCTTCTTTGATATACTTAGAGCACTTAGGCATTTGATCAAGTACCTCCGCTGAGAGGTATATTTACTTTGTGTCTCTAAGTATTTTTCTAACTCCTGCATCTTGTTTGTCATTACCAAGGATACTTTCTTTTTTCTTGGCGGATAAGGAAGATTTTCTTTTCTTTGCCCAAAGTATCATTGTTCACGGTTTGATTCTTTATAGCTTCATCTTCCTTATCCTTCCACCTTACAAACTTCCCATCCTTCTTTTTCGTCGAGGGGTTCAAACCACGACCCTTCTTACAAACAACATCGTAATTAATTCCATCATCCGAAGAACCTCGTCATTCATCTCATCCTCACTCTCGCTTTCTTGGGTTTTGAATTCGATTTCCCCTCCTGAACTCATGGCGTCGGGAGGGGTTACTCGCTTCGAGCCTTTTCGGCTCCAACTTTCTTCCCGCTTCGCAGGTAACTTCATTCACTTCCTCATCTCCATAGTTCCATCGAGTAGTGATGTCGGTGCAAGCATTGACATCCCTTTTGGATTTCTTCGGTGTAGCTTGGAAGTTTACCGTGAGGTCGACTCGCTTGTTGGTCCGCCATTTGGCCAACTTGTCTTTCAATGGTCTTGTGGTGGTGGCGAGTTTTCACCATGTCAACTAATTCATCAAATTTCTTTTGAGAGACATAAGTGGTTTGTTGGTTTTGGTTTTGATTCCAACCACTTTGGGTTCTTTGAAAATTCGAATTGAAAGATTGATTTGCACTCCCAGGAAGTGATCCTGTTGGTGCCTTCTTTTGATTAAAGTTACGTTGAAACTCGGAATAATTCCGGTTTTGGTTGAAGTTTTGTTGACCAGAATTTTGATTAAAATTTCGAAAGTTTTGATTCTGGTTTTCCAATAAATTCACTTCTTCTCCCATTTCACTGTCGTCCTGCATTCCAAAGAAATTCATATCTGCTTGCCCTCTTTGCTGCTTCATTTGTAAGTTAGCTAGCTGCTGGTTTAACATCTCCACTTGAGCAACTAACATCTTCGTTTCAGAATTGCCTGCAGCAGATTTCCTCTTGTCCTCACTAACATGGGTCTTCCTTGAAGTTGACCACATGTTATTTTTTGCAATGGTCTCTTCTACCCTATAGGCAGCGTCGTCCCCTCCTCCTAGAAAAGATCCATGAGCAGTAGAATCGAGGTAATCTCTATTGGGTTGAGAGACACCCCGGTAGAATAGTTATAAAAGCTCATGACGGTTGTACCCATGATTAGGGCACTTTCTCATTAATGAGTTTAACCTTTCCTGTGCCTTTCCCACACTTTCATCTTCCAATTGCTCAAAAGTGGCGATTTCTCTTTCCGGTCCATGATTGTCCCGGGTGAAAGCGAATTTTAGAGCAAAGGCTCTTTTGACATCAGCCCAAGTATGAAGGGAGTGATGGGGTAAAGACTTGAACCAAAGGTTTGCTTCACCTTTTAAAGCGAACGGGAAAAGTTTCAATTTAACGACCTCGGAAGGAACACCAGGGTAATGACCTGCTTCACAAATTTGAACAAACGTCGACAAGAAGTCATGCGGATCTTCTTGAGCAGTACCATGGAATGAACTATTTTGAACCAACCCGACTACTCCATTCTTTAGATCGAAATTCATTCCTCCCATCACCGGAGGCCGAATTGGTCTATGCCCCTCCAAGAAATCCTGATCAAGATAAGGAGCGTAAGGGTCTTGCTCAACAGCTTCCTGGGGTTGTTGCTGTTGGATATTTTGATTCACCGAAATCTGATAATTCTGATGTTGGTTCGGTTGAAATTGTTGGTTCATCCAGGCTTGCTGATTTTGTTGATTCTGCAGCATTTGCAATAGGAGTATATTCAACTGAGCTTGCAGATCCATACCCAAAGGATTTTGGTTATTGTTATTATTCCCTTGGTCGTTCGGGTTGGAATTGCTAGAGGCTTCGTCGCTCATATTTTCAGAACCTTGAAATAATCTTCTTTTGACAATGTCCCGCTCGGGTTCAGAGCAGTATAACAAAGGTCCTTTTTTGCTCCTGGTTTGCATAAACCAAGAGAGCAAAACAGAAAAGTCAACACTGACAATAGGTCAGGTTGACGAGAGATTTTACACTGACCGAGGTTTTTTTTTTTATTTTATTTAATTTTTTTTGTTTAGTAATAGTAACGCAGCTACAGTAACTTTTTAATTTTTTTTATTCTAGATAAACACCTAAAATAAAAATTTACACCGACACCGAAAACTGCACCTACGAAGAATCCGACAACCGTTACCGACTCCCCGGAAACGGCGCCAAAAACTTGTTCGGTAAGTTTTAAATTTATAGTTTTACCGGAACACCCCAAGTGCAAGGCACGTTGTAGTGGGTATTACCGGGTCGTCCAAGGAATCGAATGTTGTCGGAAACAAAAATAAAGTTAAAGCACCGGTGAAATGTCACGACAAATTTGGTTAAAACACTAAAGTTCCTACAAATTCTAGGATCCTAAATAAGTTTTTATTAATCTAATAAAACAGAAGAAATCAAATAACACTAAAGGAAATAAAAATTGAAACACATCAAATTAAACCCGAATAAACTAATGAATTTAAAATCCAAACTGATATGAAAAATTACTGACTTTCTTCTTGATGTAAAGAGACAGTAGGGCAACGAGGATTCCACCAAATATCCATCACCCAACCAGTTTGTGAGATGAATAAAATTTCTTGATATGATCTAACTTAATTCCAATCAAATTTCTTTAATCAAATTTATTTGGTTTCTGTTTTCTTTCTCAAGTAAAACAAAATTGACAATGGAAGAACATGATCATGAGTTCGTTTCCGAATCTCCTACCCAGTTAACAATAAACTAATTTCTTGGATTATTACCAACTGTATCAATTGATGGGTTCTATACGAATTTCATTTTAATCAAATTCAAAACAAATAATCGTTTCATCGATTTTTCAATCCAACAAAACATACATCTATATAATTCAATTCAATTGATAAAGAAAATAAATTCAAACTCACTAATATAGTTAACTGAAAATGCTCTGGCTGTGGTGATGTTGTAATGACTTCATCATGTTGTCCTACTGTGAATTGCTTAGCCTTCAATCGTCATCAAACTCCACAATAAGATCGAATGAAAGAAACTCATTTTTTTTAGGGTGAGGTGCGGCTGCTGCTCTATGGTTTTCAGCGGCTGTGTAATGTGTCCTTTAGGGTTTAGATAACACGCCTATTTATAGAAAAATAGGTCGGTGCTGCTAAGTCGGCCGGCGGACACCCGACCAAAAGGGGTGAACGCCCGTCCAGCTTGTGTCAAATCTTCGAGTCGGGCCGAGCTGGAGCAGACGCACGTTCTATGCAAAATTGGACGCTCGTTCATCAAAATCCTCAAAATCCTGAATCCAACTTCTTCTTCTGGACGCTCGTCCACTTGCTTAGACGCCAGTCCACTGGACGGGGTAATGAACGCTCGTCCAGACTTGACTTCAAAGCTTCACTTGAACTTCAACTTGAATCTTTTTTCCCTTCCATTAAATCTTCAAGTAGACATCTTTTAAGCTCCTTCGATTGCATGCAAGCGTACTACAAGATGATAAACACGGGCAAAGTGTAAAATCGTACATAAATAGATAAAAATCACGTAAACAACTCGATTTTGCAATTAAATCGTTTCCACATCCATTCTTTCAATATTTCATTTAACCAGTTAATTTTCTGTAAAAATTAATAAAATACGAAGGATATTATTACGGAATAAAACGATAAAAACCATAAAAATCACCGTTAACAACACCCACCACTTATTTATAGTCAAAAGTGGCGCCCCATATGTGTGTAGGAGAAGAAAATATTTTCCCAATAAAATAAAGAAAATCTTCTAGATTGATTTATCTCTTTTATTATAATTAATTTTGTCAATATCTTATATTGAATGTAATTATCTTATTACCATAAATCTATTTTTCCAGTATCAATTAATATCTTATATTAATATTATGGTAATATTATTAATTAATGTGCACAATCCAAGTGTATCCTATACATACCAATGTGGCTCCCCAAAAGTCAATGAATTGACTTCCGGAATATTCTTTAATTAATATAATTAATATCTTGTATATTATTTATTCATAATAATTAAATACCATCATATTAATTTACCACTATAACATTTATAGTCTAGAGATAAACTTTCTTTATTTGGTTATCAACTATAACCGCATTTTAATCCGACTCGATGTTCATATGTGTGTGACCCGATAGGCTTCCGAATATGTTGGCCGTAGACACAAAGTTCAATTTACCAAAATGCCCTTCATACCTAACGATCACGGGATAGCGTCTAGCAACACACAGTGACCCCCAATCATCGGATGAGTCAAAAGCAATGACTACTACCTTTCATGTGAAGCAGTTACCGTGTAACTTACAATCCTATCGCTGTAATATTATCCATACGATCGTATCTCGAGTGTCGATATATTAACGATCGTATCTTATAATCTGGATATCATGCTCTTTCGGAATAACACATTTACTCCGACTTTGCAAAGATTCTCGAGAGCTAGGCATTCCTTATAAGAAGGCCATTTCGGATATTCGATCCCAATCATAGGATAAGCGATTCCCGGACGACCAATCATGTATTCTCCGCATGCTTCAATATCATACCCAATCACTACCACATGATCGCCCCGTGGCTAGGGGAAATCTCAATAGTGTCAAAGCATGATAATCCATACCGTGATGACATGAAGACTCCGGTCAAAAGGATAATTACACAACCGCCACATAGTGTGACACTTAATGTAAGTGGGTCAGTCTAACGTACGCATTCTCTAATACACGTCCACGTACAGTCCAAGTGTCTCTACACTTCGATAGACGAGATCTACCCCTATCTTCTAAAAGATAGAAGACATCCAATACGTGCTAGTCTGATTATACTATCAATGTCCCATTTGATAATATGTAAGACTAGAGACATTTAAGTACCAATCTTGTTAAGGTGATTAGAGATCTCATCAACCATAATCACTATCATGGTTTCTCTATCACAGTTTGATACTAGGGACGTTACTATATATATACAACAAATAATATGAAAATAAACAATATATAATAACATAAGTGCATTTGTTAATCATAATAAAGTTATTACATGAACTAAATAGATGATCCGGTCCAAACCGATTGGGTTTAGGACACCTTTCCAACAATATCGTCTTTTGAGGGCTTAATAGTTATATTTCATTATCAGAACTACTCGTGGTATGTTTGTGTGGTTGTTTGCAGTGATTACGGGAGTGTGGATTAAAAAATTCAAAGTTAGACTGAACCTCGTGCCACCATTGAAGCAATTATGAAAGCTTGGTGATTAATAAGCTCGATTCTGTATAGGTGGCAATACAATCTGATACTACGACGTAGGCCGAGACATGTACGGCGCAAACGGAGACATCAAAGTGGTTGCATGTGCATTAAATGCTGAAGTCATTTCTCAACCACCTTGTTAGTGTGTCGGCGCACACCTAGACATCGTCGGCGTGCACCGATATATTCATGGCACACGCCGAGTCAGAAAAGCAATAGTCGTATTTCGGAGCTCTATTCGGGGAATATGAAAAAAGATCATCAGAGAAGAAAACCATCAGCTTCTTCCTTCTTGCAGGCACCTCCACTCCAAGGTTCCCCTAGCCAAAAATTCCCTCATTTAACACTAAAATTTCATTGTAAACCATTGTAGAATTGTCATTTTTATTTTTGAAGCTCTTTGTTGGATATAGGAAACAACTAATGTGTGTTCTATCTCCATTGGAGCACTTTGAAGGTTAGATGAAGCTCATACTAGAGTTCATAGCTTGAAATAGGTGGATTCTTAATCTTTACTTTGATTTAATTGTTCTTGTTGTTATGAATACTAGCCTTAACATGTTAGTAGTTATAATTATGAGTGGCTAGCTCTTTCTCTAGTTAAGATGATGTAGTAGTGATAGTTAATCCTTTTGATTGATTGGAATTGATTGTTTATGTTTCTAGTTTCTTTTGTGTTGAATTCTTCTTGCTTGATTGATTGATATTGTGTATGTTGGAGTAATTAATCTACGTATGCACCTACACTACTAGTAGATACCGATGGAGATATTAGGTGTGAAAAAATGGTAAGAAGAACAGAAGGTAGAATCCACCATAGTGGAATTCGGTTCCTTATCCGGGGAATTATGCATTCAAGTGTTTATCTTGTTAAGTCATTAGGTTTAAATCACTTAGACCAAAGAGGAGACAAAGTGTGGTTTCATTCACTCGTATGAGGGGAAATCACTTTTTTAGGAATGCTTCATTCACACGTTAGGACACAATTGGAAGGTGGTAGGTAAATTATTCCAAATAATCTAGGGGAGATAACTTGAACTAGGAATCATCTTGACTAGTTTATTTTATCATTTGAACAACCTTTGTAGTTAATCATTAGTTTCTTAACAAAACTTGCGATTCGGATCAAGATAATAATAACTAATTGGTGTTTAACCTCACAATCCTCGTGGGATACGACCTTGACCACCGTACTAGACTACAATTGACCAGGTACACTGCCGGTGAGATTGAAACCCTAGGAAAGTTTGCATCAGAAGGTTAATTAAATAGTTCATGTTATGAATATTATTCAAAAGGTTGAATAAACTATCTAATAAACATTGGATTTTCTTTATGAAAGGAAATTGAAGACACAGCTCTTGTGATTTCTCTTAATCCTTATAAAGACTAAATTGAGAAATATTTACAAGTGCTTAAAGGATTAAAAAGGGAAGTTAGGGCAAGTGCATAAGTGAGAGAACTTATCGAAGTCTATATTCTAAGCAAGCAAGTTGAGATAAATCTGTCTAAGTCAACTCTTAGTTATATGATATCATTGGAGTATGATTAAATTAGAAAGATTAAATATAGAATATTCAAAGATATGGAAAGTGAAGCAAACGTTGCAGCATTTACTATAAAATATTCTGAGTCTAGTAAACCGATAAAGAAACTAAATAAATGTTATTGTGTTCCAGTTCTTACGAAGAACATGAGTTCAGTTTATGTTAGGATTTAGGAAGACATATTCGGTTATAATGAATAAATGTAATTCCGATAAAATTGAACGGTCACTGAATCTAACATACTAGATTGGTGTCACTTTATAGTTGATATGGGTGATGTAATCTCAACTAAGTATTTGTATGGCTGTTATCCTTGAAATTTTGGGGTTGTTCTAGACAGAGTCTCTATGGAGGAGAGTCGTGTGATCATATGTCATTCTAATGATGTCTGAACCATGTGATTATGAATCATTTGGGTAGTACGTATCTTATCTAAAGATGACTAAAATACCCTTTTATGAAAAGGTTATAAAATCTAGAAATTGTCTAAAGCCTAAATATACCGATGTTTGTTGGCTTATGACAATTAATGCCACGAATAATATTATTGTGTATTACTTTCTATGACTATTTTTAGAAATAGTCAAGTGTACTCAATGAAGTACGAAATTCGGACCGAAAAGGTTCGAGCTAGTACGAATATGAGATTGATGAACTACTTAGGAATTAGTCTTCAATTGATTGAAGTAATTAATACCTGAAGGGTGGTTCAGAAATTGTCTGAAAAAGGAATAAGATTCCTCCTTGAAGGATACCATTTTTGGATATGCAGTCAGATTGTTTTTTTAAAATGGAAACAACACTTTATACGATAAAGGTGTGACGTATGCCATGCAAAGTATCCCTTACATGTTTCGGGATAGTGCCCTTATACAAAACATATACTTAACCGAGTTCCAATGAATAAAGGCTGGATAAATTCCATATCAGATATGGAAGACGATAACATGAAATCCATCTTAACTAATGATTTAGGGTTGTCCTGCTTCTAGAAAGCAGGCAGTGTCTGAAAGGCTTGGAGTCTAGTATGACATATGCAACTTTGTAGGATATCTTAGCAAGTAAGCTAGATATTACTTACTTACCCACGGAGCAAAAGTGTTTGTCTTCAGACATGATGTCTTCTAGAGGAAGTGTTTCTTCCTAACGAGACAATATGAGTAAATCAAGATCTCAAAAGTAGTTTGAGAACCACAAAGATATATTCAGCCATTGGAACATGAGCAGGAGACTGCTCAGTGCACACAAGTATTCTATGAGTCTACAGATGACCACACGCCTGAAAGGGCTACTAGTATGTTCATCTTGAAAAATGAAGATCTCACGACTTATACAAGAATGCTTGAAAGGCAAGATTAAGAGATATGGCTAGGAGCCGTAATATCTGAACCAGATTCCATGTGTGACAACCGGGTTCTGAACCTAGGATGTCTTACCTGAAGGGAATGTCCCTTAAAGGTGTAGCATGTCTTCATGAAAGACAGACATGGATAGAAATACGATTACCATAAGGCTAGATTGATAGGCTGAAGGCTACGAGGTGTAAACCTTGTAATTACCTTTGCGCTACCCGCTATGCTTAAGTCTATTTAGACAGTGCTTGTTGTAGCTACGTATCATGGCTATATGATAGTGTTGAAGGCATTGGGCCAATGGCTTGATCTTCATAGACAATAACGTGATGTGTAAGCTTGCGAGATCCATTTATGGAATCAAACAAGTTTCTCTGTATAAGTTCTTTACTTTGATAATCAAAAGGTTTGATTCCATCAAGAAGAAATATATGCCTAATGTGTAGAAAGGATAGTGGGAGTGTTACAGTTTTTTACCCAGGTATTGGATATCCTTATCGGAATCAGCACCCCATATCACAGTCAATTAATGTTTGGTAGTTCAAGGCCTTTACGAAAGCTCTTGGAATGGTAGTTCTTATTTTGGAAATAAGAATCTATAGTGATAGATTTAGATACTGCTTAATCATCACAGCTCACCCACATAGATGAGATGCTAAAAGAGTTTAGCATAGACCATGAGGAGCTGAAAGATGATACTTATGGAAGGTACTCTTGCCTCAGCATTGGGGTCCATCATAAGTAATGTGAATTGAACCAGATGTTCATGCTTCCTGAAGAGTCATGAGGAGGTATGAAAATGATTCTGGTATATGTCGAGAATATCTTTAAAAGTTTTAAGGATGGGTTCCTAGTTTATTGAAAATTGGAATTGAATAAACGTAGATATACATATATGCACCCGGAATCTTATGAAGATAGTGGGAGCTACGGTCTGGGTTTGCAGTCACTTTGATTAAGTGATACAGTGAGCAGGAAATGTTCTTACCTAGAGATCAGTGTAAATTCTACAATTGAGCCAAAACATAGTATTGCCTTAGAGGCGCAGTGGGAGAAGTACATGGATCTAGGAGGTTCATTCCTGAACCTTGTACGGTTTTTCCACCTTTACAGTTATATATTAGTGGATTCATTGCATAGGCAAGGACCGGGTTCTCATCAGAGATTCATGTGTGTGTTGAGGCGGTTCCTTCTGACCTGGTCATTTGGAGCATGATATGAAGATAGTCCGAGTCCCCACGGATAGTGATTCATTTACGCTTAGGGTTAGTTGCAAGTATTGCATGAGATTCTTGTGTTTCAACTTGGTCTTGTGTGTACGAGTGATTGGTTTTAGGCCAAGTGGGAGATTGTTGAAATAGTGTCCTAAACCCAATCGGGTTGGACCGGATCCGACCGGGTCGGATCATTTCTACTATTTCTTTATGTTTATACATATATTAAATGGCTTTTCTGTTATTATATATTGTGTTTATCTATATGAACCAATTTATGATTGTATATATAATAACATCCCTAGTGCCAAACTGTGAAAGAGAAATCATAATAGTGATTATGGTTGATGAGATCTCGACTCACTTTAAAGGGTTTGATACTTAAATGTCTCTAGTCGTATGTACCGTCAAACGGGACATTGATGGTACGATTAGACTAGCACGTATTAGATATCTTCTATCTCATTGAAGGTAGGGATAGATCTCGTCTATCAAAGTGTAGTGACACTTGGACTGTACATGGGCGTGTATTAGAGAATGCATATGTTAGACTGACCCACTTTCTATATTAAGTGTCGTGCTATGTGGCGGTTGTGTCATTGTCCTGAGACCGGAGTCCTCATGGTATCACGGTGGGGATTGTCATGCTTTGATACTATTAAGGTTTCCCCTAGCCATGGGACGATTATGCAGTAGTGATTGGGTGTGATACTGAAGCATGCGTAGGATTCAAGTTGCTCGTCCGGAAATCGTGTATCCTATTATTAGGAGTAAATATCCGAAAGGGCCTTCTTATAAGGAATGTCTTATTCTCGTGAATCTTTGCAAAGTTGAAGTAAATGAGTTACTTCAAGAGAGCATGAAATCCATATTATAAGATACGGTCGTTGATGCTTGACACTCGACGTACGTTTGTAACAACAAAAGGATTATATTTTCACGGTAACTCTTTCACATGAAAGGTAGTAGTCATTGCATTTGACTCTTCCAATGATTGGGGGTTACGGTGTGTTGCTAGACGCTATTCCGTGATCGTCAGGTATGAAGGGCATTTTCGTAATTGCACTTTGTGTCTATGGCCAACATGTTCGGTAGTCTATCGGGTCACACACATAAGAATATCTAGCTGGATTAAAATGCAGTTATAGTGATAACCAAATAAGGAAAGTTTATCTCGACTATAAAGTGTTATAGTCCCTAAAAAAAGCTGTTATAGTGAATAAATTGATACGGTGGTATTTATTTATGTTGAATAAATCAAATACAACATATTAATTATGCTGATTAATTAAATATACATATGATGTATATGTGTGTGGAAAATATGTATGTATGATATACATGTATATTGCAAATTAATTAATCATAGTATTATATTAAATAAATAATATTCCGGATGCCAAATCTTTGACATATGGGGCGCATGTTGAGTGTATAAGATACACTTGGATTGTGCAATTTAATTAATGAGATTACCATATATTAATATTGAATATTAATTGATTTGTGGAAAATAGATTTATGGTAATGAGATAAAGTTAATCAATATTAGATATTGACAATATCTTGGAAATATTTAATATGAGCTATTAAATTAAATTAGATAAATCAATCAAATATATTTTCCTTATTATACTAGTAAAAGTTTTTATTTCTCCTCAATCTACAAGATAGCTTCTCACAATCACTTTTTGAATCATATGGGGCGCCCCACCCTCTATATAAGAGAGGGGTTGACTAGCTCTTTTGTACATATCAATTAGAAGAGTTCTAATTTTTACAAAATAAACTGAGAGCTTCTTAGAGAGAGATTTGAGAGAGAGAAAAGTCGGTCTAGCAAACGAGTTTTTTCTAGTAGCAATCCAATGGTGGATTCCGGCGGGTTGTTCGTGTGGATCTCCGGTAGAGGCCGAACATTTGGGCGGCTTCGTGCAGAAACTACAACCGTAGACAAAAGTCGATCCAATTGGATAAACCAATGTATTATCTTGTCTACTTATTTTATACTTGTTTCTTAAACGAAGTCGATCCTGGTTAAAAGGAAATAATTTTTTTAATTCCGCTACGTTCCCACATAGATTTCCTAACATATATGTATGGCCCTTTATTAATGACATCTATTATGTATTATGAGCTGTGAGATTGAAACACGAGCATCATATCATAACAAAATGTATGGGACAAAGTAGTTATAATGCTATTATCGAAAATATCATTTATTATATAAAAAACCAATATATTAAAGTATGTTCATTATGACATGAAACATTTAATATATTAAGATAAAACGTTAATAAAAGATAGATACTCAAAAAAAAATTAACAAATGGGAGGTGTGTGAAATAAATCAACACATTATTTCACAACATTCATAACCAATATGAACTTCGCGGACCGATCATTTTCTAAGATTAGAACATAAGGGATTGTCTTTCTACTTCCCGCTGGAAGGAATATAGTCCGTATTTGTGAAACACACTCATTAGTCATTCCCGAATAGTGCTAACATGAAAGTGATTCAAACAGCGCATCTTAGCAATCCTTAACGAATACATCAAACTATATCCTGAAACAAGCAGGAGTTTGTAATCACTTCAGGATTAATATTAATCCAAATATGATCATCGTGTGATTTAATAATATTTCTAAATCACGGAATTACATGAGAAATGAAGGCTAAATAGGTCCAGTAATATATGACTACATCATATATAAATGCCCCACTTAGAGAACTAATATCGACATTCCGGAATAAACGGTCACATCAGAAAGTGTTCTTGGCCCATTAATGGTGGTTTAATAAATGGACCTCATACTTTGATTAAGTTTACAATGGACTAACGATTCAAGTGTATCACCATAAACTTAATTCTCGCGTGTGACACACACTAAGTTATATGGCTACATATGATATAACTTGGGTTTTCAGTGGTGTATTATTTATGAGCACGAAGCAAATTATAAAATGATGAATAATTTTGCCATTCATTAATAATAAAAACAATTACATAAATTGTCTTTTGGGCACTACTTCCAACAAAACCCTCCGTGAATCATTCACGAATACTTCGTGAAATGCCTATTCATGCATGGTTTTTTCAAATTTTATCTTATGGGCAT
Organism: Gentiana macrophylla; assembly: GCA_026214975.1. Taxonomy (NCBI): domain Eukaryota; kingdom Viridiplantae; phylum Streptophyta; class Magnoliopsida; order Gentianales; family Gentianaceae; genus Gentiana; species Gentiana macrophylla. Next base: position 26,597,140 of record CM047809.1, on the reverse strand, counting down.
ATTATTTCGGTTAACTTTTTGAGACATATTTTTTCAAGTTTCCCTCTAAATATCGATCTAGTGGTTTACATTAGGTTATAACTCGTCAGTGAGCAGAGTACGAGTCCCACTTGGGGCGAAATAGGGTGCATATAGAGTATATTTCTCTTGGACTTTTTTGTTGGGCCGTATGAGATTTATAAAAGGCCCATTTTTTATATAGCTTTTGGTATTTCGAATTTCATTGAATTCTTGTGCAGATTGGGGACATTTTGCTTTCGGTCATAATTATTATGACTTTATTAAATACTAGTATATATAAATTATTATCGTACACGTCTGAAAAAATAAGGCGATTCTAAAGCTACCACATAATTATTCGACACCATATTTTATATTCAAATTTTTACATGTGAACGTGGTGTCGGAAGTAAAACGTGGGGTGCCTTTAAAATTGCCAAAAAAACAATGAAGATGAATATGTGTGTAATTATATGTAATTGAGAACCAACTTTGATAGACATATATTAAATGTAATTACGGTATAATCAAACATCGGTATATTTATTTATTTTGTGTTCCTAAGTGGATTAGTTGAAACGATAAGTCGCCTAAAGGTCTTCTACGTGAAAAACCATTCATTGTGGTATGTGAATTTATTGTGTATACGAATTTATGGGGATAGTATTCGGCCCAAATGAAGGATAGTGTTTGGCTGAATTATGAGTACATATGTGATAATAAATACTTGAAAATTATTTGGTTTTTGACGATGCTAGAAACCCTCTAAGAATCAATACAGGTCAATCTCCTCTGTGATATAGATCTTAAACCCTAAGAACCTTAAGTTTGGCAATGTAGGACGTGTTTATTATTTGTTTAGACTGAGCTCTCAAGTATTTCTCAAGAGTTGCCTACGTATCCAATAGTTGAATTGGAATCAAGTCTTTCGTAGTTCCTTAGGGTTACTTATATAGGTGGTATTTCGCCCCTATTACTTGTTATACAAGTATTACAATTTATTATTATTCCCTAAGGATATATACGCATTAATCTCTATTATTCAGAGATAATTATGGACATATTTAAATGCTAGGATTTGAGCATTTATGACTTAAGATTCTATCCTTTCTTAAGTTACCCAGCACAAGGAATAAAAGCTGGGTTGTTTGGAGAGCATTACGCTTAGCCCCCAAGGCCTCTATGGCCGAACCGGGGAATTCTTCTTCGCCAGACCATGGCCGACCTGCGGTGGTTGAAGGTGGAATGTATGCCGATATCTCACCTAAGGTTAACGACCTGACCTTAGGTCGGCTTTTGGGGCCCCTGGCCTGCCCTAATTTAAGGGCTTAATCATTTATTATGCACCCTCCAAGGAGGACACGTGGCGTAGCTTGGGTCGGATATCATCATAAGCCCCCCAGATCTGATCTTTCATCTAGTTGGTCAAATCTGCACTATTTTGGTGGTTCGGCTTGACTTATCCGATCTCGCGTTTCGAATTATCCAGCTACTAGCTGACAGTATGTTAAACGAGCCATCATTACACTTGCGGAATTCGAGGTATTTTTCTCTACTTTTCATAACCGACGCGTTTGCACGTATAGGGGGTTATAACCTGGCTTTTCATATTTGGTTTTCCCACTTCTCCATATCTGTTATTAAACCAATGTCTTTCTCTCCCAAAATGGTTGCAAAATTCAAGTAAGCATTTTTCTTCTAATTTCTCTTAGTTCTTTCTTATTTTATCTCTGTTCTCCTCAGTTAATAAGAGAAAACACCGCGTCTAGTAGCTCGATCAAAAGGGAGTTTGAGTGCACTTCTGAGTCTAATAACGAAGTTAATCAGCCAACTATCCAATTTGGGGGTCCTATAGACGTTCCTACCCTTAACCCAATCGCTGCTCGCAATAACTCTGAGCAGATCGTTGTAGATAAACCACCTACTAACCCCACTAGGACTCATTCTCATTTTGGTTTTACCTCTTTACGCCAGAGCCTTAGAGCCCATATAACTGCTAGGATAGCTGTAGGTTGTTTCGACATTTGATCCAAACTCACACAGGGGGATGTCTTACAGATATGTAATAAGTATGGCATAGACATGGACCCATACGTTCCTCAGCTGCCTGGAGATGCGCACTTGTATGCTCATCAGCCCCCTAGGGGTATTTCACTGTATACAATGAGCAGTTCGTTTGCAGCCTTAGGACCCCATTCTGCCCGGCCTTCTTGGCCGTACTGAGACATTATCAGCTGGGCTCTGCTCAGGTCGCCCCGAATGGTGTTAGGGCGGTCATCGGTTTTGCGATCTACTACTGACTGATGGATACAGAGTTTCACATCGACACGTTTAGGACCTTTTATCAGCACAAGAAGATTAGGAATTATAGCGGGTGGTATTATTTCCTACGCCGTACAGACCATAGAAGGGAGATCCCCATGTTCTTCACGGGAAGTCTTCTATTGACGAGTGAAAGAACCACATTTTATTCATCCATCATGACGGGAACCCTAAGCTAAGCAACTGGAATTACTTTTAGCTTCCTGCGGATGTGTGCCCTACTGGGGTCAATGAGGGCTTACTGACCGATATTGCCAACGCCAACATTCTTCTTGATTTCGAGCACTGGCCTGCGGAACTAATAGAAGCAGCTCGTTTGTCTGACTCTGGTCCAGATCCTTATATAAGGCTCACCCAAGAAGAGTATAACAACCGTAGGAGTCTATCTGTGCTTTCACTTTGCTTGCTTGTTTTTTCATCTTTGTTTTCCTACTAGCTTGTTCGGATACTTTCTTTTCTTTCTTTTCTGTGGCCGATATCCCTGGCATCTTTGAACAAGCATTTGAGGAGGAGGATGAGGAGGTTGTGCCTGAGCCTAATGAGCAAAATCTAAACCCAGAAGCTCCTGGTGGTGGTTCTGAGCCGGAGCCTGATATGGCTAATCCTGAAGTCAACGTTGAGCATCCTGCTACTGAAGGTCTTCATGGGGATGACTTAGCTGCGGATACGTAGCAAACTGACCAGCAGGATGATAACCTGATCATCCTTGATGTCTCCGATCCTGGGGAATAGGCAAGAAAAAACTCTCGATCTCGGTGAAAGAGGCCCAGGTCTGGCCAGGATACTTCCAAGAGAACTTCTTCTTCAGCTGAGTTCCTAGCAGAACTGCCGGATAAAGATCTGGCCTCCATTGTAAGTTCTTCATACTTTTGATTTTTCATTTTGCTATCTTTGGATCATACAGATTCTATTCGCTTTGCCCTTTTGTCATTTTCAGGTTGTAAAGGCTGGGAAGGAGGTCCTACATAGGCTCAATGACTTCTCCACCCAAATGGCCTCTCAAGAGAAGCGGATGCCGACCTTCTGCCAGTCGCAACAAACATAAGGACGAGTCTCTGTCCAAGGATGCCCAGATCGCTGATCTAGAGAAGATTGTTTAGGCTCAACAGGCTGAGGTGAAGGAGCTGTGCACAGCTGGCGCTCGACGGGAGGAGGCTTTGGCCAAACTTCGGGCTAATCGTGAGGGCCTTGAGGCCGAGATGCCTGCTCGGATTGCCCAAGCCATCCATGAGTACAAGAGCTCTGCATATTTCACAAGGGCTATGAAGGTTTTACTTGGCTCAATTTTATGCCATGGGTACACGTTGGGCGTTAATCAGGCCAAAGAGCGGTGCCCTCAGCTGGTCATTTCAGATCTTCAACACGGCAGGCTTTGCAAGTCGGGTGGCAATGAGCTGTACCAGGACAGAGTTAAAGAGTTCCAAGTTGGTGAGGACCTGGCTGAGAAATATGGTCGCAAACCTACTGCCCATTGGGCCAGTACGTCCTCAGCTCAGTGCTCTGGTACGCCCACTGACCAGCATCAAGATTCTGCTGCCATCTCTTAGAATTATGCATTTGTTATTTTGAACAAACTTTGTTGTGATTTTTTGTAATAATCTCCAACTGTTGCTTGAAATAACTCTTTTTGCTCTTTGACAATTTGTGCCTTTTTTTTGGCACCAGACATTTATTCTTTTGCTTTTGGTTTGTTTTTGTTTTTTCCTTTGCTTTTTTGCTTTTGTATTAAGCATAGATTAGGGTCCCTCACCCCCTTGAAGAACATCCATGCCAATGTTTTATGTTTGAATGGTGTTCTTCAGTGTAAGCGCTGATCGACTGTCCCTAAGACTTGGGAAGTATGATTACTTCAACTTGCCAAGTATGAAGGAACTTTAGCACTGATCGTCTGTTCTGCAGACCTGGAGTTTGTCCTACACACTTTTCCTAAATCCGAGCTACAGATCAGTTCATTGAGTCTATCCTGCAGACCTTTTAAGTTTGTCATTTGCAAACTTTTTCTGTGTCCGACCTGCAGATCAGTTCGTTGAGTCTGTCCTGCAGACCTTTTGAGTTTGTCCTCTGTAAAAATTTTCTGAGTCCAACCTGAGGATCAGTTCATTGAGTCTGTCCTGCAGACCATTTGAGTTTGTCATTTGCAAACTTTTTCTGAGTCTGACCTGCGGTTCAGTTCGTTGAGTCTGTCCTGCAGACCTTTTGAGTTTTCCCTTGCAAACTTTTTATGAGTCCGACTTGCGGATCAGTTTGTTGAGTCTGTCCTGTAGACCTTTTGAGTTTGGCCTTTGCAAATTTTTTCTGAGTCTGACCTACGGATCAGTTCGTTGAGTCTATCTTGCACATCTTTTGAGTTTTTCCTTTGCAAACTTTTTTTGAGTCTGATTTCTGGCTCAGTTATGATCAATCAAATACAATAAGTAAGGCACATATGCGAAAGAAACATTTATTTGATATCTGACGTTTAAATACATCTTATTGGGAAATCAAAATAAACAATGCTTAAAATAAAATACGGAACCTGTCCTGGATGTAAAACTTCCTTAGATTAGAGGCATTCCAGCTGCGTGGTATGGTCCTGCCATTTGCATCAGCCAGTTGATATGCTCCTTTTCCATGTACTTCAACCACTTTGTATGGGCCCTCCCAGTTCGGATCAAGCTTCCCTTGAGGTAGTTGCCTGCTACCCTCATTCTTTCTAAGCACTAGATCTCCCTCTTTAAAGTAAGAGTGTTTAACTCGGGAGTTGTAATGCTGAGAACTTCGCTGCTTATACTCAGCCATTACATTCCGAGCTTCTTCCAGGTCATCCTTGGAGTGTCTGAGCTCAGTTAACTGCTAATCTTCTGAGTAGAGCGCTGTTCATGGTGATGATAGGCCAATCTCAGCCGGGATCACTACTTCGCAACCATATGCTAGCCTGAACGGAGTTTCTCTAGTGGCCGAGTTAGGTGTTGTTCTGTACGCCCACAAGATGTTGGCTAAGTGCTCGGTCTAACTTTCTCCTTCTTCTTCTAAGTGTTTCTTCAGCCCAGTCTTGATCTGCCTGTTGGTCTGTTCGACCTGCCCATTAGCTTAGGGATAACCGACTGAGGTGAAGTGTTGAGTGATGTGCAAGTCAGCACACCATTCTCTGACAATTCTGTCTTCAAATTGAGTTCCATTGTCTGAAACTAGAGTTCTCGGTATCTCATACCTACAAACTATGTTCTTTCATAAGAATTATTGTATCTGTTTCTATGTTATGGTAGCTAGCTAGTGGTTCAGTCTCAACCCACTTGGTGAAGTAGTCCACTACTACGATTACAAATTAGACATTTCCTGGAGCTCTCCGGAGTGGTCCCACCAGATCTACGCCCCATTGGTCAAAAGGCCAAAGAGATACTACCGGGACCATGTCTTGGGACGGCTGATGTGACAGATTATCATGCACCTGGCATGATATGCATTTTTCTACCAACCTTTTTACATCTTCTTCATTGTTGGCCAATAGTAGCCGAATAGCCTGCACTTCCTAGCCAAGGTCCGAGCTCCGGGATGGTTTCCATAAATTCCCAAGTGTATTTCCCTGAGCAGGTAGTTCCCTTCTTTGGTTGATACACATCTGAGCCAAGGTGCTATATACGACCTGCGATAGAGCACGTCTTCAAACAGCGAGTATCTGGTCGCTAAGAGTTTCATCTTCCTTGCCTGAATCTTGTCTTGAGGCAAGATGTTATCTTTAAGATATGACACGATGGGGTCCATCCAAGTACTAGCCTATCTGATCGGCTGAACTAGTTGCTGCTCGTAGATTCTCTCCTTTAAGAGTTCCACCTGTACTTTCTTCTCTGACACAAAGTTTGAGGCTAATTTTGATAAGGCATCGGCTCGTCTGTTCTTAGTTCGGGGTATTTGGTCAACCTGGACCTGTTGTTAAATATTTTTTCATGGGTTCCTCTTTGGCCTCTGTTGGTCCCTTGAAAAGGCTTTGGTTAAGTTTAGAGGGGGGTGAATAAACTTAACACTTAAAACTTTTGGAGTTAACAAACTCAAAGAACTTCACTGACTGGCCGATACTTCAAGAGTCTCTTTGAACCTCTCAGAGTCTGGCAGATCGTTGAGTTTGCTGAATTTGTACATCGGAATTATATCAAAAATTAAGCCTTAATACTTGTTGATAAATATGATACCAAGTATTAGATACTCAGTAGTGTATGTGTGTGTATTCAGTTGCTAGATTCAGCAGGTTGATGTGTTATATAAACTAAATGCAGAATATAAATGCAGAAAGTAAATAGGCAGATTTTATAGTGGTTCCAGGTGGCGTAATCCTGTCAGTCCACTCTTCTCCTATGATGTTGGAGGTAATTCACTAGAAATATTTGATGTAGCGGTTACAAAAATCCCTAAGTTGCTTTTCCTTCACCAAACACTATGGCTTCACAAACTGAAAACTAGAAACAGGTAGGATTGCTGCTCCAAAGTCTTCCACTGGTCCTTGAAGGGTAGGATTGCCTCTTCACCAGCTCCACCACAAACAACAGTAATTCACACAGATGTGCTTCACTGTCTTCAACAGATTTCCTATAAAAAAAAGGTTGAATCAAGTAAATGATTCAGTTGCAGCATCTTGATCAGGATGATATGATCAGCAGCTTGCAGTCTTCAAGTGTGTAAACTTGATGTATCTTGAATACAGATTACACTTGAAGAGTTTTCCTGGATCAGTAGCCTTAAGCTCAGTAAGTTCAGCAGGGTGTTTTTCTTGATCAAAAATCGAAGCTCAGGATTTTTCTCTTATATTTCATCACTTGTATCTGAATTAAGCGCTCTCTATTTATAGGTAGGAGTCCTTTTGACTTGTATTTGAAATTCAAATATAGCCGTTCCAGATTTTGTCTCATTTGACTTGCTTTCTGTCACTGTTCATAGTACTGATACAGTCAGAATGCTTTTTGATAGTGTACAATCTATCCACCCTTTGACTTGTAACCATTGGAGAGAGTCCTGAATCATCCCAACGTCCTTTTAATCTTAACCATTGATTTGTTTGATAAAATTAGAGGTTGTTAGCTGTCCTTATCGAGGTATATGTATCAGCAGGTTTATAATTCTGCTGAGATACATATCAGTCTGCTGAACCATATTTTGCTAACTGTCTTTTATCTAACTTTTATTTATGAAGTTAGATTACACCTTTTTGCATATAACTAAGTTCCAATCATCACCAACTTATGGAACTTAGACCTTGTACACAAGGTATATGTAATCAGTTTAGGTCATCACAGACTTCCCTAAATTCTGATTCCATATCCTTGACTTTAATTACTAAGTTTGATCCCTTAGCCTTCATTAATTGAGTTTGAGCCCTCAGCCTTTAGTCTTCAACAGGTTCCTGATAAGTCTACTGACCTAACTATCCTATTGACCTAGACTAGTCTGCTGATATAAGTCAGCTGACCTTTACAGTGCTTGTTTGATCAAAGCTATACAAAGATCAAACTCTAATAAACCTATACATTTGATCTAGACATCTTTTTGCCTTTGGTCTATAACAGTTACTCTGGCACTCTTCACTAAAACTTAAAAATAAGTCCAACAATTTCCATCTTTTTGGTGATGATGCCACTACCCTCACCTAACAGCAAAGCAAAAAGATTAAAAACAAAAATAGAACAAATTCCAGTCATATCTCATTATAATCATTTGTTCAAAGTATTACAGTCTAGATACAACAAAGATTAAACATATAAAGTATGCTGATCTACTGTCTCTTTTCTCTTTCTTCTCGTGCCTTCTCCACTTGCTCTTGGTAGGCTCTTATCTCCTCAATCATGTCTCTCATCCATTAATTTTCAATCAGAGTGAAATCAATGTAGGAATTCACTTCTTTCCACCACTTTCATGCTTCAGGTAGAATGATATTAATTTGATTTACTCTGAATCCTAATTTCATGTATAGTTCTTTGAATTCATCAAGTGAGTCCTTTGCTTTTGTGATAGGCAAACTCCTTTCACCTCTATCACTTCTTCCATCTCTTCCACCTCTATAATTGGCCCTCAAAGCATTAACCCTTGCTTCCTAAAACTTTAAGCCCATAAATGAGTTTAAACCTTCATGAAATCCCTTGTCATGATAAGGTTTCTTTTTGTTGTGGTACTCATTCTTGTATTGTTTGAGAAGATCATCAATAAGTGGAAGTCTGCCAGGTGCAGGTTCCCTGAATGCTTTAGTATCAGCCTCCCATCTTTTCTTGTGAAAAATTCTGGCAGCCTCTTTTGCTACTGCTGTTTGGCCCTCTTCCCCCTTAGTGAAATCATCAACAAACCGGGATAGCAGACAATGAACACTCTCATGTGTGATAACCAGATTATTCAGTTGTCCCTCCATAATTTCAGTTCTTGTATCAACTATAGTAATCCTTGCTTGCATAGTTTGCTCCAGCAGATTGATCCTCTCAGTAAGCTTAGGATCCAATCCAGTAGGTTGAGATGTTCCAGCAGCCTCAGCAGGCTTAGGTGCTTCAGCAAGTTTGTCAAATTTCTGGTGGATGGCTTCAAGTTGATCTTTCAGAAACTTCTCCTTCAATGTATTTCCTTACTTAATTCCTCTCACTTCTAGGGTAAGATCAGCAAGAGCATACTGATTGAAGTAATATTGGAGGCAACTGTTTTGTAGTCCTCCCTCTATTCTCCACCAAATTGATTAGATCTTCAAATCTTTGCTCTTGCCTGTCAAGTTGAGTTCTTAAGTTTGCAATGTCATTTATGACAGTCCTCAACTCTTCCATGACATGTGCTGGTACCCCACCAGCCATTCCTTCAGCAGCTCCATCAGCAGGCTCTTCCACATTATACTGTTGCCTCTGTCTTCTGATAACCACTGCAAAACTCATATCCAATCCAGTAGGGTCAGGTCCTTGATATTCCACCAGAATAGGATCAAGAGCTGGTTCTTCAAGAACTGGAACAAATTCCTGTTGAGGTTCATCATCAACATCTTCTTCTTCAGGCATTTGAAACTCCTCATCACAGCTGCTCTTCCTCATCAATATTAGCAGACTGCTGACCATCTTTCCCTACAGTGATCTTGTCTCCAGAAGGCTCCACTACAGCAGCCTGTACTCCAACAACAGCAGGGGTTTCCTCCAAACCCAAAGTTTGTTCCAACCTTTGTCCAGGTGCTGTTTGTACCTCAGCAGCCTGTACCTCCTGTTCCAACCTGTGTCCAGGTGTTGTTTGGTCCTCAGCAACATGTACCTCCACTTCTTTTCTCAGTTCTGTTGCAATTTGTGCAACAACAATTTGATCTTGAAATATATCCATATTTTCCTTTTGAAATTCCCTAATATCACCAATCCTTCTCAGAAAATTTGCAGTTTTGGTAAGGTGTCCTCAGTGTCAACCCTGTCTTGATATTGAATTGAATCTTTTGAACTGACATTAGGCTCACTGAGATCGGTGATCCTTTCTTCATTTGAATCCACAGTCTGCTGATCACCAACATGCTCAGCAGGTTCTACAACAAATAAAGGATCTACCTCGCCAACCATTCTGTTTGCACCAATGTCCATTCCCTCATTGATTTGTGCCTCAATATCATCTATGGTGAGATTTTCTACATCCTCATCCATCTGTCCAGTTTGCTGTCTCTCAGTGGATTGTTCAGCACCAGTAGACTACTCTACTCTTGGTTTAATAATCATGGCACTTCCACTGACTCCTCCTGGGCCAGAGGGGTGATTATCATCAGAATTAGATGATGAGGAGTCATCATCATCATCTCTTGGATCCCTGAACTTGATACCTTCTTCTTTCTGTTGTTTATCAAACAAATCCATCAGCCTTGATTGCAATAAGGAGGTATCAACCAGATCTAGCAAATTTTCCACTCCCAATCTCTCAAAAGCCCATTCTTCAAAATCTGTCAATGGTTCTACAGCTGGCTTTTGTTTCTTGTAGAAGCCAAACTTCCACTGAAGGTAGTTTGCAACCAGTAGGAACTTAGGATCAACATATCCTTCCTTTTTCTTCTTCTCCTTCCTCTCAAATGTCATGAATGACTTCCTAGGAGCTGTTCCAGTACCTTGCTGACCTCCAAAGGTCTCAACAAGTAAACTCAAAGTTTGTTCCACAGATGCCTCAAGGTCAGTAGGTTGCTCAGGTTGGATGTTAGTCCCTACTACCTCCATCTGTATAATACTTGGTTCTCCCTGACTTATATGCTCATCAGCAGGGTTAGCAGCAGATTGCTTTTCCCCTGAACTATTGCAGGACTTGCAGGGTCTTGTACCAATGTTTCAACTTCCACAGCAGGTGTAGACTCAGAAGTCTGATGTGGTTCTTCAACAAGTTGCTCAACAACAACTGTGCAGCTTTGAGAGGCTCGTGACCTCTTACGGTGAGGATTCAACAATTTCTACAGCAGGCTCAGGGTCAGTAGTCTGTTGTGTTGCTTTAACAGGTTGTTCAACAACAACCTCTACATCCTCATTAGGCTTGATAATAGTTAAGGGCTCAGCCTCAATAGCCTCTCATTCTTCTTCTGCTTCTTCTTGTTGTTGTTCTCTCAGACTTTCCAAGATCCTCAATTGTTTTCCTTTTTGGCAATTTCTTTCATCCTCTTGGAAAGTGGTTCATCTTCAACTTCAGTAGACTTTCTTTTTCTACTGGCTTCCTTTTGTTGCTCCTTCAAAATTTCAGCAACAGTCTTCTTAGCAATTACAGTAGGGTCAGTAACCTCAACTTCAGCTGGACCCTCAGTAGACTCAGTAGTCTGTGTTGTTTGCTTTCTTGTCTTTCTAGGTTGTAATAACTCTGTTATTTTCCTAGTATCTGCAACCTTTCTTTTCTCAGTAAATTTCTTCGGTGCAGCAGGTTTAACAGCTTTCTTAACCTGCTCACCACCAGCATCACCATCATCTCCACCATTATCACTATCAGCAGCCTCACCAACACCTTCTTCATCATCATCTAGACTAGGGATAGGATAGTCAATCTCTTTCTTGTACCTGGATTTATTTATCTTCTCAGGTGCAACATCAACAATTTCCAAATGATTCAGCAGGGCCTAAACCATTAATCCTAAGGATAAGGCCTTGGATTTCCTTGTCCCTTCTTTTTCTTCTTTTGCAACCTTCTTCATATAGTGGATAAAGTATCCAGCCCAATCAAACTTCATACTTCTGCAAATAATCATCATCAGTTCTATTTTGGGACCTGATAGAGTATCCATTCTACCAATGAGCCCTAAGATATTCATTGCAATAATCTTGCTCAGTAGGTTGTGCTCATAGCCAATGTGTTTCACATTAATGCCTGGAATTGATTTGATTGCAGCATTGGTCTTGAATTTGTCAACAAAATCCATCTTTGACAATCCCATTTCCTCATGATTTGTTGGTGCATCAATTACTTCTGCAAAACCAAAAGCTTCCCTCAGTAGACTTGAGGAAACTTCAATCTCCTGGGCATTTACAGTTGTGGTGAATGCCTCTCTTCCTTCTCTTATGACTATATTCCTCCAGAAACTAACAACGTTTGTATATGAGATTGTTTCCAATCTTATATTAAGCACATTCTCTAGACCTTCATATCTTCTTATTCTTAGACCAATATTGATGGAAAGTTCTGTTTGGTTAGCATCAACAACAAAACCTCTCACACTTTGACTTGTTCCGATTTGAACATCTTCCTTTTCCGCCATTGTTGTAAGAAATAAGATGAAGAAGATAGCTTGTAAATCTATGTTCACACAGTGTAAATGTAAATAGAATCGATCTGAGTTTTTGTAAGTAGCTTCTGTGTGTAGGTCTACATATATATAGACAGATATGGTTGAGAACTGTCAGATCGTGTACTGTGCATTAACCACAATTAAATTTGAGTGAAAGCAGTCTTGACACGTGGCCCATTACTCCTCATAATGTTTTGTAACCGTTAGATCGTGTTAACTACGGTTATAAATAGGAAATAAATATCCCGCCTTTTGCTTTTTGACTTTAGTAAGTTTGACTGAGTAAAGTAATCTTTCAGACCTTGTCATCGATAGACTTGGCTCAAGAAAAACTTGACAAAATGTCTCAATGACTTCTTGTGAGTCACTCTGCTGATGCTTAAATCTCCTGTATTGTCCAACTGGTAATTGATCTGTCAAGTGAGCTCACCCAACATGACAAAGACCAATCCCCTTGGCAACCTCATTTGCTCAATTGTCCAAACATAAGTACATGGAATTGTTGATACCAATGACTAATCTGCTAAGTGAGCTCACCCATCATAGCAAAGACTAATCCCCTTGGTGAATTCCAGTACACTACTGATCAGTCAACTTTAATGATTCCAAGTTCGGTCCTTAGTTTAGCAAATCTTTCACTATCCAATGGTTTAGTGAAAATATCAGCAAGTTGATCTTTAGTAGGGATATAAAGAACCACCACATCCTTCTTTTCAACATGATCTCTTATAAAATGATGTCTCACATCAATATGCTTGGTTCTTGAGTGCAAAACAGGATTTTCAGTGATTGCAATTGCACTTGTGTTGTCACACATAATTGGAATTTCTTTTTCTTCAATCCCATAATCCCTTAATTGTTGTCTTAACCATAGTATTTGTGCACAGCAACTTCCAGCAGCAATATACTCTGCTTCAGCAGTGGAAGTTGATATAGAATTTTGCTTCTTGATGAACCATGAAACCAGTCTATTTCCCATTAACTGACAGGTTCCTGTGGTGCTTTTTCTGTCAATCTTGCATCCAGCATAATCTGTATCTGAGTAGGATATAACTTTAAAACTTCCATCTTTAGAATACCATATCCCTACTCCCAAAGTCTCTTTAAGATACTTGAGAACTCTTTTGACTGCACCTAAGACTTTCTTTAGGTTTTGATTGAAATATTGCACAAACACCTACAACAAAGGATATATCAGGTATGCTGGCAGTAAGGTACAACAGACTGCCTATCATCCTTTTGTATAAGGTCTGATCAACATCTTTTCCTTCTTTGTCTTCATCCAATCTGATATTTGTACTTATTGGAGTTGATATCTTGGTGTTGTTTTCCATACCAAACTTCTTCAGCAACTCCTTGGTATACTTGGTTTGATGAATGAAGATTCCATCTTTCAACTGTTTGACTTGTAAGCCCAAAAAGTAGTTCAATTCACCCATCATACTCATTTGGAACTTACTTTTCATCAGATTTGCAAACTTTTCACAAAGTAAGTCATTTTCAGAACCAAAGATTATGTCATCAACATAAACTGGACCAAACAGGTCTTCGTCCCTTCACTGATTCTGAAAAGAGTCTTATCAATAGTACCTTTTGTAAAACCATTGTCCACCAAGAATTGAGATAGAGTCTCATACCATGCTCTTGGAGCTTGTTTCAAACCATAAAGTGCTTTGTTGAGTCTATACACTTTATCTTCCTGGTTTTTAACTTCAAAACCAGGAGGTTGCTGAACAAAGACTTCCTCCTCTAGAATGCCATTCAAAAATTCACTCTTGACATCCATCTGATATACTTTGAAGTTTTTATAAGCAGCATATGCCAGGAATAGTCTGATAGCTTCCAATCTTGCAACAGGGGCATATGTCTCATCAAAATCTATTCCTTCTGCTTGAGAATAGCCTTTGCTACTAGTCTGGCCTTATTCCTCATAATAGTACCAGATTCATCCAGTTTGTTTCTGTATACCCATTTTGTCCCAATTATATTTGCATGATTAGGCCTTTCCACTAGTGTCCAAACTTGATTCCTTTCAAATTCATTCAACTCTTCTTGTATAGAAATTATCCAATCTGGATCTGATATTGCTTATTCAACAACTTTTGGTTCCATTTGAGATAGAAAGCATGTAAACATTGCTTCTAGTTGTCTTCTAGTCCTCACACCTTGATGTATGTTGCCAATAACTTGTTCAGCAGGGTGATCTCTTAACCATTGTGGATTCTGGTTAGTTTGATTTTCAGGAACCTCATCTTCAGTAGGGTCTGCTGTAGCATCAGGGGGTTCAGCAGATTCTTGAACTACCTCAGTTGTTGTATCAGTAGTATTACCAGCAGGGTGTTCAGCAGGGGCAGAGTCAGAAACTTTTAAGTCATTGAACCTTTCCAGAACATCAACACACTCATGATCAGTGACTGGTTGATTCTCAGCAGGCTCTGAATCTTCATCTTCCATTCCAATGAACTTAGGTTCATCAAACACAACATGTATAGTTTCCTCATATTTTAGTGTCCTTTTATTCAGTACCTTGAATGCCTTGCTGATAGAAGAATATCCCAAGAAAATTCCTTCATCTGACTTGGGTTGGAAAGTCTTCAATTGTTCCTTATGATTTAAGATAAAACATTTTCTTCCAAATGGATGGAAATAAGATATATTAGGTATCCATCCATTCCAAATCTCATAAGGTGTCTTTAGCAGCTTCTTGTTCACTGATGTTCTATTTTGTGTGTAGCATGCTGTATTAACTGCTTCAGCCCAGTACCTTTCAGGTAACAATGCTTCACAAATCATAGTCCTTCCTGCTTCTTTTAAAGTTGTTGGAAATAAAATTTATGTTTTGATGATGATTCATCGCTTATTCAGTTAATATTCTAAACCCCACTGATGAAGTGGCATAACTAGCTATTATAGTGCAAAGCAAGAAGATGTCTAGATATCAAATGTATTAGATTTATTAGAGTCTGATATTTGTATAAGTTAAATCAGACAAGCACTGTAATAGTTCTAGGCTGGAACTGAGAAAGTAAGAAACTGAGATTTAGAAAAACTGAACAATAGAGCATATCAACAGAAAATTGAAGAAGATAAGTTCGCTGAGAGTTATAGACTCGGTTGGCTTATCTAAGAAGATCAAGAACTCGCGGGGACAGACTCGATTCATCGAAGATTGAAGAAGCGAGGGTTCAAACTCTGTTATTGAAGATTGAAGAACTGAGGGTTCAAACTCAGTTATGAAGACCAAGTCGAGACTGTAAAGTTAGACGTCAGGCAAGATTGTGGTGACCTGAACTGACTTTATGGATCTTGTATGAAGACCTAAGAAACATAAGGACAATGAATTCTTAGATGATAATGAGTCATGGTGTACTCTGATTAAGTCAATTATAATCAGATGAAAACTGGAGTACTGATATTTGAAAAAGAGTAAAATCTCAGTTAACACTCCAAGTCAGTAAGGAAATTGACAAACGATAAACTCAGTATTAAAACTGATAAGGAAACTCAGTTTTATAAGTCAGCCATTCAACAAACTGATCGTACAGTCGAACGTTACAAAGGAATTGATTTTATTGGATGAACTACTGACAAATCAGAACGGTCATAAATTATAGCCGTTGCAAGATTCAAGCAGGATGAACGTTGAATGAACCCCTATAAATAGACCACCTCTACAACGTCAATAGGGGGTGTGCATAATACAAGAGAGCAGGAAAACTAAAAAGAATCTATCTAGTCAAGAAAAATTTAATTAAGAGGAAAAGCCAAATTCAAAAGAACACCTGCTAAGCACTTAATTGCAAGATCGAGAAATTTCTTCAAGTGTTAAAAGTGCATTCAAGATTAATCAAGTTTAATCATTTGAAGAAATACAGAGCCGTGCTTAATTTAATTATCCAGAAGAAAAGCTCAAATCACAGTTGAATCATAGTTATTGATTCAAAGTCTCAACTTTGATTTTATCAAAGGTTTAAACTGTGAAACACCAAGAAGGTGTGAAGGACAGTTGTTTGCAGTCAGGAAGACTGTGTTTGGGATGAGATGGTGAAGAGGCAATTCTACCCTCCAGGGACCAGTGGTTAAAACAGTTGAAGAGCAGCAATCCTACCTGTTCTACAAGTGTTTAGATAGTGAAGCTAGGGATTAGTCAAGGACTATCAGTTTAGGACTCTTTGTAACCAGGCCATCTCAAAGAAGTTCTAATGGAATTTTCCTCCGCATCACAGGGGAAGAGAGGATTGACAGGATTACACCACCTGGAACCTCTGTAAATCTTGTCTATTTACTTTACGCAATCATTTACTTTATTATAGTTATATTTATGTGGTTTTCACCCCGAAACTAAGTTAACTAGTTGTTAAAGGCTAATTTATATCCGCTACCAGCTAACAAGACTAAATATAAGTCAGCATTGACTTATACTCAGTTGAGTTAGCTGAACTCCGCACAAGTTTCAGGACAGGAACAAAACTGAGCTGAGTATCAGTTTGAGTTTGACAGAAACTCAGTTCCTGGGGCTTCTCCAGTTTGGGAAAAGTTTTTGGTGACAAGTTTATTCACCCCCCCTCTAAACTTGTGTTAGCCTTTCCAAGGGACCAACAAAAGTCATGTTTCTTCTCTCAACAACCCCATTTTGCTGAGGTGTACCAGCAGCAGCAAGTTGATGTAGTACACCATTTTGTTCACAGTATTCTCTTATCACTTTGTTGAGAAACTCAGTATCCTTATCTGATCTTATCTTCACTACTGTGACACTTTTCTCATTTTGTAATCTTTTCAAAAGTTCAGGCATCTTTTGAAGTGTTTCACTTTTCTTATTCATGAATACCACCCAAGTGTATCTTGAATAATCATCCACAACAACTAAAGTGTACTTCTTTCTTGTAACACTTGTTGGAGTCACTGGTCCAAATAAGAGATTCACCAAAGATTGCTTGAGCGGGGCTGGCATCCATGCCCCAACATTAACTATGGTGTCCACATGTCCGTCCCATAGGTGAACAGCCTATGTCTGATCCTCAGATGACCAGTTCTCTTCATCTTCTGGAAGAAATTCCTCAATAATCACCTGTTGAACCATCATTTTTCCATTTATCATCGATGTGTAGCAGCTCCTGGATGTTTCCACATCCCCTTTGATTTCTAGAGAGCATTCTCCTTTTGGAATCTTCATGCTGACATGAGCCGGTGAGATTACTACCCGGAGGTCGATAAGAGCTGGTCTTCCCATGATCATGTTGTACGCTGATGGTGCCTTCACCACCATATAATCTACAATTAGGGTCATGCCCATTGTTCCCTCTCCAATAGTAGTAAGGAGTTTGATCACCCCTAACGGATGAACATGGGGTCCTGTGAAGCCGAACATAGGAGCTGAAATAGGGGTCAAGTCGGCATCCTTCAATTTCATCGCTCTGAACACATTATAGTAGAGGACGTTCACGGTGCTGCCGGTGTCTACGCATATTCGCTTTGTCCGACTCTTATTTATCACCGCCTCTATTACGAGCCCCTTGTTATTAGTCACTAATGGTAGTGAATCCCTCGGACCATAAACAACTTCCCCTGACATTCTCTGCCTTTTACTTGAAGAGGTGGGAGCAGTAAACCTGCTACTGCTCATGTCTTCCGATCTACCTATACTGTTCGGTCCTCCAAAGATGGTGTTGATTGTGTTCACAGGTCGGTTATCCACTGGTCCATCAAGATCTGGTGAATGATCCTTTCTCCTCCAATATTCCTCTCGGTTATCTCTATCATTGTTATTCTAGCACTTAAACTCACGTCGTCCATAGGGTTCGGCTTGATGCGACCGAACTATGACCTCATCGAGCTTTCCTTCCATCACCGCCGCATCAATATCTCGGATCAGATCTTTGCACTGTTCTGAATCGTGCCCCACGTCTTGATGATATTAGCAATATTTATTGTGGTCTCTCCTTTCTCTGGGACCCCTCATCGGAGGTGGAGTTCTTCCTATGCCCTTCCTCTGCATTATTGTGAGGACCTGTTCACGAGACCTGTTCAAGGGGATGAAATCTCTGTCCTGCAAAGCCCTTTTCTTACCTAGCCGATCAGATGGGTGCAGTTACCCGATCCTAGACAGACTTTCTCTTCTTATCGGACTTATCATCAGACCTGTTCTTCTTGACTTCACCCTTTTCCATCTCTCTTTTGAGTCTATTCGCCTCCTCTCCCTGGCAATGCTTATAGGAAACATCTAGACATTCCTCCATTGTCTGAGGGAGTTTACTGTAGAGTTTAGCGTGTAGCCGACCCTCTCGCGGACCTGCCATGAAAGAAGCGACCAGCAACCGATCATCCACATCCCTCACATGTGCGGACTCCTCGTTGAAGCGCTTTATAAAGCATAGTACGGACTCATCTGGTTTCTGCTTCAAATTCAAAAGATGAGTCTGATTCATTTGGAATGGTCGAGCTTCGATGAAAGCATAGACAAACTTTCGAGTCAGGGTCCCAAAGTCAGAGATTGACCTTGGAGGAATCTTATTGAACCACTCTCTGGCTCTCACTGTCAGGAGTGCTGGGAAGGCCTTGCATTTCATCTCATCTGAAGCGTTGTATAGATTCATGTGTGACATGTACTGATGCATGTGATCATAGGGGTCCTTAGATCCATCATATGCATCGATTTTAGGAATTTTGAATCCCGCTGGTCGGGGATAGTTGTCGATATGCGTTGTGAAGGGCGACGCACAGAGCAGCTCATCTGATCGTCTTTTGAGAAAATTGTCTAGTTCGGCCTTAGCCGTATCGTTGGGTTGATGTGTGTTCTCGTTGACTCTACGATCTCCGGCTGTTTATGGGCCTGTTGATGTAGATTTGTCTCTAGAACCTCTAGAGGGTCCTTTCCCTTGAGTGTTTCATCCAAAATTGCCTTAATAGTGGTGTTGTCCAGATTCTTTAAGGCCTCAACCAACGCCAGATTGGCTGGATCCTGAAGGACGAAGTTAGGCTGATCCTCAGCAGTATTGGCCCTTTTCTGGGCCTCTCCTCGGGTGGTTGAAGCTTTTCCACCCTGTTGGGATAGATCATTTGGATATGCGGTCTTCTTCCCAGTGTTCTTTGGTGGTGCCATGAAAATTTGCAGGGATTCTGGGGTTGTTTCGACCAATAATCAGTAGAAGGCCCTCTTTCTAGTGCCAATTGACGATGCTGGAAACCGTCTAAGAATCAATACGAGTCAATATCCTCTGTGATATAGATCTTAAACCCTAAGAACCCTCAGTTTGGAAATGTAGGACGTGTTTATTATTTGTTTAGACTGAGCTCTGAAGTATTTCTCAAGAGTTGCCTACGTATCCAATAGTTGAATTGGAATCAAGTCTTTCGTAGTTCCTTAGGGTTACTTATATAGATGGTATTTCACCCCTATTAATTGTTATACAAATATTACAATTTATTATTATTCCCTAAGGATATATACGCATTAATCTCTATTATTCAATGATAATTATGGACATATTTAAATGCTAGGATTTGAGCCTTTATGACTTAGGATTATTTCATTGCTTAAGTTACCCAGCACGTGGAATAACAGCCGGGTTGTTCGGAGCGCATTACGCTCAGCCCCTAAGGCCTCTATGGCCGAACCAGGCAATTCCTTTTCACTAGACCTTGGCCGACCTGCTGTGGCTGGAGGAGGAATGTATGCCGATCTCCCACCTGGGGTTAACGACCTGACCTTAGGTCTGCTTCTGGGGCCCCTGGCCCTTAATGCCCTAATTTAAGGGCTTAATCATTTATTATGCACCCTCCAAGGAGGGCACGTGGCGTAGCTCGGGTCGGATATCATCAGTTTTCATCTCGCCAATAGACGTAGTCCAAAGATTGATTTATTACTTGGCATGATTTATTGTCACTACTACACCAATATGCCAATAACGGGTAAATATTATCATCCAAATATGAGATATTAATGTTGTGCCGTGTTTTTGTGATGGAAAATTTGTATATAACTTTGGTTATTCATTCATATTATATATATGAGCTTAATTTTTTTCTTTCTAAGTTCATATTTTGATTATGCTTCTAAATATATCTTCACATTTAATTTTTATATACTATTGGCCTATAACTTCAAGAGATAGATACAACGATGCTAAAGTGTATAATATGTTAATTATCTACCTCCCCATCAGCTTAATCTTTTGGGAGAGATGGTAGTTCAACATGGTATCAGATATATGTAATATGTTATCTCTTAATAGTCAAACCTTTAAAATGTCCTAACTGGTAAAGCAACTATTTTTTAGTTATACGTCTCAGGTTCGATTATGAGCCATAGCATGTTTTTTTTTTGCTTTTGTTTACTACGTATGAATTTTGAACATGATAATTACTATATTCATACATCATATTATGTCTAAATTTTTTACATTCTTATAAAGATATGTTGGTTGTACTGGATTAATGTTCTTATTTATATCTACGAGGTTTTTTGAAACAACATCATATTATGTCTAAATTTTTTAAGTTCTTATAAAGATATGTTGGTTCTTATGGATTAATGTTCTTATTTATATCTACGAGGTTTATTTGAAAAACTTTCTCCGTGATATTATATTTAAAATTGGGCCCGTCGATAAAAATCTGCCTACGGAGTTCGCCCGTGCGTAAGACTGCAATTTACTCCTCCCACCAACTGTTGATCCTGGCTCCGCCACTGACCGGAAGATTATCACATACATCCAAATCAAATACCTTGAAGTTCGGAAATCAAATGAGAAATTTTCCATTACGTGCCCTTATGGAGCCTATATTAGAAATGAAAAATCCGCATCACCTTTCTCTTCCTAGGCATTGTGCAGATAAATTAATTGCATAAATTCCTTAATAGTCACCGCAATATTTATGTCACTTCTGAGAGTATTTGGATTGGCTTCCTTCATCATCACAAAACTCAACCTATTTGATCGCTCTCACTTCTCAAAGTACAACTTTGTTTGTTTGTACTATCTAACCGAGAGGTTTAAGAGAATCATGCTTAAATGTCAACTTTAGATCCGATCCATGGAAACCTTCAACTCGTTTGTTGAACTACAATCTCTCCCAAAAGCTTAAGCTGATAGAGAGGTAGATAATTAACATCTTATATATTTTAACACGCCCCCTCAAGTGTGGACAATCTCTCTCAACACTTGCACATCTTGAATGTTGAACTAACATCTCTCTCAAAAACTTAAGCTGATGGGGAGGTAAATAATAAAATCTTATACACTTTAACACGCCCCCTAAAGTGTGGGCAATGTCTTCCAACACTTGCACATCCCATGACCTCAGTAAGTTTCTATATAATATTAAGAATTGTGAAGGGTATATTAGTCATTCTAAAAAACTTAGGGGGGACGCATGCTCCCTAGCCTCTTTGTAGGTCGGTGAATTTTTTTTCTCTATCTTCTTGAGCAATATAATAAATTAAGTGTTAGTTTTGAAGGTCATATGTAAAAGTTAGAGTTTATGAAATAGATTTCCCACTGTGTGCAAGAAATTGAATGATTGAAATTTGGGTGACCTGAAAGTTTTAAATATGGTCACCACTAAAGAAAATGGCACAATAAATTTTAAGATTAAAAAAGTTGCCAGTGTTCCACATTAGGGGCTAAAGAAACAAAATGAGGATGATATTTGTTTCTTCTGCCAACAAGGTGGACACAAAATGAAGGATTGCTTCGAGTATCATGCGTGGAAAGCAAATAAATGTATGCTTTTCACACTGATTTGTTTAGGAGTTGATTTGTTTTTCTGCATCAACACAATTTATGGATAGCTTCTGGTGAAATTATTAACTACACTGTGTTTATGAGGAGGTGAGAACATTATAAAAGAAGCCTAATAGGCTAAAGACATGGAAGATGTATAAGTTTTATTGACTTTGATATTGTATAAGTTTAATCAGAAAAGCACTGTAATAAAAATCTAATAGGTATTCACAAGGTCTGCACAGACAAGATCCAAATATCCAAATTATATTCGTGGACCAGATCAGAAGAATGAAGAATGAGGAATCGGACTCGGTACTGAAGTATGAAGACTGAAGACGGAGTGATTAGACTCAGAAGAGAAGATTAGAAGACTAAAAGATCTAAAGAAAGAAACTCAAAAATATTACTGCAAGTAAGTCTATGATGGCTTGAAGTATATCTACGTGATGATACAACAATTCAAATATGGAGTACTCTGAACTCGATACTGATGATAGTCAATTTGGTATCATATTTTACCATAAATCTACCCCGGATTTATATTCTCAATGGATATTATACGTATGAAATCATAGGTTAATTAGCTAAATGTGATTAAGCCACGTCCGGGATGACTAAATTGGTATTATGCATATTAACTGTGTACTTTATGCGTTATTTGCCGTAAATAGAAGCTACTACGTGTGTTATGGTTTTATTGATAGATGAATGAGTTTTTGGAGCATCATATGGGCTGAATATGAGATTCAATTGATAAGGAGTGAACCGAGCTGAAGGTTGAAATGTTTCGAGCGTATATTGGACCCGAGAATCTAATCGGTGATCTTACAACTCCGTTTCCGAAGCATTATAGACGAATTATGATTGGACTGATACATTAAAGTTTTAGGTCTTGAAACGAGGATTCCAACACATTATTAATCATCCAAATCGGAGTTATGTAGGCCAAGTTATGGTCCAAATACCGAAGTCTGCTCCAGAGGCTGCAAGGCCCACTCTGGCGGCTGCGAGCCTAGCGAACCTTCTGGAAGCCAAAAAGGCGTTTTCTTGTCCTCCAAGGATTAGGTTTAATGTTAAGTCATTTTATACACCTATATAAGGCCATCAAAGCTGTGAAATTTTATTCATCACCCATTCAATTCATAATCCATTCTTCTAGTTCTTCATCAATTAGATACAATGTAGTATTTTAGTTATTAAAGTTTTCTTTTCTTCTTTTCTTTCTTACAAATAAATAATGAGTCTTTCATTATTGAATTTTGCTTGGTTTATGATCATCATGGATCGAATCGAATCGCTGGAGAGAGAGAGAGAGAATTGAGGACTGGATCTGTTCTTCGTCATGGGTAAGATCTCTTCCAATATTTTATTTCGTATCTTAGATTCATGATTGTTCTTGTGATAGATCTAGATTATGCTTGCATCTAGTCAACTATGAATTAATTAAACAAACATTAATCTTTATTATTTGATTCGTTAATATTAAACGCAGAATTAATGGTTGCGTTCTCCCACAGTCGTGGCGGTCTTTACCACAACTGTGAGATACCTAGTAAACCTTCTGTGGTTTGATGTCAGCTACGTTGACCGATAGATTTAATTAACAGTAGGTTAAGTCTTGCCAATCTACTTATTGTATTCGTAAATTAACATGAAAGGACTTCCATGGTGAAGTGTTAGTTAGGAAATAGTCTAGATCAATCCCAAGGAACGTGCTAGTCAATCCATGATAGCTGCTTAGGGAGGTTGTCGGTCTTGAGCCTGTACTTTCTAGAACTTATAGTGTGTGGATTAATACAACCAATGAAGGAGGTTAACTGCACATAGACGTCTACTTTCCTTTCCATGTTAGTAGATAAGGTTAGGATACTGCACCCGTAGCTTAATTACAAATATGGATCAGATAAGGATTAAGGGGAGATTAGTTGTGAATAATTTGGTTAATGCCTCTTCAATATATGATTGACTATTGGTTTATTTGCAGCTCTTTTATTTACAGTTTATTCATGTTTGTCAACGACCACCCTATCCGGTGGACCTATGAATTATGGTTGTGTTTAACGTGATTAAATAATAGTCTCTGTGGCATCGACATTGACTCGTCCTTGCTATACTACGATTGATCAAGTCATGTTGCTAGTATTAAGCGACTTACACGTGATCAAGTTTTTTGCACCGTTGCAAGGGACTATTTATTTAATTGTTAGGCACAGCCATTAATTTATGGTTAACTTTTTTTTTTTTATCAAATCTCTTTTTTTCTTTTTCGATAATTGAATAAAAGTGTGAAGGTTTTTTTTCATCGCCATGTTCCTAAGGCTATGGAGCAAAGGATGTGCGGGAGTTTTTATTCACTTCGCATGATTATCTTATTATTATTTTGAGTCTTGAGTCTTTTTATTTTTATTTGGAATCTTATAATAGTTTGGTTGAGTTTAAGAAATATAGTTGTTATGTATTGGCTTAAATTTTTTATTGCACTTCTTCTTTTTAGTTGAGCAATTTACTTCCATATGACATAATGATTTTGTTACTTATTCGCGTCTCGTACTAATGACCTTTGTGCAAGAATTGTTTGTATAAGCTTACCTAGTGCAGATTAGTCCTTGGGATGAGGCAACTTTGGTTCGAGTTCACTAATATGATTTGCTTCAGACAATCATCCAAGTTCTTCTATTTTTTAAAGCTAAGTGTTCTTCTTCATCCTACTTTATTTTGCTTTACTTTCCACATTGGGGACAATATTGAGTTTTAAAGTGAAGGGTAGGCACAACACTAAGTATGAAAAAATTGAGACACACGTATACACATACTTTTCTGAATTTTGATGCAATGAATTGATTGAAATATAATCATTAAACCATTGAAACTTCTTAATTACATACTTAATTCATTAATGATTAATAAGGGGTTTGTCAACTATTTGAAGTAGTGGTTTATTAATCATCTATCTTGTTCTGGAATCGACCTTTTTAAGCATGTATAACTCACTTCATTAGTGTGTAGTTAGATGAGGCATTATTCAATTTAGTATGGAAGAATGAGCATGTGTTATGTTGCATGAAGTAGTGACTTATCAATTATTATTTTACCGTTGTATTCAATTTTTGAGCACGTAATCTGAGTGAGAAGTATTTGGATAACAACAAGAGTTATCTTAGACCGAAAATCGATATTTCTCGGTGGATATACTTTAACCAATTGTTGTAGGATGATGCTAGCAATCGTGAGGCCATAAAATGTAAAACGGGACAAAACGGGCTTGCGAGTGAGAGCAAAAACAGAGTGAGAAATCTGCCAAGCGAAGCCGATGGAGCATAAAACGCACGGCTATTGCATAAAAAAGAGAGAGAAAAAATGTATAATAAAGGCAGTGAGGGAAGCGAACTCGTAGCAAAAAGGGCACGACCCTCGCATAAAAATAACACAAACGAGGACCTAAGAGTAATACTCGGTCCCCAAATCCGCCCGGCCCAAGTAAGGTTTTATGTTATTTGTCTGAGTCTGAAGGCAAGAGTAGCGAGTGTGCACATTGATAAGTAAAGGTTGTGGGGTCGCTATTACTTCATTCTTTTCTTGAATGTACAATCATAAAAGATTTATCACACGACACATTGATGCAATGGAAGGTGATGATTAATGGGGAACTTATGGATGTGTGCATGATGCATGTTTTGTCTAAAATCCTTATGATATAATATGATTGTATTTGCGTCACTGTTATTAGAGAGTTATTCACACACACGGAGGTTCTACTATGAGATAGTGCTTAATGGATTACTGATTGATATGTGTTGACCCTCATCTTATTTAGAATTCTTGAATGAGTCTATTCATAATTAGTTTGTAACTGTTGAGGGGGTTTGCTTGATTTGCCTTTTGCTCGGGACGATCAAAAGCTAAGTGGAGGGTAGCTGATGACGGTCAACTTGGTATCATATTTTACCATCAATATATCCCGGATTTATGTTCTGAATGGTGATTATATATATATAATATATGATATATATATATATATATATATATATATATATATATATATATATATATATATGAAATCATAAGTTAAAAAGCTAAATGTGATTAAGCCACGTCCGGGGTGACTAAATTGGTATTATATGTATTAATTGTGTATTTTATGCGTTATTTGCCATAAATAGATGCTACTACGTGTGTTAATATTTTATTGATAGATGAACGAGTGTTTGGAGCATCATATGGACTGAATATGAGATTCAATTGAACAAAAGTGAACCGAGCTGAAGGTTGAAGTGTTTTGACCGAATATTGGACCCGAGAATCTGATTGGTGATCTTTTAATGCTGTTTGCGAAGCTTTATAAGACTAATTGGGCTTGTACTTATACATGAACGTTGTAGGGCTTGAAACAAGGATTCCAACACACTTTGAATCATCCAAATTGAAGTTACGTAGGTTAAGTTATGGTCCAAATACCGAAGTCTGAGAGGCCCACTCGGGCGGCTGCGAGCCCAGCGAACCTTCTAGAAGCCAGAAACTAGTTTTCTTCTCCTCCAATGATTAGGTTTTACCTTAAGTCATTTTATACACCTATATAAGGCCATCAAAGCTGAGAAATTGTAATCATCCACACATTCAATTCATAATCCATTCTTCTAGTTCATCATCAATTATATACAATGTAGTATTCTAGTTATTGAAGTTTTCTTTTCTTCTTTTCCTTCTTGCAAATAAATCATGAGTCTTTCATTATTGAATTGTGCTTGGTTTACGATCATTATGGATCGATTCGAATCGTCGGAGAGAGAGAGAATTGAGGAGTGGATATGTTCTTCGTCATTGGTAAGATCTATTCCAATATTTTATTTCGTATCTTAGATTCATGATTGTTCTTGTGATAGATCTAGATTATACTTGCATCTAATCAACTATGAATTAATTAAACAGACCTTAATCTTTATTATCCGATTCATTAATATTGAACACAAAATTAATGGTTGCATTTTCCCACAGTTGCGGCGGTCTTTACCGCAACTGTGAGATACCTAATAAACCCTAATTTTGTGGTTCAGCGTCAGCTACGTTGATCGACAGATTTAATTAACAGTAGGTTAGATCTGCCAATCTACTTATTGTATTCATAAATTAACACGAAGGACTTGCAAGATGAAGTCTTATTTAGGACATAGTCTGGATCAATCTCTAGGAACATGCTAGTCAATCCACGATAACTGCTTAAGGAGGTTCTCGGTCTTGAGCCGGCACTTTCTAGAACTTATTGCATGTGGGTTAATACAACCAATGAAGGAGGTTAACTGCACATAGACGTCTAATGTCCTTTCACTGAAAGTAGATAAGGTTATGATACTGCACCCGTAGCTTAATTACAAATATGGATCTGATAAGGTTTAAGGGGAGATTAGTTGTGATAGTTTGGTTAATGCCTCTTCAGTATATGATTGACTATTGGTTTATTTGCATCTCTTTTATTTACGGTTTATTCATGTTGGTCAACGACCACCCTATCCAGTTGACCTATGAATTATGGTTGTGTTTAACGTGATCGACCTTGACTCACCCTTACTATACTACAATTGACCTAGTCCTCTTGCTAGTGTTAAGTGACTTACACGCGATCAGATACATATAAGATCAGAAAAATAATTTCCATATTAGAATATTATATCAGACCTGATAAGCAGAATAGTTAACATCAGATTTAAATAACCTATTCAGAAGCAAAGATCCTGAAAGGCAAGACACAAGTATTATGAAGCATTATTGAGAAATCTAAAGTTCCCAAACTCTCATAAACCTACAAGCCTTTGATTCTTGATTTTGCACAGACATATTATGAAAAGTTCAAACTCATAAAAATCGAACACCAAAGTTATACTCAGCCAGAGTTTGATCAACCTTGTGAATTCTTAAATTCACACATTCATCAAGCAATTGAATCATGAGAATCTGAGAAGGATTTGTGATCAGTGTGATAGCTGCTGAAGGATCAGTTCTGAAAGAGCAGTGTGTTAAAGCTTAAGACAAAGTTCAAATGTGAAGGATCAGACCTAAATAGTCCAATTTGATTAAGACGTGAGACGATATTTTGAAGGATATGTCAAAGGACAAAACAAAAGTAAATGAGAAAATACAAAGATTTAGATCCAATGTATAAATTCAGTTCCGATGAGAAGAATTGTTTACACCTGAAAGATCATAGCTGAAGATATCTTACGATGTTCAAGTTTCAGAAAGCTCAGAAAAGAAAAATGCAACATTCAAATTAAAGTAAAAGTAAAAGTCACAGGAAAGCATATAATTCTATCAGGATGACATAATTGTTGTAGAAGTTTGACGAAATGGACATATATATAGCTAATGTAATAAGCAACGTCAAGTCAAGAATCTTTTTAGAACAACGTTTATTTTCTAATGAATCAAACATCTATAATTCTGAGATATTCAAATGATCGGTGGAATATTCAACGGTCATATTATCGGAATATATCAATCAGATCAGACGTAAAGATTCAGATGGGAAGAAGCCAAATTCAGGTGAGAAGATCAAAGCTGAATCGGAAAATTTCTCACACTATAGATAATGGACTTGGACGCTCAGATAAAGTAGGTTTTTTTATATACATATGAGACAATTATTTGAACATAAAGGAATTTACAGAGATTCAAAATAACTTATAAGTTGTATCCAGATTTTCAAGAGTCAGCAAATCAAGAGCTCAACAAATATCATCCAGAGCTGTTTTTGAAGTTGAGCAAAACGTATACTTCAAAGTTATATCCAGATATTGCTCAATGTGGGATCTATATTGATCATTTGATATCATACTCTTGTTATCCAACAAGCTGAAATCCCTAAATTTGTGCAAGCAAACAAGGTATAGGTAAACGATGAAGAAATTGCAGGCTTTCTAGGACTGTGAGCAACATATGCAATGTGATCTATGAAACATTTGTGGTGGTGATAGTTGTTGAAGATTACTTCGATGGAACAACATATTTAAATTAGTGTAGATTTTAATGTTATGAATTTGGTGACAAGGCATATAGTTGGTTATAAGGTTTTATTACGGTCATATGGGAGGATGCCCCATGATGAATCAACAATCCATGTTTCATTGCTAAGTAGGAAGAGTAGAATTTACTGTATGAGTATGAGTAGCAACATCAGGTAGAAGTGACTACCTTCCTTTTTGTTGATTCAGGAAGGCTTTGAATGCAGCAACCGAGCATTCAATCCGGTTGTCATTCTCCTCCTCAATCGACGTGTATGCCTTGACTTTCCACATCGATAGGTTTGAGGTTTTTGAGGAGTTAGGCTTGCCATGGAGCTTGCAGATTGTCCTGGTGTGATTTGTGCGTTGCAAAGGATCACTGTTAAGCGAGTTTTCGAGGTTTCTCGGTGAAAGGCTTCTGTATGTCGGCAACCTCAGCAATGACCTTCTGACGGTCGGCCAGGCGAGACCTTGAGAGGGGTTGTCGGTGGGAATTTCGAAGCATGACTTTTCTCCTATTTTCTTGCAGCGACTTGGAGAAGTTGTCAATGACTGATAGCTCGGAAAGTGAAGCATCTTCGGGGTGTCAAAAGCTTTCATACACTATTGTAAAGGAGTCTGTGTGCAATAATGAATTTCTACGACATCACAGGAGAAGAGATGACTAAGGGATTACTCCACATTGGACATCGATAACAAACTTTGTGTTCTTTACTTTTAGTCATTTACATTCGGCAATTTACAATCAGTACTACATTTACATTCAAACTAGAATGATAACTTTGAAAAAGATTTAAAAGACTTTATTCTCCTGTACAATATCTGATAAGATTTAACAAGTATTAGAAGAATCTTTAAGGAGTTCAAAAACCAAACAAGTTCATTCACCCCCTTATGCACTTTTTGCATGCCTTACTATGAGACCAACAATTGATATCAAAGCAGTGTTTTCTACAACCAGTATATATTGTGGGAACTATGCTCGTGATCTGATTTTGAAGATCCATTTTATTTAAAAATATGTATATACAAGATCTTGTTGTTTTCAAAGTTGTCTTTCAAACCTTATAATTATGGAATTTTAGCATTATGATAGAAATATTCCCATGTTCTCTATTGATAATCTTGATGAGTGGAAATGCGTTTCTAGATGTATTTAACTGCAATACACGAAGATATGATGGATATAATTATAGAAGGTCTAAAAGCTGTATAGACCAGTAGTGAGGAATATGATGATCTAGAGAGTTGAAATATTAAAGACCTTGGACAGTGATATGTGCTTAAAAATGATGAATTACAGAATTGCCAAAGATATATGGGACAAGCTTACTTTAAAGTGTATAGATAAAGAACACTCTTGTCTTATAGAAGTAAATGAAGCTACAATGGTATTATCTTTGCAACCATCTACATCTGCATCTTGTTATTATTGATTAGATTTAGAGGTTTCATCACTCAGAAATCCAGACTTATTAGTAATCTCTTAGAAATCTTCGCACTAAGTATGAAGAAATTCAGACAAATGATGAAATATCTAGAAAAAAGGAAAGCCCAATTTCTAAAGTTGAAAAGCTCAAATCTGAGTTCGTTCAGTCAGATGTAACATATCAAGTTTGGAATCTGAATCTGACGTGAGATTGAAACCAGATAAAGCCAAGTTTGGAACCAATTCTACATCTGACACAGCTCCCGTACTTGAGTTTAAATCTAGGAATGGATTAAGATTTTAATCTTGACATAGAAATAAACATCAGACTAGTATCAAGTTTGGACCTAATATCAGAACTACACCTGGAATCAGATCCAAAGTTGATCACAAGTCTGAACCGATGTCCCAATCTAGAAACAAAATTGGATCAATCAAGTTTATTCATAAAAAGACTCTCTTATTTAAAATGGTAGAGGAGTGAATTTGATTGATTTGCATCAATGTGTCAAATCTTCTAATTGATTTCATGAATTTCTATAAGATTGACATTGATAAAAAATCAATCAAATCTCATAAATAATTTATTTTTAGTGATTTTGATGATTTATTTGTTTTATACTATCTCCTAACACCTGCCAAGCAATCACTTTCCACCTCCAATCGTAGCAAATGCAAATGTTGCGCCTCCACCGGTGCCAGGTAAATAGCCTGCAGCTCCATGAATTCCGGCCGCCCACCCCCATCGAAGGGGTAACCCATAGAATGCATGACTACGTACCTCTACCGGATCCTAAAAAACTAGCCCGATACCTGCTCTATCATCACGCACAACAACATCTATATTACATTTCACGACTCCCTGAGGTGGCTGAGCCACGAATCAGCCAAATACTGTTGCGACCTCTGCACTCATTAGGCCGCCAGAACTGCTGTAAACTTAGCTGTCGCTGCCAAATAATGTTCACACACGGCCAAAACATATACTTCATGACCATCAAACACCGCGGAACAACGCGCTTTCCATATCCCCCACATGAGTCCAACAACTCTCCTTGTATCATGCACCCCCGCTCTTCCAAAAGGCGCATAAAGAAATCCACAAAGGAGGACGAACGGAGCCGCTCCAATAGCCCATGGAAGGGAGAGACCTTGCCAGATTCTATCAGTCATCTCACGCTCAAACAGTACATGCCGCTGGGTCTCAACTGCCTCCCCGCATGCCAAGCATATGCCAGACCCCATATTACGTCGCATCAGGCCTTGTACAATATTCAAAAAATTTATGACATATGTTGTATGTCACATGTGTAACATGTCACGTAATTTATTTTTCATATCTCCACTAACTATAAATCAATCAAGTCTCTATTCTTTTAAAGAGATCTTAATGACTCAATTATTTTTTATATTATCTGCTAATATTTGTGTATAAACAAAAAATACTTTTAAATTGGGGACATATGTAATATCTGACAAATATCACGTGTCACATAAAATTTGTATAACTACTGTAACGTCCCGCTCCCGGATACCGAGTTCTTATCCGGAAACGAAACGCTCAGCACGTATAATATTAAATAAATCTAATATTACACGTAAGTCTCTATGTCATCGTATCAAATAAAAGCAAACGGAAGCTAAAAAGACTCGGCAACACAATAAATGCTACTAAGAATAGAAGTCAACATACTAAAGATAGAAATGTAACATCTATTACATTGGGAAATAAAACCAACGAATCCAAATGAAATACTAAAAGCAACTACAAAATCTCCATAAGAATCCAAATCTAAGAAATAAATATAAATAAATGATGAACAGAAATAATCAAGGCCTTCTACTCCGGCGTCCTCAAACGTCGTCATCAAAGTCCTCCTCGAAATCTTCACTAACCTGTTCGTCTTCTCTCCCCTAAACACATAAATAAACATGCATTTGAGGTTAGCACATCGTACAAGGTAATAAGTAGAAGCTACAATTCAATTAAGGTTATAATTAACAGATTTTATTATAAGGGTTATCTTAATGAAATCGACTCAATCTAAGGTTCATTCCATGTCCATCAACACGTCATGACTATACGTTTATAACTTAGCTTATCTTTGTTACATCATTACTCAAGGACACTGTGCATGGCGTTCATCAGCCTGAAGATATATTTGCTAACTAACGGTGATTAGCACCGATTAGCTCCGGGGTCTCCCCGGTATGCGTATACGTCCGATGAATTTCCTTCACTACCCTTCAGCCGTTTAAGGCCAGTAGCGTTGTTCACCTGTTATGAATGTATCACATCGCTGATATGAAAGAGTGCCTAACTGGGAATAAATGACGTTTTAGCTTTTATCTACACATATGTAATTATTTACCGTTGTTATCTTGTCACCTAAGTGTTTTCAAAGTAAAACTAACCTTATCAACTCTACTCCCTCACTTAGACAGCTAGACATTTCAGCCTATCAATTACACAGACATTGATGAACTCTAGTTCATCAAAGCACAAGCCCTTTCATGCCCTTCCGACGGTCTCGAACTTCAACTCCCTTTAAGAGTACGTCCGGTGCTAGAACTAAATGCGTCAGAAACTCAATCGGGGCTTGTTCGTGTTTAATTAATGTTATTAGATCAAGACACGTCGTTTAGAACTCACCTCGTAGCTTAAAACATAAGAAATAATCATTCAAACAGTGTTGGGGGGGCGCCAACACCTTTGGCATGCGCCAAAATGCACCAGAGGGTGCTCTAAACTCTCTGTTTCAGTTTCGGGCCGCGCCGAAAGGTTTGATGGGTGCCAAAATGGGCAAAAACTGCTACAATGTGATTTTCTACACTCTATCGATTTCTACTCAAACCCAAACATGTTCTAAACGTTTTTCCTCATAAAAACACCAAAAAACATACCCTTTGTGATAAAAAACAATCCTTAATCCTAAACATCTTTTAGGCATAATCATTGATACAAAACGCATCAAAAACACAACCTAATTACTCTAAACCATAATCGAATTGTAGGAAGAGTTTCTTACCTTTTAAGAAAGCTAAAAACCAGTCCAAAGAAAAACAACAGCAAACGATCCTTCCTCTTTCATAAAACCTATGTGATCAATCCCAAAACAATTTAGAATCGA
The DNA here is from genome assembly GCA_026214975.1 of Gentiana macrophylla. Classification (NCBI taxonomy): domain Eukaryota; kingdom Viridiplantae; phylum Streptophyta; class Magnoliopsida; order Gentianales; family Gentianaceae; genus Gentiana; species Gentiana macrophylla. The sequence continues at coordinate 26,563,829 of CM047809.1, read as the reverse complement.
TCAACGGCTTCTAGAATGATCAAACTACGATTATACGGACCAATTGAGATCAAGAACGATCAAGAACAGCCTTTAGGGCGAAAATCATAGCTTAGCTAAAGCTTCAACTTTCTTGGGTTGAAACGATGCTCTCCTTACGACGATTCCGATGCTTTTCTCGAAACTGAAAACGATTGAGAAACGACTCAGAAATCAAGAAAAGTCTCTCAGTCCTTTCTCCTTGCTCTTGTGCGCTCTCAATGCTCGTAGAAGAAGAAATTTGATTACTAATTAGGTTATGGAATAATCTGAATATATTTTCCATAAATATTTTCCAATTACTCCCTTTTTCCTTAAATACCCTTAATTACCAATAAATTCAGAAATTGTCCTTAAAATATACATATATATATTTCGACCATACATACATATATTTAATAAAATACTTAAACTCCAAATAAAAGGAGCCGAACCCAATATTATTTCGTTTTCGCAAAATGACACGTCTGTCCCTTTCCGAAAATCGGAATATTACAACTACACTTTCGGCCTATAAGAATCGAATATTGGCTCCTCATCTCTAGTATATAAGGAACCATAGTGAATGAGAGTAGGCATCGAATTTTCCGAGCATCTCCACCATAAATAAGAGTCGTTCGATCTCCTCAGGTCGTGTTGAATATAAGTAGGAGCACTAAGTAGTTCGCCGGTTCTCGAAGTGCCTCTAAATTCGATATGTACATGAATCCGTTGTATATTGAGACAGAGTTGTTGCAACCGGTGGCACAAGATCATGGCAATTTGTCTTTAAAAATAGAGTGTTAATAGTCGTCTCGGTTTGATTTCTATTTCGTTGTTTTATGCATCATTTTATATTATTGTTTGTTTTCTGTACATACTGCCCGGTAATTACGGGTTTGTTCCGTAAAAATAATCCACACAGGACACATTTTACTAATAGAATCTTCATTCAAATCTTGGAAATACAGATTCTCTAAACAAATTATACATCGTAGAGATTTTAATTCAATTTTTTTTTTTTCAGGAGATGATTCATTTATTCTAAACAAAGATTCTGTTAAACAAAGATACATGATAATTATTAATATTATAAAACATATATAGAATATTTTTAAAGCAACCGATACTAGTGTTCTAACCGGTAGTCAAAATTAACATTCAATACTAATAATTGGTTATAGTATACAGGGTCATATAAGGTCGTTAATAAGTTAACATTCAATACTAATAATCGGTTATAGTATACAGGGTCATATAAGGTCGTTAATTTTAAAATGAACTAGTATAAGGTCATTATTTCTTCCTACCGAGAAATTTTATGGTGTCACCGTTGTATGGAGGTTAGAAATTTATACCAAATAGCATATATTAGAGCTTTTTTTTTTCACGCAATACATTTTTAGTGAGAGATTAAAAATGAAAAGTTCTAATATTTATCACCTGATACAACTTTAATACAACGATACGTTGTACGGTAAAATTATCCCTTCCCATGTGGGTTGGGGTGTGACATATTTTCTTCCCTTAACAAAAAAGTGAACATCTAATCAACTCAATTTTTAGGATGAGGAGTGTACTTTCAAGCTGCTATTATATATGTTAGCTAGTTGGTCATTGTTAACCAACAATATAGTCTTGACTAGTTCAAATATTTCTGCTTTATACTTAATTTGGAGAGTCATTCCATGTGGTGCAATTAGGCGTAACAACTACTCGTGATAACATTAATTCATATTGTACTTCTGCATTAATTGATGGCAATTATGAAATACTCCACTAAGGCTACCGTCACAATTACTGTAACATAATAAATATCATATTCTGATATACATGTCACAATGGAAATCCATCTTTTAAACTGATGTCACATCATAAATGGTCATACTGTAATGTAATATTGTGATATTTATTGTATCACAATGATTGTAACATTAACATCAAACTTTAAAGTCACTTCTTCTTTTTTGTTTGTTGTCCATTAGAAACATATGCATGAACCCTCTCCGATCCCATCAAATAGCTTATATTATTGGCAGAATTTATGTGATTTACGATTCAAAAATCTATACGTGCAAGCAATTGTGAAAGGGCTTCGTTTAATCACAGAATTTCTATGTTAAAAGAATTGACAATCTGTGTGGAAGCACATCATCAATATCACTTTACACACACTTATTATTTTAAAAAAATAAAAGAAATAATAATATAAAGAATTTTACTTGATATAATATTTTTACAACAATTATATTATACTTTCCTCAAACAAAAAAATTATTATATTATAGTTCATTTTCCTGTAATATAAGGTTTTTAATTTTTTTTTTATATATCTCATAATATTAATCTTCTCTCACATCTCAATTCAATATTAAGTACCTTGTGTTTTTTTTTGTTCTTCAGAAACCCTGTAATTTTATTTATAGAAAAGAATTACAAGGTTTTTGAAGCCATTCATGGCTACCTCAACAACAAATATGCCCTCAACGTGTAACCTCACATTCTTAAAGAAATGCATTATTTTTAATTTCACATTAAACAATACAGTATTATAAGTTACACCCAAATACAATACATCATTTTACTATAAAATTTTAGAAAAACATCTCATTTATTAACTTCTAAAACTGTGTAAATCTCATGAGCCTCTATATTGCGGGACGGAGGGACATATTATTTTCTTGATAATTTAATTAGTTATCTGTAAAGCCATTAATTACTACTTCTTTAGTTTACCTTTTATATATCTTGTTGCTTCACCATTTCATGGCCGTTTCACTTTCATACTATGGCAATAAGAATTGTCGAAGAGCATCAAATGACATATCATAATGAAAAGAACGAAAACTATGTATTATGATGAAAATATTATGATAATCGGAGGTCTAGAACAAAAGATAAAAACATTTGAAAAATTCAGTAGGAGATAAAAATATATTTCAAACTAGTTCAAACATCAGTCCAATTTAAATATAGGCAATCATTATTTAAACCAGGCTAAACTTACTGGTGCACCACATATCAAGAACATCTCACTGAATCGACAATCAAAAAATTGGTTCTTTATTCCGAAATGTGTTTTAAAAATGTTGATTCTCACAATTGACCCTCACAAATTCATTTTCACTAAAAAACAGCTTCAACGTGGTGTGCAGAAAATATGGTGCATAAATAAATAAATAAATAAAAACAGTTCTGTAAATTAGTAAAGGTGGTATTTATTTGTACCACAGCTGATCTGCCGTATACCACACTATTTGTGCACTAAAGTAAAATCGACCAAGTTAAAGTCGAATGTACAAGGCAACATTCAACCTTCTCAGTATTGATTTTAATTCGATAGTGAAGGAAGACGAATGTTGCCTTATACATTCGACTTTCAAAAAATCGATTCTGTGAAAATTGTATGGTGCATCTGTATGTGTGGAACAATGGATATATCGATCGTGGTGTGAATAAAGACCCACATTAACAAAGTGTCCTATAATGGTTAAGCGGAAGTCCCAAGACCAAGAGGTCTTGGGTTCGAATTCCACCGTGACTAATGCGGTAATTTCACTTCGAAGTAAAAAATGATAATAAAGTGGCCATCAATTAATTCAGATGTTGAACCACCATAATAAAGGGAAGTTCTATCATAGAGACTCCCTTGTATGGAGAGGTCTGCGTGACATCATCTGAAACACACAGTTACATTCTGCAACTTTATTGTGTTGTGTATATAATGCCATGTAGGGAAGTCTCTACAAGGGAGTCCCTATCTTAGAATTTCCTATCTTAGAATTTCCCGGTAAAAAAAGAATTAGGTTGGCCCTTGTCCCATCAACACTGGATATGGCCTAGTGGTGAAGGCATGGGTGTGTAATGCATGTCTTGTACCTAAGCTGGAGGTCAGCGGTTCGATTCCCCGTAAAAGGGTTGATTTCTGATTGATAACATCCTTCAGTGTAGAGGTTGAGACAGCCCATGTTGGATCTGCTAGGTTACCTGATTAATTTCTCCTCACTTTCCTGTGGGATCGGGGTTGAGGGGACCCTTAATGGTAGGGTTTACCATTTTTACATACCCGGCCACATAATTGGAAAAGGAAAGAGTGAAAGATGTTTTGTGGATTAAATCGAGCTAATGGGTAATGCTATTTTAAGTCCTTGAACTTGTGGCGGAGAAGCTGAATGTTTACCTTCAACATCAAAAGCTTCATTAATATTATTACGTACATTGAATAAATTAATTAGGCTTTATACTTCTTCAACCTTTCGATTTCTCATCAAGTAGTTATTTTTTTTGAAAGATCAAATAATTGATGCTACTGTTATGCCGTAGAGTAATAACCCTTGATTGTTAAGCTCTTTATGTGATTGGAATTATAACCCTCGCACAAAACTTCATATATTGACAAACGGAAGTGCAATGATATCTCATTTGAGAGATTTTATGGTGCAACGGTCGTAGGAAGGTTATATCAAATGACATCCTCTTATTTTTACTCTATTTTAATACACTTTTATCGTGTATGAGATGTTAGAAATGAAGTGGTTGTAATATATGCCACTTGGTAAAACCATCTTACAACGTATGGTTGTATTTTAAAATTTCACTATTTATTGAGAGCATCAAGTGATCTTTTTTTTTTTTTTTTTTTTTTTTTTTAGAAACAAGTGATTTCTTAAATTTTAAAACATTATTAGCATCGGTTAAATTATTTTCACATTGTACATATTTTTTTTTTTTAATGTACCAAAAACTTCTCATATATCAGCAAGATGCTAAAAAATTACAACATTTGGTTTAAGAAAAAAAAACAACTAAACTATCAAGCCACACATATCTAATCTGAACACATCGGGATCAACCCCAGCCAAATGGATAACCAGATGGATAACAAAAGAAATTGCTAGAACCATTTCGAAATAAACAAATTCCCAGCTCCCAAAAATTATGATGCCGCCACCAACGGATTTGCTTTCCAATCCACCCACTCTAATTTCCTGAGACCCTTAAAATTTGATAACCATGAAAAGGAAAGCCTCTGAACATCTCTGAAAATCAATTCCGGATTCAATACTTGAGAATGAAAAATAACTTTGTTCCTATGAATCCAAATTTCCCATGCCGTGACACCAACGATAGTTGACCACAAAGTAGAAGCCAAATTCGAATAAGAATTTCCAAGTGTCACAAAAAATAAGTCGCTAAATGAGAAAACATTTAGCCTAGGTAACTTGCACCAACTAAGAACATGAGACCATATCAAAAGAGTCACATCGCATGCAAATAAAAGATGATTAACTGATTCTTCAAATTCATAGCAGAGCGGACAAAAAGAATCCTGCAAACTGACACCACGAAGCAAAAGATTCGGTTTTGTGGGAATTCTTTTGAGGCTAGCTTTCCACATGAAAAGATTCACTTTCGAAGGTAACAACTTGTTCCACTTTGCCACCTGCTCATTAGCCGAGAAAGCAAATTTAAAAAATTCCTCCTCTAATAATTTACGCAAATACGCAACCGAAACACCGCAATTGGAGCATAGACTCCAACTCAATTTGTCCCTTGTACCTACATTTCCACAAACAACTTTAATAACCTCCTCCAACTCTCCTACTTCCTCCTCCTCAAAACCCCTCAACCTTCTCCTCCAAGCCCATTGAAGAACACAACTGCCTTCAACCCATTTAACCACACTTCCAACAACACCATATATGACCAAGGACAACCTATATAGTCTAGGATATGCAACACACAAAGGACTGCTACCCACCCAAACATCTTCCCAGAATCTTACCCTATTCCCATCTCCCACCACCCAACGTTCCGACCCCAACAAAACTGCTTCCATTGTACATATGTGAAAAAATAAATTTTCACTGTCCGGGAAAAAAAAAAGCACAACTCTTTCATTGTCCAGGTGAAAGAAAAAAAAATAAAAATAAAAACAAAACTACTTTCAACGTCAAGGTGAAAGAAAAAAAAGCTAAAACTAAAACCCGTGATGCATTGACCATCTTATGCAGATGTGAACAACAATTTATTTTAACCGGTAAAAAGAAGTTTTGACGTTTGATGGAGTAATTTCAAAAAAAATAAAATAAATAAAAATAAAGAATTCTTTAAATTATTGATTGAATAAGCTTTTTAATAAGAATAATTGGTTATTAATTTTAAAAAAAAAAAAGGATTTTCCCTAATTCTCTAACTTCCTTAATTAGAAGGAAAGAAAAGATGTGTACAATTCTTTTAATCCCTTATTTTGACAATTAAAAAGAATTTTCAAAAACCCTTGATTGATCAAATTGGTTCTCCTCCTCTTTTTCTCAAAGTGGCGTGAACCTTTGCCCTTGTCTATTGCTTTTGTGAAGGAAAAAAATCTCTCCTTGGTGATTAAGGATATCGCCCGCCGCCGTCCGTAAATCGATTCGGGCTTCAGAAAAGAGCGATTCTAATTCGTTAGCGAAGGCTCTCAAAAAACGAAGACTCGGTAAGAATATCTCTAGAGTTACGTTTTCGTTGGGTTGAAAGATGAGGTGTTTAAGTATATGTAAGAATATTTCTCCGCTTTTACATTTCCGTTGGCTTGAAAGATAAAATTTTAATCAACTTTTTCACAATGCAAACCTGTGTAAATCACATCCTTTGTATGATAGAATAGATGTCGAAACGTGGTTATGTTTAGAGTAATGTTTTGGGGATGTTTGGTGTTGTGTTCAAGGTTTATTGAATGTGAATTGGGACTGTTTTTGTTTGTGTTTTAGAGTGTCTGTGAGATGATCGTGTTTGTGCATAAAAACAGAAAGTATAATGTTGATAATTTTGTAACGATGTAGTTATGTTTTAAAAGAATGATTTGGGTGGTAAACATCCATGGTGTTGTGTTTTTCCTTTGGTTAAAGTCTATAGATGATATGGTGTTGTTTCATGAGGTTTTTCGTGCCTAACTCTTTGTTATTTTTGGTTTTTGGGTTGAGGATCAAAGTGGAATCGTATTTGAATTTTTTTTAGGTTTTGGAAAATTCCGTGTAGACGGGCGTCGGATAGGCGGACGGGCGTCGATGAGGTCGACGGGGCGTCTGGAAATAGTCAGACAGCGTTTGAGGTTGGTTTTTCGATTCAGATGTAAAATTTACGGGTGGGCGGGTGTCGAGAGTTCGAGACGGGCGCCCAAGTGTTCTAAACAGCGCCCAACCTTGTTAAGCGGGCGTTCACTTAAATTGTCCTCCTTTTGTTGCTAATTGTTGTTTAAATCGTATGAATAAGTTTGGAAGTCATGTGTTGAGTGGTTCAGAGGTATCAGCATCACTGTGAGGTTTGGGTTTTAGGCATTGAATGCTCGTGAGACTGTAGTGGTTGGGCCGGATAGGTAGTAGCCCGAAGCCGGGCACCCGGGAAGGTTCCTTACGACTTCAATGACCTTAACGATTTGGGGAGTTGCAGACATTGGGGTGTGGTCGGGCCGGATAGGGTAGCACCGAAGCCGGGAACCCGGGAAGGTTTCCTTGCACCCCAGTACGTGATGGTCCATTTTAATAATGGTACCATTGGTTGACCTTTAGGATCCTCCTCTCTAGGGGTTTACCCTTTTGAGGGATGTGCACATTCGGGACCTTTAGGTATGGATAGTTGTGATGTATTGTGTCCGGTATGGGTTGGTTGTGTCTTTTATAGTTTGGTTGTATCCTTATAGATTGTTGGTAATTTTCATAAATTGGTTGCACCTTTCATGGGTTAGTTTAGTCCTCGGTTAACTTTGAGTGGGTTGGTATTGACATATGGTTTGAAAGTTTTACTTTCCTTGTAGCTTGGGTTTTGAATGTTAGTGGTGTTTGAATACGTGGTTTGTGAAAGCATGGTTGAACAAGTGCACGATCTTATTTTATATTTGGATTTATTCTTACTCAACTTTATAGTTGACGGTTTCTACCTTTGGTGGGCCTGCTATGATCCATTTATGGGGAGCATATTCTTAGCGGTAGCTTCTTTGGATGTTTGCTTGTTCTTTGGGATGTTATGGGATCGAGAGACACGTAGTTCTGATCACATATTTTCCACTTGGGTGAATTTTTGGAACTTTAAGATTTTAGAAATGTTTCCGCACATTTTCATTTTCTTCAAGAGGTTGTATTTATTTTAATATTTTAAGTAATGAATGGTGGATGTTTATTTCCTTTCTGTTGTGGAATGTTGGATATTCACGCCCACGATCGCGTGTCGTGATGAGTAGCACTACGGTGACCAATGCCGGCGGCCGACGGGATTGGAAATCGGCATCTTACAGCAGTGACCATCGTGATACATTGACCACCCCTGATCCATTGACCACCGCAATGCCGAGGCAACCCCGATGCAGTAGCCACCCCCGATAGAGAGACACCGTGATGCAGTGACCACCCCTGATACAGAGACACCGCGATGCACTAACAACCGCGATGCATTGACCACCGTGATGCATTGACATTGGCAATCATATATGCAGTGACATCGACAATAATATATGTTGTGACATTGGCAATCATATATGTGTGACATCAACAATTTATGCAATGACATCGGCAATCAGATATGCAGTGACATCAGCAATCATATATGAATGAAATCAATAATTTTTGTAGTGACATCGGCAATCATATATGCAGAGACATCGCGATGAAGTGACACCGAAATACAGTGGCCACCCCCGATGCAGAGACACCGCGATGAAGTGGTCACCCCCGATACAGAGACCATCAGGATGCAGTGATCACCGGGATGCAGTGACATTTGATGAAGCAACACCGTGATGACATTTGATATTTTTCTGACTTAATTTCATAAATCGATTTCTTTTCTTCATAAAATCGACTTCAAATGGCTATATCTTTTGATATAAAACTACGGTCAACATAAATCTTTCACCTTAATTCATATTTTTATGCAGTGACATCGACAATCATATACGCAGTGATATCAACATTTTATGCAGTGACATCGGTAATCATATATGCGTGACATCAATAATTTATGCAGTGACATCGGCAATCAGATATACAGTAACATCAGCAATCATATATGAATGACATCAACAATTTATGTAGTGACATCGACAATCAAATAAGCAATGACATCAACATTTTTGTTGAACTTTTTGTTCCGAAATTAGGAAGATTTTTCAGGGGAAATCGAGCTTATGAGCCACGTCGAGCTATATCGAGTACATAGCCAGTTGAGTTCGATGTTGCCATTTTATGGCTCAATCGAGCCCGAACTTTTTTAGTCGATTCGAGCTCGAGCCTAGGAAGTATCGACTCGACTCGGATCGATTACACCCTAATGTGAATGACACTACACTTATTTTACAAAGTTACCAATTTTTGAATGAAATTGTATATGCAGTGACATCAATGTCATTGCATCAATTCTCTAACTGTAAATGCAGTGACATCAATATCACCGCATCAATTTTATTCCAAATCATACACAAACCCACCATCAATGTATAGCTTTTCTTTCTTTGTTTCAAGGTGATGCATGTTAAACTAATTGATCATTATTACATCATGATCAACGGTGTCGATCGATACACGATGTGACACTCGTTGTGTCACAACGGTTGTGTCCGGATCATTACTAAAAAAGGAAAGGAAAGAATAAAATATCATCAAAGCCTTTCATAATCATACCAAAGCATCCAACTTTTATTTCTATTTTTTCATATTTCCAATATATTAGAATTTAGAAAGCTTTCCGGCATAAACAATGGAAAACCATTAAGGTTGGTCCTAAAGCAGATGATGTGCCTGAGATAAGGCCTGAACAACTAGTAGAAGCTGATGGTTTTATATTTTGTACACCTGCTCGGTTTGAATACAAAGACCTTTGACTTCACTAAGCAACTTGCTTGGAATGTTGGACCAATTTAGTTTTGCCGGACCAATGAGTACATACATTAGATATTAAAGAAGCCTATCTAAAAGGTTATTGTTGCGGTTTGTTTGATTGCATAACCGGTTTCATTATATGCTGCCATTTGTAACTGCAATTAAAGTAGAAACAGTTGCAGGGGTTTAAAAAAATCAATAAACACAATTGTAATGCCATATTATGATCATAAAGCTACCAAATTTGTGTACCAAAATGACATGCAGTGATACCTTATGCAATGACGGTAACATTTTATGTAGTGACATCCGCTTGTCAATATACCAATATTTTACAAAGCTCCTAAATTTGTGTACTAAAAGGTATGACATCAATGTCACTGAATTATCAATGTGATAATGAATTAAATGAAGTGGCATGTCACATGTGACAATTGTAGTGAAATATGAAGATGTAGTGACATATGTGAAGAAGCAATGACCAAAAAGATACACTACATCTAAACAAGTGTGACTAAATCTCCCATCAACCACAATGACCTTTAGATTTGTATGAACTAAGACAAATACTAAAGCATTCATTTACAATTCCAACGGTATACACCCTACTCTACAACTTAGTTCATCTAAAAAAGAAATTTAATAGCATCATTGTACAATTAATATATACAACATTTCCCTTTAGTATATAAATAGAATGCAAGAAGCAAACCAATGCATCACACGACAAGTATAACTGTCGGTCAAGTATTTCATGTGGCTTGTGTTCCATAGATTATAGGAGTGTAAAGTCCCACATCGGTAAAATAAGAGAATGCTCACCCCCATATAAATGTGAGACATAAAGGTCTTGTCAACTCGGGTTAGCCCTTTTAGACCAAGCGAGGACGGCGGTCTAAGCAGTTGACCAGACATTTATGACTCATTTAGCGCTACCAGGCCCGGGTTCTTGGGGCGTTACAGAATGGTATTCAGAGCCGGCTATCATACGGAACTATGCGCTGCACCGTACAAGAAGACGGTGTAAGGATGGCCTCTAGTTACCTCTGGTAGGGACGATCCAGAACGATCTCGGCCGCCCCTGGCGAGGACGCTTGATCCCCTTATAAGGGGGGAGAATGTAAGGTCCGACATCAGTAAAATAAGAGAATGCTCACCCCCATATAAGTGTGAGACATAAAGGTCTTGTCAACTCGGGTTAGCCCTTTTAGACAAAGCGGACGGCGGTCTAAGCAGTTGACCGAACATTTATGACTCATTTAGCGCTACCAGGCCCAGGGTCTGGGGCATTACAAGGAGATCTAAGAATCAAGCTTAAAAGAGGAAGGAAGGCCATAGCATGAGATATTAGCTGTGCCCAATATGTAAGCATCGGACTTGCTGCATCTCTTTTGGGAAGAGATTTCGATCCCTAATGACGATGCTGGATTTTGTCATGTATAATTTTGGGTCAATTTAATCTAGGGATGATCGAATCAAGGATGATTTTGGAGGTGATTTTAGATTGCGGCTGAGAGTCTCTCTCAGGTTGCCTACGTATCCTGTTGTGTTCCATGAATCAAGTCACACGTAGTTCCTGGAAGTGTATATTTATAGGGAGTTCATTACCCTAACCCTAAACCATGTCGGTTTGGGTAAAATACAGTATTAGCCCTTTGGGCTTTTACCAGCTTATATGGGCTTTACCCACTTATGCAAGTAACCACATGGATAATGGGCCTACGTGTTTAGAGTGGACTTTGTCCACACCCCGAGCTTTCCGACTTGCGGTATCGAGATGGGCCCATCGTCTCGGTTCTTTGATCATATCGGTTGTCAATGTCTCAACCCGTAATTCGACCCTTGGGCTATCACTTATTCTTGTTCAGGAGGACCATCTCGTGACGCCACGTGGAGGTGCGAGATTCGGTATCATCATAAGCCCCCCAGATCTATCTGAGCTCTTGAGGTCAGGTCTGATCTGTCAAAGGTGTATCTCGGCCACTGTCATCCAATGCTCTGAACTTAAATCTGCCCTGCAGACTTACTTCCCGTGGAGTCCGACATACGGACTTTCCATGTCTGATTTGTAGACTTTTTTGCCTTAGCATTATCTGTCCCTTGGACTTATAATGTGTGGCTAAGTTGACATCGACTTCGATGCCATAGCTGTCGAAGGAATGATGAGATGTCCAACTTGTGACTCTCTCGGTTGAAATTGACTTCGATGTCGTAGCTGTCGAAGGAATGTATGAGATGTCTGGTTTTGGGACTGTCTCTGTCGAGGTCGACTTCTCTGAAGAATCTGATTTGCCCTGATTTTGGAGTACGGCATGCGGATCTCGAATGTCAGTCTAACAGTCTTAAGACTTTGCCTTAGCGCCAAAGATGATGCTTCTTCTTAGGCTTTGCCCTTTTTAACCAAACGTTGTCGTTGGCTTCCATTGTTACATTTTTTTCCCTTTTTTCTTTTGTTTTTGATATAGACTATCTTTCTTTATTGCGGCATTTGGCATTATTCGCACATCAGCTTCTCTCATGTCGATGCATATATGTCAATATCTTCTCCCCAAGTATCATGAGAACCTTAGGTTCGGATCATATTTGTATTTTATTGGGCACGTTGTCCGACCTGCGGACTCTCCCTGTCTGCAGTGCAGACCTTTTTACTTTATTAACATTTGTCCCTTAGACTCATTTTGCCTTGACGATGTCGATTGTCTGTGCATTTTGTCCGACATACTGGATCGCCCCTGTCTCATTGTGCATCTCGCGACTTCGCCGCAACCGATGTCATTTCTTTGAATCTGGCCGATCTGCCGCCACCAACTGAGAATTCCGAAAAACCTGACGATCCAATGACATTATGTAATTTGAACTTAAATTTGTTCTGATTTTGAAACTTCTGAATTCGCATCTTTGCAATGCTATAACTATTTGGCCAGTCTTAGTGACTAGGCTTTTTTGCTATTTTTGCTGAAATTTTTACAAGTATTTTATGTCAAACACTTTTGTTGCATGTTGATTCCAATTTCTTTGCTCGCTTTTTTATTTTCTCGCTTTTTCATGAGTATTGCATGTCGATGCTCATTTCTTTGCTCCCGAAGTATAATGCAGATTCATCATCTTCGTTATACTTTCAGTAGTTCCGTTTGTTTGGGCGGGAAACAACTGTACCACCTGCAACCCCGGCCAATCGTAGTGTCGTAGCGTGACGTCATGGTGCACTAGCCAATTTTATAGTATTTTGCTTCTTTTTCTTTTTGTTGTCCATCTTTCACGTTTCGATGTCTTTTAGCTCTTCGCTTGTCGAGCCTTTGGCTCTGTTTTCCATTTGCTTTATCGATGTCGTGTTGCCCCCCAAGTGTATTATGAATCTTTGGTTCTTATTGCACTTGCGAGTCTAGGTTAATTGAGATCGACTTGGTCACCTTAGAATTTTTTGTCTCACGGACTTGTTTTGCCATAGATGTATCGATTCTCTGGGCGTTTGGTCCGACTTTGCGAACCGTCCCTCTGCCTTAGCATTTTTTGCCCATTAGGCTCGTTTTGCGTTTCGGCTGGTCGATTTTGTTTTGGGCGATTGGTCCGACTTTGCGAACTCTCCCTGTGCCCTAGCTTTTTGGTTCCATGGAACTTTTAGCTTCACTGGCTGTCGATCGAAATGATAATGTTGCCCGACCTCGATGCCCTATTAAATCCTCTCCCTTAGGAGTCAGATTACATCGCTGTCGACTCGGACTTCGATGCCATTGCATTTTCGTCCTATTAGGACTTATAAACGTTGGGTGTCGACACTGAAGGCACGGATCCTCGTAGACCGTTGAGTAGATCCTTTGTAGAGTGGATCCTCGAGATACGCAAGACACTAGTCAAAAAGTCGCAATAACCATGAGGATAGTTCCCAAAATAAGAAGGCTCGTCCCGCCATGCTCGGCTAGGAGAGTTCCAAAATAAGATAGGTCGATCCCGGCGTGAGGAGAGTTCCCGAAATAAAAGGCTCGTCCCGCCACGTTGGGCTAGGAGAGTTCCAAAATAAGATAGGTCGATCCCGGCGTGGGGAGAGTTCGCGAAATAAGAAGGCTCTTCCCACCACGTTCGGCTAGGAGAGTTTCAAAATAAGATAGCTCAACCCTCCGTGGGGAGAGTTCCAAAAATAAGATGGCTCGTCCCGCTACGCTCGGCTAGGAGAGTTCCCAAATAAAATAGTTCCAAGATAAGATGCCGAGTCAAACTCGGACTTATTAAAGATTCGCTCATCGGTGAGCTCCAAATATGATGCCTAGCTTTATTTTGCTTCAATTTTAGCAGTATTTTTCTTGTCGCTTATCGATATTCGCATATCGTCTGTTGCCCCCGAAGTATGATGATTAACTGTGGTCTTCATTATACTTCTAGCAGACTCTGTTATCGATTGTAAGTTTGTTATCGTTGATTCCACCGTGGGGCGAGTTCCCGAAATAAGAAGGCTCGTCCCGCCACGCTCGGCTAGGAGAGTTCCAAAATACGATGCCGAGTCGAGCTCGGACTTATTAAAGATTTGCCTATCTGTGAGCTCCAAATATGATGCCTAGGCCGAGCTCGGTCTTATGAAAGATGATGCCGAGCCGAGCTCGGTCTTATATAATATGATGCCGAGCCGAGCTCGGTCTTATAAAAGATTCACTCGAGAGAGTTCCAAATATGATGCCGAGGCCGAGATCAGCCTTCAGGCAAGAGGAGTCCGTAAAGCTCGAATGCCGGTGCTCGATATCTCGAGTCTTTGTGGTGCAATGTGATTGTGATAAAAAAACATTGCATATATAATAAAGGCTTACAAAGTGTATAAGAATTTCAAATAACAATTGTAAGAACCTGGAGAGCTAAAGAGCTCGGCTCGATCCTTCGAGCTCGAGAACTTGCTTCGTGGATAGCTAGATACGGTAGATAATTCGCAGCTTTCTTGGGCGCCACAGCAGCGCCTTTCCGGTGGCAATCAGACCTCGAAATGGACTCCGATCGGCACGAAATTTGGAGGGATCGTTCTTCCATCACTTTTATTCGATGTGAACAGTGAAATATTTCTTTCGACGGCTCAATCTCCGGGAATAAGCCGCCGATCTGGCAGTTGCTGTCCAGAATCCTGCTGCTTTTTTGTGCTCTGCAGCAACTTCCTTGTCGCGATCAGGTAATCAAACGAACTCCGATCGGTCTAAAATTTTGAGGGATCGTTCGGTCCTCATAACTCTTGAATCTGACCGGTGGATTTGTTGCTCCAACGGTTCCATTGGTGACAAAATTCTTCCGACTTGTCTGCTGACAATTAGGGTTATGCTGCGTTTTCGGGGCTGGCAGTCACTTTCTTAGCGACAATCGGGCAATCAAACGAACTCTGATTGACCTGTAATTTTGAGGGATTGTTCATAACTCCTAATAATTGATTCTGACAGGTGGGATTGTTGTTCCAAAGGTTAAATCGGCGGAAAAAGGCTGCCGACCTTTCTACTCCCAATTAGGGTTCTGCTGCGTCTTTTGATACAGTAGCAGCTCCTTGGCGATGATCTGGCACCAAGACGGACACCGATCGGCATGAAATTTTTTGACACTGTTCTTTTCTCTGTATTATTTAATAGGACCGGAGAAATTTGTATTCCAACGGTTGAATTTCTAGTAATAGGTTGCCGACCTGAAACTACTGATTAGGGTTCTGCTGCGTTTCTATAATACATTAGCAAATTCTTTGCGACGATCGGGCAATTAAACGAACTCTGATTGCCTGAAACTTTTAGGTCTTATTCGTTTCTGATAATCCTTGATTATGACCGGTGGAATTGTTTTTCCAACGGTTCAATTGGCATCAATAGGCTGCTGACCTGTCTGCTCCCAATTAGGGTTCTGCTGCATTTTTGATACAGTAGAAAATTCTTGGCGACGAACGGGCATCAAGACGCACTCTGATTGGTCTGAAATTTGGAGGGCTTGTTTTTCCTCCCTTCTTCTTCACTTTGAGTAGAGGAATTTTCATTCCAACGGTTTAAACTCCATAAATTAGCCGCCGATCTCGCTGTGTTTTTTGCCTTATTTTGCCATTAACATGATCACCATCACTCCTTGATCCATCACCGATAGAAGGCCCTCCTTCTAGCGCCAATGACGATGCTGGATTTTGTCATGTATAATTTCGGGTCAATTTAATCTAGGGATGATCGAATCAAGGATGATTTTGGGGGTGATTTTAGACTGAGGCTGAGAGTCTCTCTCAGGTTGCCTACGTATCCTGTTGTGTTCCAGGAATCAAGTCACACGTAGTTCTTGGAAGTGTATATTTATAAGGAGTTCATTACCCTAACCCTAAACCATGTCGGTTTGGGTAAAATACAGTATTAGCCATTTGGACTTTTACCGGCTTATATGGGCTTTACCCACTTATGCAAGTAACCACATGGATAATGGCCCTGCATGTTTAGAGTGGACTTTGTCCGCACCCCGAGCTTTCCGACTTGCGGTATCGAGATAGGCCCATCGTCTCGGTTCTCTGAACATGTCGGTTGTCGATGTCTCAACCCGTAATTCGACCTTGGGCTATCACTTATTCTTGTTTAGGATGACCATCTCGTGATGCCACGTGGAGGTGCAAGATTCGGTATCGTCACCTAATTATTGTCTTTTGTCTTCTGCTCTTCACCCATCTCCTGCCTTCTGCTCGAGTTCAAGACCTTCAGATGCCAAAAGTTTGCTTATATTCTTCTTCTCCTCTTCTTCTGCTTTTTTTCGTATCTTTTTTAGAACAAGGGTTTTTTCAAAGTATTGAACAGGGACGGGTTTGTCGTCTTGAGGTTATTTATACCTCTTAATAATATTAAAGATTAGAGTATTATATTATCGGACAAATTCTAGTGTAATTGCTTATTTAGTTCAACAGGTTAGAAGTATTATAATTATACATGAGGTCACTTGTTCAAAACCCGGCTGCTGCATGTTTTTTAACATTTTTTTTTGAATTTGGCCCCCACTGAAAAAAAATTCTGGGTCCGTCACTGATTGATAGATGCTAATTTCTTTGTTACACACCTGACCCATTGACTCTATCAAGGTCCGAAACGTCAAGCTCCGGAATCGAAGAACCACGACAACCACCGGCCACACCACCGCCGCCCGCCAAAAATCTCACCGTAATCTTCTAATCATCCGTCCTTTTGAACTTGGTCAATTTATTACCTCCGGATGAAAGGTCTATATAGTCTTCTTTGTCTGGGAATGACACGCCATTACTGGTACTAAAAATTGCAGCTTTTCTTCGGTTAATGACTCCATACAATAAACAGATCAAGAGAGTATGTCACGGTGGGAGAAGGGTAATTTAGGAAATTTCAATAAAATGTGTCTTTATAACTAATGATTTTTTAAGTGTGTCCTAAGTGCCTAATTAAGTCCCAAAACACGTCCTTATAAACAATTAAAACTTTATTTAATTAATCAAATTTCTATTTTACATGTATTAACAAATATTATTCCCTTCGTTTTTTTATCTGTCATATTTCAGAATTTGCTCTGTTTTTATTTATTTGTCATTGTACATTTTCAATACATCATTTATTAATTTTTCCTCATTTACTAATAAAATATTTACATCTCCAATAAAAAAATTACATTTCGAATACTAAAAACACATTTACCAACAAAGTATTTACATCTCCCATAAAAAAAATACATTTTCAAAACTATATTTGAGACGTATTAATTACTTTCTCAATCTGTGTGAATTTTCTCTCTGCAACATATAAAAAAAAAAGTGGAGGGAGTACTTAATGTCTCGACTTTCACAAACAAATCATTTCATATAATAAATGCAGTAGGTTCTTAGCCTCTGAATTAAATAAAATATTCCATCAATTTCGAAATAACTGATACAATTGTCAAAACGATTTTTTCTAGAATAACTGAGACAATAACATTTACAATGCAGCATTTATTGTGTTTTTCCTACATCTAATATTATTTATTAAGGAGTGAGAGAATAAATACAACATTGCATTAATTATAGATCAAGGGTTTTTTAGTCATTTTGACATTCAAATTAAAGCATTAACTCACATCCTTAATATGCGTGTTTTTTGCAACTACCTCAGTTATTTCGAAACGGATGGAGTATATACTTGTGGAAGATTACGGTGATGATATACTCCATCTGCTCCACAATAACCGAGACAGTTGTAAAAAACATGCAGATTAAAAAAGTGATTAATTATTTTGACTTTGATTAAATAAAAACTAGAAAACCCTTATAAAAAATAGAGTAAATAATGCTGGTGCATTTAAAATAGTTTATGGAAAAAAATAAAGTGATGGGTAAAAAGGAAAAAGTGCATTAAATATTATTTTGGAAAATGTTCTGCCTCGGTTATTTTGGAACAATTTTTTTGACAACCGCCTCAGTTATTTTGGAACGGAGGGAGTATTTAATATGAATATACACTAGATCTTTAACGACACAATTACTTCAATTCTTTATGACAAAATCGATATCAATTTAAAAACCTGCACATTAATCAACGATGAGATCTTATTGAAGAAAAATAATGTTGAACAACATGTAATGTACATATCTGTAACATTCCAGTTTTCGGGAAAAGACAGACGTGTTATTTTGCGAAAACGAATATTATTATTCTGACTTCTTTTATTGGAGTTAAATTTTATGAGATAAATCTATATATATTTGAAATAATATATATATATATATATATATATATATATATATATATATATATATATATATTACGGGAAATCTGATTTGTATTATAAGGGAAAATAATAAGAAATTATTATTTTTGGGATTGGGTATTTAAGGAAAATACATCCCATTAGTTCTCATAACCAAAAAGAAATCAGAAAATTTCCTACGTTCAGTGAGAGAAACGGCGCATAGAGCAATTTAGGGCTGAGAGATTTTCCATCAGTTCCTAAGTCGAATCTCAATCGTTTCAGATTCGATTAGAGCGTTGGAATCGTCGTGAAAGGAGCGTCGTTTCAATACTCAAAGTTCAGACTTTGTTGAGGTATGTAATTTTGACCTAGATGTGTTCTTGGATGAGTTTTGGAGATCAAAACTCATATATTTCGTAGTTTTGTTTTAATCGAAGCGTGTGATCGATTCTAATGCAAATTTGGATTGATCACATAGGTTTTCTGTGAGAGGAAAGATCGTTTGCTGCAGTTTTTCTGAGTTTTGGACTTGGATTTGCTTGCTTAAAGGTAAGAGGATCTTCCTACAAGTTAATTTATGGTTTATTAGGTTTTATGTTATGGTTTGATATGATTTTATGTTAGAAATCATACCTTCGTGTTGCCTAAGGATTTAGGGTTGTTATGGTAGATAAAAGTCATCTTTTTCAGCTATTTTTCTGAGTATTTTGATGTTGAACATGTTTGGATTTGAGTAGAGATCGTAAAAGTGCATAAAAATGTGTTTAGAGAGCTTTGTGCGCTCAATGTGCGTACATTGACTATCAGTGTGCGCACATTGCCAAGGCTGAATGGGGACAGATTCTGGAGTGTGCGCACATTCCCCTGGAATGTGCACACACTGGCCGGGCTGAATGTAATTTTCGCCCACTGTGCACACGCGCACATTGCCCCTGTTTTGATAAATAAGTTATTTTAAGCTATGTTTGGGATTTTAAACGTTGTTTCATGATCTAATAACATTAAATAAACATGAACAAGCCTCGATTGAGTTTCCGATTCATTTAGTTTCGGCACCGAATGTACTCTTAAATGGAGTTGAAGTTCGGATCCATCGGAAGGGCATGAAAGGGCTTGTGATTTGATGAACTAGAGTTCATCAATGTCTGTGTATTTGATAGGATGTGATGTCTAGCTGTCTAAGTGAGGGAGTAGAGTTGATAAGGTGAGTTTCACTTTGAAAACACTTAGGTGGCTAGATAACAACACATAATAATTACATATGTGTAGTAAAAGATAAAACGTCACTTATTCTCGGTTAGGCACTATTTCATATCGGCGATGTGATACGTTCATAAAAGGTGAACAACGCTACTGGCTCAAAAGGCTGAAGGGTAGTGGAGGAAATTCATCGAACGTATTGCATATCGGGGAGACCCCGAAGCTATCAGGTGCTAATCACCGTTAGTTAGCAAGTATATCTTCAGGTTGATGAACGCCATGCGTAGTGTCCTTGAATGTTGACGTAACCAAGATAAGTTAAGTTAGAAACGTATAGTCATGACATGTCGATGGGCATGAAGTGAACCCTAGATTGAGTCGGTCTCATAAAGATAATTAATATAATAAAACCTGTTAATAAGCCTTAGTTAATTTGTAGCTTCTACCTCTTATTGAGTACTATGTACTTACCTCAAATTCATTGTTTTTCTATGTGTTTAGGGGAGAGAAGATGAACTCGTTGATCCAGAGATCGATGAGGACTTTGATGTCGACGTCTAAGGACGCCGAAGTTGAAGAATTCAATTATTCTTGTTTATTTATATGTTAGACTTAAGTTTGTTTGGAAACTTTGTAATTCCTTTTAGTATTCTTTTTGGAGGTTTCGTACGTTTGGTTTTCGTTTGGTTTTCCATTGTAATAAATGTTACATTTCTATCTTTAGTTGAGTTTCTATTCTTGGATGTTTGAGAAACATTTACTCGAGTCTTTTACTTCTGTTTTGCTTAACTCGATACGACGTAGTAGAGGCTTACGTATAAAGTGGAATTTATTTTATTTTATACGTGCCGAACGTTCTTTTTACGGATAAGGACTCGTTGTCCGGGAACGGGGCGTTACAATTTACTTTTAGTGCATGTTTGGATTAACAAAAAGGACATGAAAAGAAAATAAATGATTTGGAGGGATTTAATTTTGTGTGTTTGGTAAACTTTATCATGAAGGAAATGGAGGGAGAAGACGAGAAACAAAAGGAGAAGACCCAATACAATTTTAGGAACATGTTTTCCTTTCAAAATGGGTCAGAAACGGAAGGACACCATTATTTTTTAGAAAAACAGACCTGACGATCTATCATTATCCTTTCATTTCTATCTAGTTCAATCCAAACACGCTAATGTAGACTTTACAATCTCTCATTCTCCTCCCTTTTCTTTTCTATTATTATCTTCTCTTTTCTTTTCTACATTTTTCATTCAATCCAAACCGGGCCATAGGCTTTCACCTAATTAATAAGATTAGAGGAGGGAGTCAATATTGACTTTGTTCCATCCCTAAATTAATATATGCCCTGGTACTAAGTTATTTTAACATATTCATTCCATTTCACAAACCCTAATATAAATAAAATTTCATAAAATAAGAATGTCAATAGGTTAAATGGATTGATTTTATGAATAAATGAAGCTTAATTATAGTTATTATAATGAACAAGTGCAATAATAAATTTTAAGTTTTCTCATTGTATTGCCAATGATATCACTTGTCATCCACGCCATCACTACAAAATCATCATTTGTCACCACACGTCCCATAACAACTGCCACTACACACCTTTTTACCCGCCGTCACCACCCAACCACCCTTCATCGGCTCATCTCACTTGTCATCACCCGCCTCATCAGCCACCACCCACCCTACCACCACGCTCTATTATCACCTATCCAAACACCACATGCAATTACCATATGTCCGGCATTCTCACCCGTCACTATCACTCGTCTTTGTACCCATTTTTACTAGTCAACACCTATCATACCATTGTTGAGGATACTGTTAGTGATAATTGTTTTATTATTATTTTCAACTATTAATATATTTATCCATTTCTTGTTCCCTATATAAGTATGGCATTGTATCTGTTGGGAAAAAAATTAATACTTAGGGGAAAAGGACCAGACAAAACAATACTCCAAGGCACGCGTTTTGCATTGTCTTTTAAGAGATGTTTCTCCCCTACAAAGTCACTTGGGGTGTACTTGAAAATATCTCTCATGATACAATGGAGGTGTTTGATTCAAACAGTGACTAATTTGATCAAGCCAAAGAACACTCAAAAATAGTTCCGACGATGCTTTCAAAAATGAATGAATTTTCATGTATGCTTTGAGTCTTATTTATAGGACAAAAAGGGTACTGGTCATATCCGTTCGGAGATTCATGAATCCAGATGAAGAGCTACACCACTTCGCAGATGCATGAATTTGATTGCATCTCTTCATAGATTCATGAATTCGATTCGCATCACTTCGCATATTCATGTATCCGAATCACATCACTTCGTAGATTCAATGTATCGGAATCGCATCACTTCGTACCCTAATTTGTTACAACAACTCGAATGCATACGATAACAAAATATGTAATTTTATGAAAAAATATCTAACGATTTCCCCCTATTTTTTCAAAAAAAAATTTATACGTAAAAACAATTGAATGAAGCGGTTGCATCACCTAATGTGATTACCTACATACCCTTTGGGGATCAAGCCATTGTAGTTCATGCGGACACGGACAAAGCATTATCGTAGGAAATCGTACATAGATGGGTTCATGCGGACACGGACTAACTCAAAGTTTCATCATTGGCTTTGAACTTCCACTTAGTGTAAATAACTCAAAGTTTCATCATGGTGCTATGGTGAACCATCTTGAACCAAGGACACCATCGTGATGTAACCGGAGTTATCACACATACTATTCCGATGAAAGAGTGTCTCTTTGTTCCAACACATTAATGGTCATGCGTTATATCCCGAAATTCATGAGTGCTCCAGAAACCGACAAAACAATACCCCAAGGCACGCGTTTTGCGTTGTCTTTTAAGAGATGTTTCTCCCCTACAAAGTCACTTGGGGTGTACATGAAAATCTCTCTCATGATACAATGGAGGTGTTTGATTCAAACAGTGACTACTTTGATCAAGCCAAAGAACACTCAAAAATAGTTCTGATGATGCTTTCAAAAATGAATGAATTTTCATGTATGCTTTGAGTCTTATTTATAGGACAAAAAGGGTACTGGTCATATCCATTCGGAGATTCATGAATCCGGATGAAGAGCTACACCCCTTCGCAGATGCATGAATTTGATTGCATCTCTTCATAGATGCATGAATTCGATTCTCATCACTTCGCATATTCATGTATCCGAATCACATCACTTCGTAGATTCAATGTATCGGAATCGCATCACTTCGTACCCTATTTTGTTACAAGAACTCGAATGCATACGATAACAAAATATGTAATTTTATGAAAAAATATCTAACGATTTCCCTCTATTTTTCAAAAAAAAAAATTTATACGTAAAAAACAATTGAATGAAGCGGCTGCGTCACCTAATGTGATTGCCTACGTACCCTTTGGGGATCAAGCCATTGTAGTTAATGCGGACAAAGGACTAAGCATTATCGTAGGAAATCGTACATAGATGGGTTCATGCGGACACGGACTAACTCAAAGTTTCATCAGGGTACTAAGTGGAAGTTCACCATAGATCGTGTTCACTTGTAGTTCATGCGGACATGGACTAAATACTCTAGTGCCTCGTTCTAGTTAGACTTTAACTTGTTTGTACCCTTTGAACTTTGTTTATATTTCAAAACATAAGTAGGGTTCCCGTCAAGACTAACTAATGTTTCAAAGACCTTAATCTCGTTCTTTTCGCTGTTTTTGCAATTATATCTCTTGCTAGTCCTTTCGTCAAATGATCTGCTATGTTATTCTTTGACTCTACATAGTCAACAGAGATTACTCCTTATTTAAGTAATCCACGAAAAGATTGATGTCTCAGACTAAGATGTCGTTGCTTACCATTGTAAGTCTTACTTGCTACATAATACAAAGTAACTTTATTATCACAATGTATCATCACTACTGGAGATGGATTTTCCCACAAAGGAATATCAATCAATAGATTTCTCAGCCATTCCGCTTTTTTAATTGCATATGCTAATGCAATAAATTTTGTTAACATAGTCAAATCTGAAACACAAGTTTATTTCTTCGAACACCAAGATGCAGTTGGACCTCCTAAGGTAAAAATCTATCCAGTGGTGGACGTAGGATTCGATTCTATGTTATTCCAACTTGCATAACTGTACCTTTCAAGTACAACTGGAAACCCACATTACTGTAATCCGTAATCAATTATTTCTTTCAAGTATCTCAAAAGTCTGGAAATCGCATTCCAATGCTCTTTTCCTGGATTAGCAGTGAAACGACTTAATATACCAATGGCATATGCAATATCAGGTCTTATGCAATGCATAGCATATATAAGACTTTCTATCACACTTGCATACTGTAATTGGTCATAGCATCTAATGAGATTGATTTAATGATATAAATCCATCTTTCCTCATTATTTTGATCCCTAAGATCACGTTCGCTTCTCCCAAATCCTTCATATCAAAGTTAGCTTCCAATAATTGCTTAGGCTTCTTTATGGATTCCAAATTCGGACCAAAGATGAGCATATCATCCACATATAGACAAACAATGATGCATGCACCATTTCTATATGTAGAGTATATACATTTATCAGCTTCATTGACTCTGAATCCATTTTCCAGCATTACTTTATTGAACTTTTCATGCCATTGCATAGGGGCTTGCTTGAGACCATAAAGAGATTTTACCAATTTGCAAACTTTCTTTTCTTGTCCCGGTAAAAAAATCCCTCAGGCTGTTCCATATATACCTCTTCCTCTAAATCATCATTTAGGAAAGCCGGTTTCACATCCCTTTGATGGACAACTAAATTGTGGATTGAGGCAAGAGATAACAACACATGGATAGATGATATCCGTGCCACTGGAGCATATGTATCATAATAATCTATGCCATGATGCTATTTAAAGCCTTTAGCCACGAGGCGGGCTTTGTATTTGTTAATGGATCCATCTGCATTTAACTTCTTCTTGACGATCCATTTATAACCAATTGGTTTAGAACCACGAGGTAAATCTACTAATTTCCATGTCTGGTTTGACATAATGGATCTCATTTCATCATTGGTTGCTTCTTT
Organism: Gentiana macrophylla; assembly: GCA_026214975.1. Lineage (NCBI taxonomy): Eukaryota > Viridiplantae > Streptophyta > Magnoliopsida > Gentianales > Gentianaceae > Gentiana > Gentiana macrophylla. The sequence continues at coordinate 26,539,026 of CM047809.1, read as the reverse complement.
CTGAAAAAACAAACAGCATCAAGTGATGAAATGGCTTTTGAATATGTGACAAGATCACTATCATCATTGATCATTAACTTTGTTTGATGTGTAATGTTATTTACATCACCCTCCAGTAAACACGTCACATATTTAGGACCAATAGATTTTTCTGTCCTTTGTCTCTTACATCTCCTTGGTTCTAAATCTGATTGTGGTTCCACCAATGTATCATCAAGAGATTCATCATGAACTCTCTTGGCAATGCTAGGAACGCCATTATATTTAGATTGCACAAAAGACGACTTATAAAGATTCAACAAATCATTGCATTATACTTACACTATATCATTGTTGTGAGTTATATCCAAAGATATTGCCTTTCTTTCTACCGTCGGAAACGGTAACTACATCTTTGAGATCCTTATTCGTTCACCAAAAATTAAGTGTCATTACCACGTTCATACGCAGTGTAATAAAATGTTTATTTAGCCACACTACACATACATAGTTAACTACTAAATTAACAGACGTTTTTTATATATATAACATCAAGACACAGATTCATGCAGATTCAATGCCTAAACATCAATCAACATATGACCATTAGCAACTTTTGCACCTAAACTGTATTAGTGCATACACCAACAAAATTGATGCAATTACAAGTACTACTGACAGTAATTCATGTTCAATATCCATTCATATTTATCAAAGCCAAAAACTCAAAGACATGCAATACGATGCACGTAATGATTACATTAAACTAATAATATGTAATCAACTGAAAATTGTGTATGTGCAACATTAAATATGCATGCAATCAACACATCAAACCCGCATAGATTTTCCAAAGTGCATTGTCAAAATTTAGTGTACTTTAATTCCAACATTGGAATTATCTATCACAAATAAGTGCACAATGAGATTCATTTCATGTGATGTGCACACAAAATCAATCAATTTTTTTATTTTTATTTATTGAACGAATTATTCAAGTTAGAACATATATATATATATATATATATATATATATATATATATATATATATATATATGGTTTCATACCTTCGCATGGGGACAATCAAAACTTTGTGATTACTTGCTGCTACTGGAACCTTCACATGGGGACAATAAAAAATTTCTGATTACTTGCCTCTTCTAGAAGTGGTGCAAGTTCACCACTCAAAATGTATGACAATTTGATCATAGTCAAGAAAAACAAAACTTTCTCTTACCAACGAGTGAAATTGTGCCCATCAAAACTATCAAGGCGAACCAAGTCTTGATTCATAACTTGGATCGAAGGTTCCACGGAGTCATTCAATGTCAAATTCTAAAACGAAGACATCTCTTAAAATTGTTGGGAAAAAATTTAACACTTAGGGGAAAAGGACCGACAAAACAATAATCCGAGGCACGCGATTTTCATTGTCTCTTAAGAGATGTTTCTCCCCTACAAAGTCACTTGGTGTTTTTATAAATCTCTCTCAGGATGCAATTGAGGTGTTTGATTCAAACTGTGACTAGTTTGATCAAACCAGAGAACACTAAAAAATAGTTATGATGATGCTTTCAAATATGAATGTATTTTCATGTTGCTTTGAGTCGTATTTATAGGATAAAAAGGTACTAGTCATATCCGTTCGGAGATTCATGAATCCGGATGAAGAACTACACCACTTCGTAGATGAATGAATTTGATTGCATCTCTTCACAGATGCATAAATTCGATTCGCATCACTTCACAGATTCATGCATGTATCCGAATCATATCACTTCAAGGATTCAATGTATCTGAATCGCTGTTAAGGCCATATTTATATGATTATTAAGGGTGTATTTCATTATTATTTTCCCCACATTTGCATAATTTACATGAGAATTAAGGGTTTAAGTGTAATTATTTAATAAAGATGATTTTAAGAGGGTTGTATGCAAAATTGATGATTTTAAGTGTTGATTTAATGGAATTATTATTATTTGGATTTTATTACATTTTTGCATTGTTTATTTATCATGTAGGTGTTGATTTTCGAGTGCTATAAGAGGATAAATGAAGTTCAAGTCGAATTATTCAAGATAGAGTTGGAATTGGCTCAAAGAAATTGGATAAAGATGATGAAATCCGACCTCAAAGCGACCCAGACGAAGCGTCGCATCCCGTCCCACTGGACGGGCGTTTGATTTCATGGACGAGCGCCCGGAGGAGAAATCACATACAGAGAGTTTGGGACGCAGCATGGACGGACGCTCAGAGCAAAGTCAAGATCCACCAGACGGGCGCCCACGAGACCAGACAGGCGTTCAAGGCCGACTTAGTCATAACCGACTTAAAACTCTATATATAGCGCTGACCTCTTAACCCTAATTCATATACCACATAATTGAGATCGCAATTTTACACCAAAAAGCTCATGCCACAAGCCTTTTACACAGAGATGAACTTCTCCAATCCAACAATCATCTCCAACATGATTGTTGGCTAAAAGCCTTGCTGTGAGTGAGTCGACGGAGGAAGCCTATCAACAACACAAACCAACTAGAGAGTTCGATGCTTAAGTTTAGTGAGTTTATTTCATAGTTTTTCATTACTTTGGATCTGTTTTGTATTGTTTAAGTTTTATTGAATTAAGATTTGATGAAACGATCTATGTTTAATTTATGCTTGAATAAATTTATGAAAGTATGTTTATTTAAGTTCTCTTTTATTCAAAGTAATGCATCTAATTGTGTTTTAAGAGATTATGCATGTTTAGTTGAGTAAGAGTTTGGAAACAACCTCGTGATTTCGTTTTGATTGCATGTTTAGTTTATTTGAAAAGATAAACGAAACCCTAGAATTTGATTGAAGATATTTAATTGAATTCGTGAATAAATCACTACTAAAAACTATGTCTTTTTAATCACCGTCTAGTTGGATTGTTGGTTGATAGGTGGAACCTAGTCGCCTTGCTGTGTTTTTCCTTTATTGTTTATTAATCAAATCGTTTAGATTAAGTTTAGTTTAAGTTTTAGTTTTATAAACCCTAGTTTCCTACTGTTTTTCTGCAATTTCCTGTTCTGATCGTAGTCAGACGCTCGTCCGCAATAGCAGACGCCCGTCCGATAGGTTTAGTTTCCAGACGCTCGTTCACTTTAGTGAACGCTCGTCCATCCTTCTGTTTTCTTATTTTTCAGCTTGTTTTTATTTCTTTGTTCGTTTGCTTTTCTTAGGTTGTTTTATTGTTTTAGAAATAATACTTTAGTTGATTTTGTGTTGATGGTTATTCCTCCTACATTCATTGTAAGTGTTTTGTGTTATGTGTTGCTCATATACCCCGTGTACCCCGAGATTATATGGTATGTCGAGTGTTGCAGATACTTTTGAGCAGGTTTTCGAGTCACTACTGTCCAGTGTTGTCTATTCGAGTTGCAGCGGTACATTCATGCTCCGGCCTGACCTCTGCCAACTTTCATCCGACAACCACTGTTGAAACCAGCTAAGTTTTCTTTTCTTTTATATTCGCACATTCTGAGGACATAATGTGATTTAAGTGTGGGGGGGTGTTTGGGTATGTTTTTATGCTATATCCTTTGAAATATGAGTGAAAGTTAAATTTCTACGAAATTTAAAATTTTTTGTGAGTCTCGAGCATATAATTGGAACTAGATGCTTGCTAGTTGTAGTTTTCTAACGATGATAGTATGTGACTTAGTGAGATAATTATAGCATGTTTTACTTTTATGGAGATAGTTTCGTTTTTCACTCACGAAAGCCTTTGATTTTGAAGCATGACTTTTGAATTATATCCTTTCATTATTTTTAATGATTTATCTTAGGAAGGTCAGTATAGTAACACCTTAGTTAGACCGTGTACTGTGAATATCATAAAGTTTGAATGTGATAGGTGAGATGTAACTTATGTCTGGAAAAAATGAATAAGTAGTGAATCATAATAAATACGTTTGTCGAAAGCTGGTTAATGATTTGAGTGCGGTAGGGTATACCTCGTATGTCCTATTCCACTATGATGACCAATAGCTCACGACAGTCAGGAGAAGCTACCTTATGATTTGAGTAAGGTAGGGTGTTATCACGAAACATCCTATTCTACTATGATGGGTAAGAGCTCATTCTGATATGCGTCAAATTTGAAAATTTTGAAAAATGATGAGTAAAAATAAAGTAAAGTCTTTGTTATCATGGATCTTATACCCAGTAGAACCGCATGATATCTTGTAGGGATTATCCTACCGAGTGCGTGGGAAGGCTTTGAGTGGAGCTATTCTTTATGTCTGTACTAGGATAGTCATTGGAATTTTTGAGAGGATATTTCTTTGAAAGGCTTGTTAGATTGAGAATGGCTTGTCACACTTACACCGAATCTATCTCTGTGTTGGTATCATTTGCTATAGTTGTTGTATCTTTTGTTACGTGAGTTAGAGATCTATGTGGATTATTTATAAAGTTGAGCTATAGTTTTGATTGTTTTGTCCGAGGGCGTAAAAAAAAGTTAAGTGTGGGGAGTTGTTAAGGCCATATTTATATGATTATTAAGGGTGTATTTCATTATTATTTTCCCCACATTTGCATAATTTACATGAGAATTAAGGGTTTAAGTGTAATTATTTAATAAAGATGATTTTAAGAGGGTTGTATGCAAAATTGATGATTTTAAGTGTTGATTTAATGGAATTATTATTATTTGGATTTTATTACATTTTTGCATTGTTTATTTATCATGTAGGTGTTGATTTTCGAGTGCTATAAGAGGATAAATGAAGTTCAAGTCGAATTATTCAAGATAGAGTTGGAATTGGCTCAAAGAAATTGGATAAAGATGATGAAATCCAACCTCAAAGCAGTCCAGACGAGCGTCTGCATCCCGTCCACTGGACGGGCGTTTGATTTCATGGACGAGCGTCCAGGAGAGGAAATCACATACAGAGAGTTTGGACGCAGCATGGACGGACGTCTAGAGCAAAGTCAAGATCCACCAGACGGGCGTCCACGAGACCAGACGGGCATTCAAGGCCGACTTAGTCATAACCGACTTAAAACTCTATATATAGCAGCAGCCTCTTAACCCTAATTCATATACCACATAATTGAGATCGCAATTTTACACCAAAAAGCTGCGGCCACAAGCCTTTTTACACAGAGATGAACTTCTCCAATCCAACAATCATCTCCAACATGATTGTTGGCTAAAAGCCTTGCAGTGAGTCGACGGAGGAAGCCTATCAACAACACAAACCAACTAGAGAGTTCGATGCTTAAGTTTAGTGAGTTTATTTCATAGTTTTTCATTACTTTGGATCTGTTTTGTATTGTTTAAGTTTTATTGAATTAAGATTTGATGAAACGATCTATGTTTAATTTATGCTTGAATAAATTTATGAAAGTATGTTTATTTAAGTTCTCTTTTATTCAAAGTAATGCATCTAATTGTGTTTTAAGAGATTATGCATGTTTAGTTGAGTAAGAGTTTGGAAACAACCTCGTGATTTCGTTTTGATTGCATGTTTAGTTTATTTGAAAAGATAAACGAAACCCTAGAATTTGATTGAAGATATTTAATTGAATTCGTGAATAAATCACTACTAAAAACTATGTCTTTTTAATCACCGTCTAGTTGGATTGTTGGTTGATAGGTGGAACCTAGTCGCCTTGCTGTGTTTTTCCTTTATTGTTTATTAATCAAATCGTTTAGATTAAGTTTAGTTTAAGTTTTAGTTTTATAAACCCTAGTTTCCTGCTGTTTTTCTGCAATTTCCTGTTCTGATCGTAGTCAGACGCTCGTCCGCAATAGCAGACGCCCGTCCGATAGGTTTAGTTTCCAGACGCTCGTTCACTTTAGTGAACGCTCGTCCATCCTTCTGTTTTCTTATTTTTCAGCTTGTTTTTATTTCTTTAGTTTCAATTCTTAGGTTTAGGTTTTAGTTAGTTTCAGCTTTAGTTTAGGTAGATAATCGTGACATAATTGATATAGATTTATATTTGAATCCGATAAACATTCCACTCCCTTAGGAGGACCCGTAAACACCCTATACTACGATCCTTATACTTGGGGTGTTTCGGTTTATAAATTATAAAACTAGTTTTTACCGAACAATCGCATCACTTCCCACCCTATTTTTTACAACAACTCAAATGCATACGATAACAAAATATGTAATTTTATGAAAAAATATCTAACAGTATCCATTATTATCAAATGAATGAAAAATAAAAACTTTTACTGTCAATATGGTATAAGAGTCAATCATTGATCTCATCCGCTCAACTTCCTAAACCTTTTCTTCCCTCGTTTAACACAAAAAAAACCCTAAATGGTATCACCATGGCTGATCTTGATGACTCATCATCTGCTGCTTCGGCTGCCCTTTCTTCTCCGGCCAAGCCTTCATCTTTTCTATCCCTCTTCTACTATACACATCACAAAATAAAACCGCCAATGTTATCATCTTTGAAGTGCTCATGTCCTACCTTATCTTCAAGGCCAATGTGTATTTGGATACAATAAAGTCACAATCTCACTGCCGGCTGATACTATCTCCGATGAAAAAGGCCAAACTGTGGCCAATCCGTCCTATAATGCATGGGCTCACCAAGACATCCTTATTTTGGGTACTGTTACCTCCTTTATCACTAAAGATGTCATCATGCAAGTCTACCATGTCACCACCTTCACTGAAATATGGTCTGCCATACAAACATGTTTTTCCTCTCAATCTCGATCTAAATTGATGCATATTCGCACCCAAATCTCCTTCACTCGCAAGGGCATCCAATCGGCAACTGAATATTACATCATCATCAAATGGATCACCGAATAATTAGCCATGTCCAATCACCCTCTCTATACCAATGATATCATTTATTCCGGACGAAATTCTGAATATGATGCTTTGGTTACAATGATATCGGCCCATGATTCGATTTTTCTTGAACAGGCTTACTCTCTTTTACTCACTGCTGAGTCCCGCATTCGGCACCATGCTCTGATGCTTCTTCTGGCATCTCAGCGATTGGCACAACCACAACAAATTTCAGTACGGACTCCTCCGCCTCCAACTCCTCTTATGGCCGTGGCTATCAAATAGTTGGACAGAACAAAGGCCGGGGGCGTTCCGGCAGCTTTCATGGTCGCGGCTCCGGCAAGGCCTCTTCATCAACACCAGGCCCTTTGGTTGTCTGCCAGTTTTGTTCCGGTTATCAACCACCATCACCCATCTGGCCACCACTGTCTTCAACACCCACCCCCATATGTGCACCCTATCACCACCCACCTGACTATCCCAAACTACCGATTTCCATCTCTTGTTACCACCCGACATCATCCACTACACATCATCCTCTATCGTGTCACCAACCATCTTATTTGGAATCATGTCTATTCAATTTCATCATGTGTTAAACGCACGAATTGGATCACGTTATTATTCCATTTCAACGCATGGCAAAAGCATGAATGTGTTCGTTTCATTGCATCTATTTCATACAATCAAAATTAATACATTTCATTCCTGTAATCCGAATGGGCTACAAGTAAATAAAAGATTATCACGTGCCTGAATACCGGGTATTTATCTAGAAATGGAAAGTTCGGCACTTGAATTTTTGAGGAAATCCTAAGGTCCACGTAAATCTGACATTATATAAAAGTAAGTTAAGGAATGCGTGTATGAAAAGGACATACTGAGACTCGGGGAATAGACCCTCATTGTCTTCCTTAAAAAAACACTACACTTCTGAATATCACTACTGCAAACTAACTCATAATCCACCGAAAAATACTATTACAACTCATCTACAACATATCCATAATGAAAGACTACTAAAGGAAAAACTTAGCTCACGGTCCATACTAAAAGAAAACTAATTACTAACCAGCAACATATCAAATATCATCCATCCTAATGCTTTACTTCTTCTGAAACATCCATTTGTTCCTTAAAACCGTGCACAGACTTCTCAACTAAAAAGGAAGAAGTGAGCTCATGCACAAAGCTTAGTAAGAAGTAGACCATCAAAAAGACAGATTCATGTTTGTTAAATGGCGGAAGAAATGACATGAATCTACTTCACCTGGTTTACAAAACAGTTTTTGAAGACATAAGGTTGAATCATAAGGAAACTACTTTAAAAGAATAACTTTGAACAATGCATGAAAACTTGTCTTACTAACCAATTCCATTTAAATATCATACATGTACTTTTTCTGTTTCATTAACTACGTACTTGCCATGGTTACCTACTTGTCAAACTACGTAAGCTACTTACCAAGCCGTACTTTACTACACTACAAAAAAAATACCTTTTTGCTACACTATAGCTTGCCACGCCACAAAATAAGCGCTGCAAAAAAGGAACCTGTAGCGTCACATTTTATGAGCGTCGCAAAAAAGTTGTTTTCGCGCCACTGTTTTATCAAAAAAATTACAATAAAGGTACCTTTTGCGTCGCTCGTAAAAAGTGACGCAAAAGGTAACTTTTCGCGGCGCTGTTTTGCTGGAGCGTGGCAAACAAAAGTGTAGCAAAAAGGTATTTTTTGTCGAGTTTCTATATCAACCTACTTAATTAGCATGGCATGTTCTTGGTTCATTATTCATGTTCACATACGTTTTTCAACACATAATACTACATATTCAAGAGTACAACACATGCCACCTCATAGCATGAGCGCATAGTGCGACTCGAGTAATATGACTAGTCAAAAATCCCATGTGGTATGTAAGGTCATGGTATTTGGTGCAATATATTGAGCTACAACAAGGGTAATCGTATTACTTATACATCCGACATGACATGAAGATCATGATAGTTAGGGCAATACATCGCAGATAAGTAACTGTACCTTACCAAGAACGACTGGGCATAAATATAAAGCATGAAGGATCACATAAAGATCATAGAATCAAGTTCAAGCCATATTGTAACCGTGTAATCATACAAAGATCATATTAACAGCCATGCCATGCCACATCAGCAAATCAGCAGCAACACGCAAATCATTCAAAGTAAATCAATTGGATTTTTAAGGTGATCAAGGAGAGATAAGGAGATTGGAGAGATAAGGAGTGATTTGATCACATGGGATAATGGTGGTTAAGAGTCCAATAGCTATATATTCTTTTATGTAATGATAAAAAGGTTTATTATGTTTCATTATCAAAAAATGCGCTGAAGGGCAATTTAGGAAAGGTCAAGGTTCTACTCTAGGGTTTAGGTTGTATTTAAAGGCAAGCATTGTATTGATCAAAAACAAGGAAAAATAAGTCAGAAAACTTTCATACACAATTCTCTTCTATTTTTTCTTCATGGTATCGGAGCCAACTGGTGTCTGATCACCACATTACACATTCTTGTTAATCATGTCTACCACATCAATTCATGTAAACAGCATTATCTCGCTCAAGCTAACCTCCAAAAATTACCCCTTATGGAGGGAACAAACGATTGCTTTTGCAGATAGTCAGGATGTTCTTGGACATATAACTGGAGAGGATTCGGCTCCAAGCAAAACCGTGCCTGCAACAGACACCACTGCTCCACCGGTAACCAACCCCGACTACACGACATGGAAGAAAGCCGATCGTCTACTCAGAGCTCAGCTGATCGGCTCTCTTTCTGAAGAATCGCTGAGTCTCGTAATTGGTCTGGATACAGCCAAAGCTGTCTGGGATGCTCTCAAGAGAGCCTATGCACAAGATTCTCAAGAACGGGAATTTAATCTAAAGCAGCAAATTACCCACATGAGAAAGGATGACTCAAAATCAGTTGCAGATCACATTCACTATTTTAAAAGTCTCTGTGACAGCCTGGCCGCAATTGGTAAGCCTTTACCTGACAATGAGAAAGTTTATTTTTTGTTAACAAGTCTAGGTCCTCAATATGAGACCTTCACGACAACTATGCTGATGCACAAACCAAGCTATGAGGAACTCGTTGGTCACCTACAAAATCTCGATCAAAGGCGTTCATGGTTTGCAGCTAAGGACCCTGATAATTCCCATCTTGCTTTTTATGGACAAAAACCTGCTCAAATGAACGATTCTCAGCCCAGGTTCAATTCTTCAGGAAGAGGTTATCAGGCACAGCAATCCAGGGGGTCGGCGTCTTCATCTGATCAATCCAAGAAGGTGTTTAAGCGTATGAGCCGTGCTGAACGTGATCAATACAGGGATCAGACGTGTGAATTCTGTGGCGTCCAAGGACACATCAACAAGATTTGTTGGTGGAATAATAAGGCAAAGGATGAAGTTCTTCCCCAAGCTCTGACAGCACTCACCTTGGATAACACCATCACTGATACAGAATGGCTGATGGACACTGGTGCCACAAATCACATGACAGGTAACACACGCCTCCTTCATAATCTTCGTAATTATACCACAGCTGCACACGTGTTTATTGGTAATGGCACAAAACTTTCTATAACAGGCATTGGTGACATTCATATACAGTATAATAATGAATTAGTTGTTATTTCTGATGTTCTGTTAGTTCCTCAAATGACCAAAAATCTCATATCTATTCGGCAACTTACTTATCAATTTAATGCTCATTGTTTATTCACTAATATTGGTTTTATTCATAAGGACAACAAAACCAATAAGATTTTGCTGATAGGAGAATGTAGAAGGGATTTATATACCCTTCCCAGTGTTCATCATGCACTTGCGGCACACAACTCAAAATCTGCCACCTCTGAAGTTTGGCACCAAAGATTAGGGCATATTCAGTTTCCCACTATTACTGCTTCAAAAAATAATGGTCTTATTTAATTTTTAGGCACAAATAAACAGGAGCACTTATGCGAAAGTTGCCAGTTAGGCAAACTTTCGAAGCTTCCTTTTTCTCATTCTGAACATGTTTCTACTGCTATTTTTGATTTGATACATTGTGACCTCTGGGGTCCAGCTCCTGTTGAATCCATTGGCAGGTTTAATTATTATGTCAGCTTTGTTGATGATTTTTCTAAGTACATATGGTTTGTTCCGTTAAAAAATAAATCTGATGTATATAATGTTTTTCTTTATTTTGAAAAATATGCAAAAAATCAGTTCAATAAAACCATTAAGCAGTTTCATACGGATGGAGGGGGAGAATTTGTCAACACTCCCCTCACAGAGCATTTGTTAAACCAAGGCATCACACACTTAATCACCTGTCCCCACACACCACAACAGAATGGCACAGTTGAGAGAAGGCACAGAACTATCAGAGAACTTGGCCTTACCCTGCTCTTTCATAGTAGAACCCCGTTATTTTTATCGGTAGAAGCTTTTTCCACAGCCGTGTATGTCATTAATCGGGTACCTTCTCTCACAAACAAAACTGAGTCTCCTTACTATCTCCTCCATAACAAGCACCCTGACTATACCAACCTCCGTATTTTTGGCTCTAAGTGCTATCCTTACCTCTAGGATACTAAGAAACATAAGTTTGATCCAAAAACCCTCCCTTGTGTGTTTGTAGGTTATAACAACAATCACAAAGGTTACAAGTGTTTTCATCCCACCACCAGAAAATTCTTTCTATCCCGCCATGTCGTTTTTGATGAGACCATGATGCCTTACAAGACCATGAACTCGATAAATCGTCCCTATGTCCTAAATATCTTCGACTCCTGGCTGCCCCCCTCGACATCACAGCCATCATCGTCCCCTTCTCCCATTCATGCAGAAGACTCTCCCCCATCACCACCCATCGCCGATGTGCTTGCTCAGCCGCTTACTCCTCCTCTTCATCCACCCTCTCCTACTACCTCCATTACCGTCTCATCTGAGTATAATAATCAGTCTCCTCCCACATCCCCATCTCGGTCTCTCCCCGAGTCTCCATCTCGGTCTCTCCCCGAGTCTCCAGCTCGTCAACCTTCATCCGCCTCCAACAGTCCCGATCTCAGTTTTCCCGATGATACCTCCCTTAACAGCCATGCCCATAACCCGGGGTCGTCTCTTCCCGACGGTTCTCCGATGTCCCCCCCATCGATTCCCGATGCCTCCCAGCCTCCCTCTCCTCCCATCACTCGGGCACAACGAGGTATCTTTAAACCCAATCCTAAATATGCTCTATCCGCCTCTTATGCTGCGATCCCCACCGAACCCAAAACTGTGAAGAGTGCTCTAAAACATGAAGGTTGGAGGGCAGCCATGTTAGATGAACTACAAGCAATAAATGATAATAACACGTGGACTTTGGTTCCCAGAACTTCGAATATGCATGTCATCGGTTCCAAGTGGGTTTTCAAAGCTAAACTCAAAGCCGATGGGACTCTAGATTGGCTCAAAGCTCGGTTAGTCGCTAAAGGCTATGCCCAGGTAGATGGTCTAGATTATGTTGAAACTTATTCGCCGGTTGTTAAACCAAGCACAATCCGCATTGTCCTCTCACTTGCATTGTCTAGGAATTGGTCTGTTCGACAATTGGACGTCAAAAATGCTTTTCTACATGGCAATATTTCAGAAACATTGTATATGGATCAGCCCCCAGGTATGTCTGACCCTACTTTCCCTCAACATGTTTGCAAGCTTCGTAAAGCACTCTACGGGTTAAAGCAAGCTCCTCGTGCTTGGTTTGACCGGTTTAGTGCTTTTTTGCTTTCATTCGGTTTTACTTGTAGCCTCTCTGACCCTTCATTATTCTACTATCATGCTAATCAAAGTACTCTAGTACTTCTATTGTATGTGGATGATATGCTTGTCACAGGTTCCAATCCTCACTTGTTGAGCTCGTTCATCAAGGTGTTACATGCAGAGTTCGCCATGAAGGATCTAGGCACAATTCATCATTTTTTGGGCGTACAGATTCAACAGATGTCCAAAGGCATGCTTCTCCATCAGTCTCATTATGCCACGACTATTCTCCACCGAGCCGCCATGCAAGATTGCAAGCCCGCCAACACTCCAATGGCTACCAAACCCCTCGTTCCGCTCACTTCCTCTCCCGCCGATGCAACATTTTACCGCAACCTAATTGGTGCTCTCCAGTACTTGACATTTACTCGGCCAGATATCGCCTATGCCGTCAATCATCTCTCTCAGTTCATGCAAAGCCCCTCTCAATTTCATATGCAGCAAGTTCAACGTCTTCTCCGTTATGTGAAGTCCACCCTGCAACTTGGTGTCTCTCTTCAATTCACGTCTTAACTTCCTCTCTATGCTTTCTCAGATGCTGATTGGGCAGGTTGCCCGACCACTCGACGCTCGGTCACGGGTTATTGTACGTTTCTTGGTCCAAATCTCATATCATGGTGCTCAAGAAACAACCCACGGTTTCAGATCCAAAGATCGAAAGTTGAATATGTAGTGCTATGGCCCATACCGCCGCTGAAATTACTTGGATTACCTCTCTCTTGCAGGAACTTCACGTCTCTCTTCCGCACACTCCTACATTGCTCTGTGATAATCTCAGTGCCTTATACATGACCATAAACCCAGTTTTCCATGCCCGCAGCAAACATATTGAACTTGATTATCATTACGTACGAGAACAGGTAGCTAGGAAGCTCTTGATCACCAGACATGTCCCCGCACAAGATCAGCTGGCTGATATGTTCACTAAGTCTTTACCAAAGTACTTGTTCGTCAGTCTCCGCAACAAACTCGGCCTGCTCCCCAGTCTCAGCCTCGTTTGAGGGGGAGTATTAACAGCCATGCCATGCCACATCAGCAAATCAGCAGCAACACGCAAATCATTCAAAGTAAATCAATTGGATTTTTAAGGTGATCAAGGAGAGATAAGGAGATTGGAGAGATAAGGAGTGATTTGATCACATGGGATATTGGTGGTTAAGAGTCCAATAGCTATTTATTCTTTTATGTAATGATAAAAAGGTTTATTATGTTTCATTATCAAAAAATGCGCTGAAGGGCAATTTAGGAAAGGTCAAGGTTCTACTCTAGGGTTTAGGTTGTATTTAAAGGAAAACTTTCATACACAATTCTCTTCTATTTTTTCTTCAGATCATAGCATCACCATACCACCAAATCTATTTCCACTACTCGTGCTAAAGTACATAAAAATGATTTACATGAATATCTAGAAAACATAGCATACTCGAAAATACATCGTACATCATAAAGATGGTAGAAATAGCACTAGAGCTTTTCTTAGGATCCACCTAGCTCGCTTAAGAGTGGCCAAGCTAGCATAAGCGAGCTTGAAAATTTTCAAAAAGGTTTCTGCTTCGATAGGAGCCCGACATGATGCATACACATAATCCTAAACTACTAGTTTGTTGTATGTTGCCCATAAAATGAATAAAAACAGTAAATTTAACATAAAAACGAGTCTTTTTTTTTGTATAAGAAATCCTTACCTTAACGGCGAACATGAACTACGAACATACAACAACTAGCTTTTATCTTTACCCTAATCTATGAACGTGAAACTAATTCTAACATGAACACTACGATAATCAAAGATCAAAACTAAGAAATTTACGTAAAAGGTCAAACATTTACCTTCTAAAGACGATTCTGGATTTAAAACTACTTTTGAACCGAACCAATCTTAGAACTTTGATTTGCAAGATACTAACGACACGGTCATATCTACTTGTCATATTCCAAGGCCTCACATAGGCTAGCAGTGCTCCAGCCTAGGTGAGTCTGCCAATCTTCTAGAAACAGAAACATGAAAGCAAACAACAACGGAACAACTAAGTTCCGGAAAACCCTAGCTCGCTGAGGTGGGATCTTACCTGCCCTTGGCGAGCCGCCCTAACTAAAAAATCTGGAAAAACACGAAATTTATGAAAAATCGAGAACTTATGGTGTTTTGGAGTCCTTTTACCTGTAGGCCGGTTTAACATGACTTGGAGCCAAAGAAAGGCGGATTTACTTTAATTAAGCTGAATTTAAGAAAAAAGTGAAGAAAATCATTTTTTAAAGACGATTTTGTCCATAAAGATTTCACCTAAATGTTAGGGGTTTATATATATATATTGGATTTGAAACTTACAGATATATTGCTACATGTTATTGTATAAACATTTCAAACATTGTATTTTCTTAGATATATAGTATTTCAAAATCAGAGCTAGCCTAGGTGAAACATGCAGCAGCGTATGGACATAATACAGACATACTACTCATAAAATGTTTGTTTTGAAACAACAGGATCGTATCAAGGAGGAAGAAATGTCTGGTGTTTCTGCCTGGGAATCTCACGTCCAAGTTTGTTCCAACAGTCGGGTGTTTCTTTCATGCATGGGATTATTTTGGCTGTGTCGGGGACTCTGTCACCACAATAATAACAGACAGACATGATCAAGATATATATATATATATGTGTGTGTGTGTGTGTATATACATATATATATTACCCATGTAACGTTATCTTATAGAGAGTTAATAATAATATTGCAGGGATCCCATATTCTTTGTTATTGTTTTTTTTAAATAATAAACTCCAGGAAGGCAAATCTGGAAATCTATTGATTTTGTTTCCACTGCTGTTTAGTTATTAAACAACAGATGTGCTGCTCTCAGTCATTCCTTATTGTTGATTGTTTAATGACTCTTCTAGGAAATGATAGGAGTAATTATGATCAGTTCAATACTTCTGTTTCTCACTCTATGGTGGTCTGCTATAATAGTTTATTAATTTACGTTATATGTTTAAACATAGCGTAATTAATTGAGAAAAGTGGTGTGAGACATATTAATTCATATGGGTCACATAATGATTAATTGTGTAAAAGTACGTTGTGATACTTTGTTGTGAAACAAACATTTTTAATTTTTTTTATTATCAAATAGACCGTTTTTCATTACTTTATGAATATTTACATTAATTAATAACAATCACAAGAGTATTTCAGAGTTTTATCTTTAACATTTATGACACTATTTCGGGTTCACTTTTTATTTTTATACCCTTTTGGAACTTAGTGAAACATGACATGATGAATTGTGACAAGGGGTTTGATAGGTCTTTTCTAGGTGTGCAAAATCACCAGCAATCAGGGCCGTTCCTTACAATTCATGGGTCCGAGGCAAAATTCAAAGAAGGCCCCCTTATTTATTAACAAAATTAATGTTCATACTTCAAGTGATATAAGTCAAATCATGTTCAAAAAGATATTAAGGCTAGTATATAACAACATATTACAAACGTAAAAACAACAAAAATACTGGATCGAACGTAGCAATAGTAGAAACAAAACAACACAAACAACTACAAAACAATACAACCGTAACCAGCCATATTAAAAAATTGCAAAACACCGATCGACAACTGAACTGCACTAACAAAAAAACAAACCGATCATGAAAAAAAATCTTCATGCATTCCAAGATGCGAAATCAAATAATAGTCTCAAGTTTAATATTTTCCAACATATTGATCATTCCGTTCATGGGCGGTGGGCGGTCGGTCATGCATGCATGGTAGGCTTTTCATTAGTATCATTACTTTACAATGGTTTCTTCATGCATTTTTTGAAGCAAAATCATTAATAATAGTTTCAAATTTAATATTGTCCAACATATTATAATGTTCAAGGGCCATGGGAGGTTGGCTATGGTAGGTTTTTCATATGTATCATTAACTTACAATAGATAAATGGTAAATGCATATATCATTACACTAAAATAAGTACAAAAAAGTACTTAAAAGAATATGTCAAAAGCAAGAATCAAATGCATATCAATAAGAGTATATAACCACAGTTTATCCACTAGACTACCTTGCAGTATTGTTGAAACATGTAATTTTTGGCCCCCTTATATCATGGACCCTAGGCGGTCTCCCATCTCGCCCGGGCCCATGGCCGGATCTACTAGCAATAATACCGAGTCAATTATAGTCTAGGTAGGGCAAGTCAAGGTCGAATCCACATGGTTGTGAGGTTAGCTACCGAATGACTATATTCTTTGGATCTAAATCAACAAACTGTAAGAAAATTAAAGTAAATTCTAAAGCAAGCAATAATTAAATTGGGTGTGAGTGAAAGTATAACGGAACTAGCGTTAAGACAATGTGAGATCAAGTGAATATCTTCTATAGTTTCATTAGAATGACATAAACCTTCGAACTATCTTGTGGCGACCTTGTATTACGATTGATGATACAACCCTCATATTCTTGCAATTGTCCCTTAACTGTATACAATCACACAGTGCGTCCCTCAGGTCCTCACCTCAATGAGGTTCTACCGGTTCAACACAATTAAGCTTTTAGTTGTATGATTATTCTACTCACCCCAACAAGAAACCGAATCCCGTGAGGGTCGATTTTACCGGTCGGTTCCCTTGCCCCTTCTCCCACGCTAAAAGTATTTGTTCGGATCCCTCCTAGTGTGTGTGTGCTAGTGTGGAGTGATCAAGTTTACACCAACAAGAAATAAACTAAAGTAAAGGAAATCAACATAACACAAGATGTTTGCAATATAGATTGTCATTCCCAATCTACCAAAAAAGATAAAACACTCTCACTACAACATTATCTTGCTTATAAGCAAAAGGCTTAGCCTTTCATGGCTATGAAAACTCTAAAGTCATTTAAGGCTTCCATAGCAATGAAATAAACTCTAAAAGTAAGAAAGATAATACCAAACAAAGATGCAAGATCTTCAAAGAATGATAATCGCATTCACCTTAAAGATTCTTCAAAGGAAAAGTTTACACCAAAAGAGATGACATTCTTCCATTAAATAACTTTCAAAAGATCAAAGTATGGTTTCATCAATGATTACAATGAGAATTAATGGCTAATCTAGTGCTAGGGTTTGGCTTTGAGAGCCTTGAAGAGTAAAGTGTCTTCAAGCTTGGTGGTAGATGTTGTTGTTGGATGATAATGAATGCAACCCTAAAATTGACATTAAAAACAACGTCTACAGCATTGTGGCGAACGGTCACTAGCAAAAGTTGTGAACACCACCATTGACGTCTGATAAAGCTGGACATTCATTAAATACGCAGCAGAGCTGCGTGAAAGCAAGTTTGAGGAATGCCTCGGATAGAGTGGTGGACACCACTTCTTTGACAAGGTAGTTGGAAATGGCAGCAGCAGTAAATTCTACGGCGGGTGTGCAGTCATGCCGAACGTCTCAACAGATGTGGCGAATGCCATCTGTTATAAAACTGATGGAGATAACTTCAGATGCAAGAAACAGAAACAGAAGCAATCAAACATAAACAATCAAAAGGAGAAAACAGAAACAAGAAGAACACAGATTTAGCGTGGAAAACCTCTCGAGTGGGAGAGGTAAAAACCACGGGCGTAAAAGAGATATTTTATTATGCACTCGAATTTTACTGATTTCAACACACTCGGACAATGAGACAACAATCTGTATTATAGGCACAAATCCCTAAAACCTAGCCGCCAGAATCTTTGTCTCGATTCGCCATAAATACCCTTACACGTGTCCTCCTTTTAATGACATTTGTATAGTCATGTCACATAATGTAATTAACAGATGTGGGACCTCGTCAGATTCCAAGACTCGCCAGACTATCACCCCGCCGATAGTTACCTCGCCGATGTGAAGCTCGATGAGACTCCACCTCATCAAGCACGTAATCGAATACACTTCTCACCGCCCATCACACGGTGAGTCTTGATTGATTCCTCAGGATGTAGAGTTTAAGTCACTTTCTTGACAAATCTCCACCTTGACTTCAACTCTCCACAGAGTCAAATAGATTGCATAACCAGATGTACTTGTACCGGATGCATTCGTCAATGCCAGATGTACTTGTACCAGACTATCTCCACAAAGCATCCACTCCACTGACCTGGCCTCAAGAAAGTTTCTAGAAACAGATTATAAGCTTTGAATATTCAATAAGTCCAGGCAAAGCTGGAACTTACTCTGCTGAACCGGTTTAGTGAACATATCAGCAGGATTCTCCTTTGTGCCAATCTTCTTCACCACAACCCTCTTCTCATTCCTCAAGAAATGATACCTGACATCAATATGCTTGGTTCTCTCATGATGAACCTGATCCTTGGCTAAACATATTGCACTTAGACTGTCACAATATATTTCAGCCTGATCCTGATGCAACCCCAAACCACTAACTAGCCCCTTAAACCAGATACCCTCCTTAGCTGCTTCAGTAAGAGCCATATATTCTGCTTCAGTAGTTGATAAGGCTACTGTAGCCTGAAGAGTAGCTTTCGGTGACTCTCTCGCATTTCCCAATGTAAACACATAAACTTGATCATTGATCTTCATGTCAACATCACTCAGATAATCAAGATCACAAGAACTCGTGACTGCACCGATATCACCTCCATAAATGAGACCAACATCATTTGTACCTCTCGTGCACTGAATATCCTTTAATGACTTTCCAGTGTTCCTTTCAGGTTGAGCCATAAACCTGCTGGACAACACCGATCGCTCGAGCCAGATCAGGCCTAGTGCATACCATGGCATACATCGACTACCAATCGCACTAGCATAGGAACTTTTGACATATACTCCTTCTCTTGGTGATTGTGAAGCATAAGCAGACAAATGAACATTTGATGCCATAGAGTATCTATTGGTTTTTGTGAGACATCCCAAACTTGGCCAATATCTTCGCACATAACCCTCTTTGAGACAAGAACAACTTTCTCGACTCCTATCTCTCCAGATCTCCATCCCCAAGATTTTCTTGGTCGCACCCAAATCCTTCATTTCAAATTCAAAGACGAGAAGGTTCTTGATTTTGAACATCGAGACTTCCTTGTCTGCAGCCTATCGCATGTCATCCACATCTGAGACAAGATAGATATATGATCCATCTTTCAGTAGATCAAGTAAACACAATGATCATATGGACTTCTGTTGTAACCTACTTTGAAGCATGAAAGCATCAAACCTTTTATACCATCGCCTTGGAGCTTGCTTCAAACCATATAATGATTTCTTCAACTTGCAAACATAGTTTTCTTTGCCAGGAACTTGAAAGCCCTTAGGATGTGTCATGTATATCTCCTTATCCACCTCACTAGGTAGAAAAGCAGTTTTCACATCCAATTGCTCAAGTTCCAGATCTCTTTGTGCCACCATTGCTAGTAACACCACGATTGAAGTGTGTCGACCTTTGGTGAAAATATTTCATCAAAGTCAACCCCTTCCTTTTGACTGAATCCTCTTGCAACCAAACGTGCCTTATACTTGACCCCTTCTGCCTTAGTTATTCCTTCCTTTTTCTTGAAAATCCATTTACAAGTCACAACTCCCTTGTCAGTAGGTTGTTTGAACAATTCCCAAGTCTGATTCTTCAATAATGACTCTATTTCATCTCCCATGGTTTGCATGCCCCTTTGAGATGCTTCTATACATGTCCTTTGCTTCCCTGTAAGTAGTAGGTTCAGCAACCTCTACCTCTTTAGCAACCTGGAGTGCATATCCAGCCAAATCATCATATCCATATCTCCTTGGAGGTATCCCAACATTAGATCTTCTAGGCCTGCTGGCAGCTAGACTCTGCTGATCAATGTTTGTATGGCCTTCTCTCACGAGGTCTCAAGAGAAAGCTGATCGGATTCTCGGTTCATTATCCAGATCATTATAGTGTTGATTTGGATCCACCGATTGTTGCATATCAAGAGACTCCACTGAAGCTCCACCTGTTTCTCAACACTATCGATTCAAAGATCGGTTTGCACTCGGTGAGACCTCTCCAGCGATGAGTTTAACATAGAATTTTCATCAAACACAACGTCCCTCTTTGAGGATTACTCGGACTCTGCGACGACCAAATTCTATATCCCTTCACTCCATCACCATACCCCACAAACACTCCCTTCTTGGCTCTTGGCTCCAACTTCCCTTCACTAACATGATAGTAAGTCAGACTCCAAAAACCCTTAGAATCGAGTAATCGCAAAGAGGCTTGCTCGACCACATCTCAAATGGTGTCTTGAGATTGATTCTGTGTGAGGGCTCTGTTGATTAAGTAGCAAGTCGTCTTAATGACCTCTCGCCCAAAATCTCCTTGATAAACCGGCTTGAGAAAGCATACACCTTGCCCTCTCCAAGAGAGTTTGATTCATCCTTTCACTACACCATTCTCACGAGGTGTATTCTTCTGATATGATGTCCGGCAATACCTCACCGCACAAAATGAATCAAAATCCGTCCAGCCAGTAATTCGCACCATTATCTCAGACGAAGCTTCTTGATTTTCTTGCCTAAGCTGATTCTCCACTAGGGCCTTCCACCGCTTGAAGTTCTTGAATGCATCACTTTTGTTCTTCATCATCACCACCCAAGTCATCCTTGAATAGTCATCTATGAATGACACAAAATATCTGTGACCACCCAATGACTCAACTCTTGATGGACCCCAGTGATCTGAATGGATATAATCAAGTGTTGCCTTTGTATTGTGCAACCCCGCTTTGAGAATTTACTTATGCAACTTCCCAAACACACAGTGTTCACAAAAGTCCAGATTCTTGACCTTATATCCCCCAAGAAAACCTACTGAAGAAAGAACCTGCATACCCCTTTCACCCATGTGACCAAGTCTCATGTGCCACACATGAGTCTCTCTTTGAGATCAGTGAATCACGAGGATGCAGGAAAGCAAGTGAGTGCAGGATCTGATGAGATCCTTGTAATATATACAAGGTTCCCCTCTTGATGCCTTTGAGGACTACAACTGAATCTATGAAGACATTCAGCTGTCCACCTTCACCCTTGAAATTGAACCCCTTGCTGTCTAGTAGACTGAGAGATACCAAGTTCTTGGTCATCTGTGGAACATGTCTTACATCTTTCAAGGTGTACAAAATTTACCATCCTCTCGCCCTTAACTTTCTCGAGCCAATTCCCACAACTTTGCAAACCTTGTTGTTGGCCATATAGATTTGACCACCATCTATCTGCTCATAAGTAGAAAACCACTCCCTGTTTGGACAAATATGGTAGGATGCTCCAGAGTCAAGTATCCACACATCATTGTGGTGTGTAGAATCTCCCGCAACTAGAACCCAGATCCTCATCGATTGCTCAAGAGCCAAAGCCGCTGTGTGCGAGTGCCTTCCTCGCTGCTTTCTTCTTCCTTGGACAATTGGACTTCCAATGTCCCCGCTGCTCCTTCTGAAGAATTACTGAGACATCAGTAGACTTAGGACCTTTGGACCCCGACTTCTTTTTTCTTCTTCGTCCATATCCTTTTCCACTATTGTCGCTAGCTACTAGCCCAAAGAACTTTATTTCTGCATTGCAGCGAGCCTTGTGTCTAAGCTCCCTGGCATGTAAGGCAGACCTTACATCCTCCAAAGCTACTGTATCCTTTCCAACTATGAAAGACTGCACAAAGTTTTCATATGATGCCGGTAGTGACACCAACAGGATTAGGGCTGCATCTTCATCTTCAATTTTTAACATCAATATTCCTTAAATCAAGCAATATTGTGTTCAGCTGGTCCAGATGTTCCCTCAGTGGAATCCCTTCATGCATCTTCAAACTGAACAACCTCTGTTTCAACAACAACTTGTTGGTCGCTGACTTGGTCATATCTGAGCTTTCAAGCTTTTTCCACAACTTGGTGCGGTGTCTTCCTCAAAGAACCTCGGTGATAACATCATCGAGATAAGCACAACATGATGGTTGAATGTGCTTTCTCTTCCGGATGGCATAATCTGCTTTGCACTTGTATTTGGTTTGTCGGATAAAGGATTCCACAAACCCTCTTTGTTTCAACGAAGGCACGCATCTTGATTTGCCTGCATCAAAATTGTTCCTTCCTGTAAATTTATCAATTTTTACGTTCATCTGCCGACATCTTTTCTTGCTAAAGATCACAACTTTATCACGAGATCCTAGCACCTTCTGTGAAGGTCTTGGTGAAGATGAAGTTGATCGTACAGATTGTTTACTCCAAAACCTTGTCTCTGATACCACTTGTTATAAAACTGATGGAGATAACTTCAGATGCAAGAAACAGAAACAGAAGCAATCAAACATAAACAATCAAAAGGAGAAAACAGAAACAAGAAGAACACAGATTTAATGTGGAAAACCTCTCAGTGGGAGAGGTAAAAAACCACGGGCAGAAAAGAGATATTTTATTATGCACTGAATTTTTTAGATTTCAACACACTCGGACAATGAGACAACAACTGTATTTATAGGCACAAATCCCTAAAACCTAGCCGCCAGGAATCTTTGTCTGATCTGCCATAAATACCCTTACACGTGTCCTCCTTTTAATGACACTGTATAGCTGTCACATAATAGAATTAACAGATGTGGGACCTCTTTGTATTCCAAGATTTCAAAGATACTATCACCTGGCCGATAGTTACCTGCCGATGAAGCTCGATGAGACTCCACCCTCATCAAGCACGTAATCGAATACACTTCTCAGCTGTCCATCACACAGCTGAGTCTTCAGATTGATTCCACCAGATGTAGAGTTTAAGTCACTTTACTGACACCATCTTGTATCAATTTGAAATCTTTCCGCTTTTCATCAAAATAGTTGAGTGTGAATCGAACCAAAGCTTGACACAAAACGGGAATAAGATTTTCGGGTCCCGATACCTGTGTACGTACCGTAAAACAAAAATACATGAATTCCACGCGTAAACCTGAAACAAAACTTCGGTCCTAGTGACTGAGATAAAATATGTGCAAAATATGATATTTTTTGTATTATTTAGCATATATTGGGTTGGTCGATATTGAGCAAATATAGTTTCAAAATTATACAATTATGATAAGTAATGCATTAAAAATTGGGATAAAGCATCCTGAAATGTATCATCGTGTTCACTTACATTAGAGTTCGAGCTCTATCGTTTGTTTGCTACTAGGTGCAACTCCATGTTTGTCACTCTAGTACCCCAAGAAGAGTAATTCCTCAGATTTCAAGACTCTTATCGTTTAGTTGGATCAAGCTACAAAGTAATCTCCAAATCACTTGTTAATAGAATAAAATGTGTCCCTACGATGTTTATCACTTGCATCTTTGAAAGGTAGATTCTTGATGGTGTCTTCAATACCAATGAAGTGGTGTTTTTCAGAAAAAAAGAAAAGACATGAAGAGTTTTTTCTTAGAAGCAGATTTAAAAAGGTTTGACTCGGTTAATTGGATTTTCCTTTATTGTAATTGCAAGTGATCAAATATTTTCCATTGAATAATATTGTGAGTAAAATTGAGTTTATATAGGCATACTCAATCTTGGCCAACAAGTAATATAAACTAGAAATATTAATCTAATTAATCTTTATCTATAATATCCTCAACATGCCCCTGCAATCCCGTGGGAAGTGGCTGAACACGGAGATTGGACTTTAGTAAATCGAATAGGGGCCAAGCTAGAGGCTTCGTGAGGAGATCCGCAAATTGATCCTTTGTACTCAGGAAGAAGATAGAGAGACGCTTGGCCGCAACAAGTTCCCGGACGTGATAAAAATCAATCTCAATATGCTTCATACGGGCGTGAAAGACTAGATTGTGAGCTAGATAAGTCGTACCAATATTTTCACACCAGAGTACCGGGGCCGTAGGTAGAGAAATACACATTTCACCAAGAAGACCACACAACCATTGAACTTCCGCAACAATGTTGGACAGTGTTTTGTATTCGGCCTTAGTGCTACTTTTAGAGACCGTAAGGTGTTTCTTAGAGCGCCAACTAATTAAATTACCACCAAGAAACACACAATAGGCTCCAATGGAGCGGCGATTGTACGGGTCGGTAGCCCAATCAGAGTCAGAGTAGGGATTGAGAGAAATAGGAGAATACCGAGACAGGAACAACCTATCAGAGATAGTATGTTTAAGATAGCATAGGATGCGCTTAACCGCTAGCCAATGATCATCAGACGGAGAATGAATGAAATTGCTAACCTTATGGACCACAAAGGCATTGTCAGTCCGAGTAAAGCTCAGATACTACAAGCGGCCGAAGATGGTACGATATAAGGAGGGGTCGGAAAAGGGTGAAGCAGACGTAGTAGTGATACGTGTAGAAGCAAGCATCGGAGTAGGGCATGATTTTTATTTATCCATGCTAGCACGCTAAAGTAATTGCAAGATATATTTCCGTTGAGTGAGATAGAGACCATCCAGAGTGAAAAGGGCCTCAACACCCAAGAAGTATGAGAGAGACCCAAGATCTTTCACCGGGAACTGGGAGCCAAGATACCTAATCACATGGTCAACAAGAGCAGAAGAGGTACCTGTAATGATCACGTCGTCAACATATATAAGTACATAAACTCGGTCATGTTCATGGGAATAGTTATATAATGAAGTATCAGCCTTGGAGGCCGTGAAACCATAGCGAGGTAGAGTATCCCTAAAGTGCACAAACCAGCCACGGGGAGCCTAACGCAGGCCATACAAGCTACGCTTGAGGTGGCAAACATAGTCTGCATAGTCGGGATGCACAAATCCCGAGACTCCTGCATATAGACAGGTTCAGAAGTCATATAGTGAAACGGCAAGAGGGAGTAGAAGGAAAGCATTGTGGATGCCAACCTGTCGAATAGACCAACCCTGTAAAATGGCAAGAGGGAGTAGAAGTCATATAGTGACCGGTTGGACCACCGGACTAAATGTCTCAAAGAAGTCGACACCCTCAGTTTGATGGAAGCCCTTAGCCACGAACCAAGCTTTATGGTGTTTGAACCATCCATCAGCATGGTGCTTCGTCCTGTACACCCATTTATTACCTACAACATTCATATTAGGCTGAAAAGGAACAAGATCCTAAGTGTTAGTACGCAGCAGAGCATTTAATTTCCTCTCTTATTGCATTACGCCAAATTTCGTGTTTAGAGGCTTTGGTGTAGGAAGTAGGGTCGGAGGTGGCAACTGTATTGATAAGAGCTCGAGAAAGGGGATAGCGAATAAAATCAGTTATTTGTGTTGGCTTGAGGGAGTTGGTTTTAATGCGAGTGACCATAGGGTGTTGTGGAGGTGGGTCACGAGAGCCAGAGGTTGGGGAGGGAACCGGGCTTGAAATGGATAGAGCCGGAGATGGAGGCGGGGATGGAGTAGAGGGTCAGCTAGGGGTGGGGGTGGAGCACCCATGGGAGGTGTTGGGGCCACAGATGCAGAGGGTGGTGCCGGAGACATAGGTAAGCAAACCGTGATAATATTGGGAATGATGGGCGTCGGTGAAGGGGTGTAGGGAAGACACTTTCATCAAAGACAACATGATGGGCTATATAGACACGCCCTGTGGATAGGTATAGGCACTTATAGCCGTGTTGGTTCGTACTGTAGCCAAGAAAGATACTGGATTTGGAATCGGTTTTATGATGATTATATGGTCAGAGGTTCGGCCAACACGCACAGCCGAACTCATGAAGGAAAGAATAGTCAATGGAGCAACCGAAGACCATCTCATAGAGGGAATTGTCATTGAGGACACGAGTGGGAAGACAATTAATAAGATAGGTGGCGGGAATTGTATCTTCCCAATAGAGGAGGGGGAGATTTGATTGGGCAAGTAGGGAGAGACCGACCTCGACAATTTGACGATGACGATGTTCAATGACGCCAACTTTTTCATGTGTGTGGGGACAGGAGATTCGGTGTATAATTCCTAAGGAGGTAAGATACTGGGAGAGGTGGCGATACTTACCACCCCAGTCAGTTTGCAAGCTTTTAAGTTAGGTACTGAATTTCCGTTCAATCATAGTAAGGAAATCACGGAAAACAGATTCAACATCATATTTGCATTTCAAAGGAAAGAGCCATAAGAATTTCATAAAATCATCCATGAAACTGACATAGTAGCGGGAACCGTAAATAGAAGATTCAGTAAATGGATCCCAAACATCGGAGTAAATTAAATCAAGAGGTGCAGAAGACATAAAATCAGAAACATATAAAGTTTGACGATGACTCTTAGCTAATTGACAATGGGCACATACATTAGGGAGCGCTTAATTAGGTGATCTAGTAGACAAACGACCTAAGAATTGACGTAGAATAGGAACCGAGCAGTGTCCGAGACGTTGGTGCCAGGTGGAGGAAGAGCAGAAGGTGGTAGCAAAGGCTAGAGCGGGAGAGTGATTGAAGATAGAAGAGAAACGATAGATGACATCTCTGACAAATCCCTTATGGTGGATGTGTCCCGAGTAGTCCTTCACAAGAAAGTAGTTATTATGAAATTCAAAATATACAGAGTTATCATGAGCTAATTGGCGTACGGAAAGTAAATTCTGAGTGAGGGAGGGGGAGACTAAAACATTATGGATTAAATATGTACACGTAGGAGTAGAAATAGACGAAGAACCAAGGTGAGATATTTTTAAACCTGTACCATCACCAACGTGTACTTTGTCCGGACCATCGTATTGTTCTTAGGAGAGATTTAAGTTTTGTAGATCATTGGTCATGTGGTGCGTAGCTCCGGTATCTGGTAGCCACTCATGGGTGTAAGGCTGATGAGGTTGATACGTGTGATAGGCATGGGGTGGCCGAGGACTGAGATTAGGAAGGGATGGTGGGTAATTATATTAATTTGACACGTAGGTGCAGTTTGTGATGTGTGACCAATCCGGGAGCATATTTGACACGTAGGTGCGGTTTCACCTTTATACCAGGGACGGGGAGAGCCACGGCCACGGCCACACCCCCGTCCTCGAGAATTATTGTAACCACGGCTACATGGAGGATTGTTGTTCATTGGGGGAGGCGCAACGTGTGCTGTAGGAGCAGGGGTGGGATGTGAAGTTAAGGACGGTGATGGCGAGAGAGCAACCGGACGGTGATGTAGAAGCCGGCATTCGGTTGTGAGGAGTTGAGAGTACACCTCGACAATGGTGACGGAGGAGCGGGCTCCGATCATTGTAACAAAGGAGTCATAATAGGGACCTAAACCGGCGAGGAGATAGGCTATGAACTCGTCGTCGGGTAGGGGGTGGTCGGCGAGGGATAGATCATCGGCAATCCTTTTTAACTTGAAATAATAGTTTGCAGCGGACATGTCATTCTTACGGGTAGCATACAACTCCGTTTTGAGTTGGATCAATTTCGATTGGGTAGCAGACATGAAAGCTGTTTGGAGAGCAGTCCATATCTCCGACAAGGAGGTGGCGGTGTAAACCTGGGTCAAAACGTCGTCCGAAAGAGAAGTGGTGATGGTGCTCAATATAAGATTATCTTTCTTTAACCATTTAGCGTGGGCCGGATTAGTGGATGTTGCTCCAGTAGAGTTTGTAAAAGTGGCTGCGGGTGGTTTAATTGATCCATCGAGGTAGCCATAGACACCTTGGCCCCGTTGGTAAGGAACGATTTGGGCTCTCCATAGGTGATAATTCGTTCGGGTTAGTTTAGAGATATGGATAGACGAAGAGGGGTTGAAAGAGGGATAATTTGAAGAAGAAGAAAAAGTGCCGAACACATCTTCTATGACGACAGACTTCGCTGGAGATGAAGAAGGAGGGCGGTGGAAATTTTCTAGGGTTTAGGAGAAGGAAATCGGCACAATACAAGGAGAGAGAAAAAAACCGGGCTCTGATACCATATTATAATTGTAAGTGATCAAATATTTTCCATTGAATAATACTGTGAGTACAATTGAGTTTATATAGGCCTACAAAATCTTGGCCAACAAGTAACATAAACTAGAAATATTATTCTAATTAATCTTTATCTATAATATCCTCAACATCCCTGACTCAGTGATGGCACAAACGAATTTTAGTTTTAAAAGGAGAAATTGGATTAGTTTTAACTGGATTTTCTCACCCTTTCTTTTACTGTTCATCGTTTATTTCTTTTATTGTTAATTGTTGAGGCTATGAATGTCGTGGTTTGGACGGAAGATGATATTTTCATTTAAGATTTTTATCGGTTTGGCGATAAGGAATTTATGATGATTCCAAATTCATTTGGCCTTGGGAAGAAAATAATATCTTGAATCTGGGCCAGGTGCTAAGGAATTTTGTTACGCTTTCAATGTTTTTTTTTTGGTTAAATGTAAATATATTAAACTAAGGTATGCAAACTTCAAGAGCTACATCCTAAACAAAAGATCTAGTCTAGTATCTACAAAATGTTGAGAAGAGGTTAGATTTGTTGATTTCAAGGAGCATAAGACCCCTAAGGTTATATGCTACAAGAAACAACAGCCACTAAACCCCTATCAACACTCAAAAACTGCAAAAAAAAAGGGTCATATGAGAGCATAACTCACAAAGCATGTCCCTAGGTGTGTAGAGAAAGAAAATTATCTCAAACAGCCACCAACAACTACCAAAAGTACAAACAAAAGATGTACAAAACCCTAACATCATGGGGTGAAAGTATACAAAGGAAAAATAGCTTGCATTATGTAGTAGATATGGATCTTAATGCAATGCAAAACATCAGGAATCTTTATCAAAATGCCCTCAAATCTCTTCTTATTCCTCATATGCCATAACCAGTACACCACCACAGAGATAGAAGCTGTCCTGGCCACATTCTCCATTGAGGTACCCCTGCACATCCTGCCTAACCATCTAATGAGAACTAATCACGGTTTCGACCTCTGCTGATGATTCCACATGATCGATCTTACCCCAAACCATACAAGAAATAGGACACTTTGGAAGTACAAGAGAAACAGACTCATTGTGGCGGACCACAAAGACGAGCAAGTCTTGTCAACAAACACCGCCTGTCGAAGTAAGCAAGGAGTTCTTCAAGGCCATCCACAAGATGAAGCAGTGCTTAGGAGTTGCCCTAGAATTCCAGACAGTCCTGCACCACCAAACTCTACTACCATTTCTTCTAAAGAAGTCATAATCAAGTCTAGAATTCAAAGAGGTTCCAACAGACCAAGACTGTAACAGATTCACAGCAGCATCAGCAGAACCAGTGGCATCCAAAATCCTATCCCTAATTCTGAACAGAGATTTAACCAGAGCAGAATGAACATGCTTGTACTGGTAATCCCAAATATCAATGGTCTTCAAGTACTCTTCACTGATCCATTTCACCCAGAGGCAGTCCTTCTTGCACTGAAAATTCCATAAGATCTTGCATAGAAGTGCCAAATTCCAAGCATCCAACTGAAAAATCCCCAAGCCACCTTCAGATTTGGGAACACAGACCTCATCACATTCAACAAGGGATTTCCTCAAAGAATCACAGGAACCCCCCTCCCCCCCACAAGAACCTCCTACAAAGCTGGTCCAATTTTAACCTGACACTGCCAATAATAGGAAAGATGCCAAGCCAGAAACAGTGAACACCCTGTATAACAGAAAGAATAAGCTGTAGTCTACCAGCATAAGAAAGTGTAGCCCCTTTCCAACTGCAGAAATAGTTCCTCAAGGAAGTAAACAAGGGATCATAATGTCCAAGATTCAGCCTTACAGCACAAAGAGGGATACCAAGGTATCTAATAGGAAAAACTCCCACCTTTATACCAGTAATATCCAGATGATCAGCCTTATTATCATCAGATAAGCCAGCACAGAACATTTCAGATTTGGAAAGATTAGCAGCCAAGCCAGAACAATCCCCAAAAGAAGATAAACAACTCATAAGAAGGGTGACAGAAATAGGATCACCTCTAGAAAACAGCATTAAGTCATCAGCAAAAGCAAGATGGTTTATCTTCAGATTCTGACAACCAGCATGAAAGTTGAACTCAGAGTCCTCCCCCAGAATCCTAAGCATTCTGGAAAAATATTCCATTCCAACAACAAACAGAAAGGGGGATAAGGGATCACCCTGCCTCAAGCCTCTTTTACCAGGGAAGAAGCCTTTCATCTCACCATTGATTGACAAGGAATAGGAAGCAGTAGAAACACATAGAATAATCCAATTCACAAACCTGTCAAGAAAACCAAAGCCTCTCAAGACAGCTTCTAAAAAAGACCAATGAACTGAATCAAAGGCTTTCTTGATATCCACTTTGATCAAGCATCTAGGTGGGCCTCTCTTAACTCCATAGTGTCTAATCAACTCCTGACAAAGAAAAATATTATCAGACATAGCCCTACCATCAACAAAACCAGTCTGAGCAACATCAATAAGATCAGGAAGGCAAGTAGAGAGCCTGGAAGCCAGAATCTTGGAGATCACTTTGTAAGTAACATTACAGCAGGAAATAGGCCTATAATCCCCAACAGTGGTAGCATGAGTAGATTTAGGGATCAGAGCAATGACAGCATGATTGATCTGTTTTAACAAAGCATCATTATGGAAGAACTCCAGCACAGCCTTAGTGAAATCTTCACCAACAATATCCCAAGATTTTAAAAAAACCAGCATAAAAGCCATCTGGACCAGGAGATTTATCATCTGAAAAAGAAAACAGGGTTTCATTGATTTCAACAGCAGTAACATCTCTCAAAAGAGTATCAAAAGCAGCCAAAGGAACCTTGGGGCCAGCATTCACAACATTTTCATTAATAGGGACAGCAACAACCTGAGTACCTAACAAATCTGAATAAAAGTCAATAAAAGCCTCCCCCACTTGATCATAAGAAGAGGTGAAGGAGCCATCAGCCAGTTTAATAGAGGAAATATGCCTCTTAGCATTATTCCTTTTAACCAAAGAGTGGAAAAACTTAGACCCCCTGTCACTGAGTTTCATATAAACACCTTTAGCTTTCTGAGATAAAAAAGAAGCCTCAGCAGCTTCCAAAGCAGTACACACCTTCTTCTGGTTCATAATTTGAGAAGCTAACAAATCAGAAGGCCCCAGATTGTACTGAGACTACAAACTCCCAAGGAGCTTCTGAGCAGAATCAGACCTAACAGAAATGTGAGCAAAATGCTGCTTGTTCAAAACTTTGAGTGGTAGTTTGAGTCTTTTAAGCCTTCTACACAACTGGAACATATCAGTGCCAGTAACCTCTTGCCTCCAACTGTGATCCAAAGTATCCTTATAGCTCTCATGCTGCAGCCACATATTGAAAAACTTGAAAGGCTTCTTTCTGGCCACAGAATTAGTAGAAAGAGAAATTCTACAGGGAGAGTGGTCAGAATGATGGCTAGGAGGATCAAAAAAAGACAGAGCCTCAATATTCTAGTCAAACCAAGAAGAATTAACCAAAACTCTATCAATCCTAGTAAAAACACCAGCAGAATTCCAGGTAAAGAACTCACCAGAGGAGTTCAAATCAGAAAGGCTAGCATCAATACAACAGTCAACACCATCTTGCATCTCATACGTAATAGGAACAATACCATTCATCTTATCATCCACAGAAAGCACAGCATTAAAATCCCCCAGAACCATCCAAGGCAAATCAGAACAGACACTGAGTTCCCTAATCCTGTCCCACATGGACCTCCTATCACCAACAGAGTGCAGACCATAGACAAAAGTGACCAGAAAACAGTCCCCAGAGACAAAGAGCTTCACCTTGCAGTGTATCC
The DNA here is from genome assembly GCA_026214975.1 of Gentiana macrophylla. Lineage (NCBI taxonomy): Eukaryota > Viridiplantae > Streptophyta > Magnoliopsida > Gentianales > Gentianaceae > Gentiana > Gentiana macrophylla. Next base: position 26,506,751 of record CM047809.1, on the reverse strand, counting down.
ATTGAGCATCCACCTCCAAGACATCTACCTCAAGAAAAGTAGGATCCCAGATCACCAAAATCCTTTTCCTAATATATACAAAGACAAAATTATCAATGAGACTTCCAAGAAGGAACTTTCTTACATATGAAGTGGTCAAAATTATTTTGAGACAACTTTGTCTCAAGGATTCCAAATAAGGAAATCGATGTTTGTCGAGAAAAGCGACAACAAAGCAGATTGTTTAATGACTTTTATTGAACCCTCTAACATTCCAAAACCCTATCATTTTTGTCTACCTAGAGGAGATCTCCCTCTAGAGACACTATCATTTCTGTTTTTATCATTTCCAGAAACACCATTGGTGTTATGCCTGTTGTTTTTCTTCTTCTTCTTAGATTTCCTAGATCCAGAAGCAACAGCATCACATTTCTGCACCAGCTCTTCTTCCTCTGCCACATCTGCCCAAGAACTATTTTTATCAGGAGACAACACCTCAAAAGCATTAGTAACTGGAGTAGCTGACCTCTCAACTGGCTTTCCTAAATTATTGGAGGCCATACTCTTTCCTTTATCCAAAAGTGAGGAAGCATCACCAGAGGAAGGAACAACATGAGGCACATGATCCTTAATACTAGCAGTAGCATTATCATTCTTCCCATCATCTTCAATAACAATCACTTTTTTCTTCTTGGAGGGATTAGGTTTGGAAACACCAGGTTTTTTAGACCTAGACACATACAAAGAAGGAACTTCAGCCTTGGAATCATCATGTCCTTCATCATTATGCCCTAGTTTATTACACTTGGTATAGAACTTGGGCCTTTCCTCATACAAAATAGGCTGCTTTAGGACATTTCCATCATGCATAGTAATAGGTATAACAGAAGGCAAATCCATCTTTAAATCAATCTCCACCAGACACCTTGCCAAACTCAAGACTTTTCTGGAAGCAGTGACTTTATCAGTATACTGAGGACTCCCCAAGAAGGAACAGATCTTGCTCAATGCCCTATCTTTCCAAAGTCTTAGAGGGAGATTAGGCAGCTGAATCCAAACTGGAACCATAGTACAAGCATCTTTACTAAAGTTGAACATAACAGGCATCTTTTTTAACAACAAAGGCTTTCCAAAAGCATAGAAGGGACCAGCCTGCAATACCTCATTAAGATCACTTCCTTGTTCAAACAAGAATACTATCCATCCAGAATTATGGTAGTGATATTTGAACTTCCTAGGCCAAGCATTAACAATCTTTTGGACAGCATCTCTACCAGGAAATTTTGAAGGAAATATTCCAATCTAACTCAGTTTCTCCATTGAATCATCATTTGTATCCTCCTCCTCCAAAAACACAGTGTCTTAATTGACACAATCAACATGATCTGTCAAAAGAACAACATCATCTGAAGGTTCCCTATTCTTTTTGACCATTTGAACCCAGGAGGCAAACTCCTCGACAGCTTTAGTAGCATTAGGCCCTATATAATCACCAGAGGGTTTTTCAGTAACACCAGCAACCTTGTCAGAAACAGGGGCAACATTTTCCATACTTGCAATAGAACCAGGATCCACCTCTAACTGAGTCCCCTGTTCTATCACACCACCAGGTCCTAAAGTGCTAGAAACACCATCAGAAGCAAGCTCTACAACTGAAGAACCAGGTTCTATCACTCCACCATCAGAAACTGGCTCTACAGATGCAGAAAACTGCCCAACAGGAGCACTAACACTCTCAAGTGTCTTTTCAGACACACCACCAATCTTTAAATTGTCAATAACACCTTGTTCAGCTTGTTTTTCAACTTCCAATAGCTCTGAAAGAGAAGAAATACCTGCCAAATCACCTTCGGCCAAGACAAACTTCTTTTTAGAAATGGTAGCAGCAGGAGTAACTAGCCTTCCAGATTTCAGTCTCATTGCCTTATAAACTCTAGGATTACAACACTTAGAAGCATGTTCTTTCATCTCTACCAAGGAAGAAGCAACAACAACATCATCCACTCTAGGTGCAAGTTCGACCTCAGCAAGCTGATGATGAACAGTGTCATTCTTTGATGGAAGCTTTTCAATTTCAATCTAAGCTTCAATAGGAGTTGAAGGGAGAGCAACAATTAATGGCTTTAGAAGCTGCTGCAACCTGCGTATCACCAGAAACATCAGCTTCATCTGGTTCAGAGTCAGGAACAGTGCCATCTCCAATGGTTTTCTTATTCTTTCGAGCCATGGCTCAAAACAGGAGCTGTAAATTCAGAAAAGAGAAAGAAAGGTAACAAGGAAGCTGATCGAGCAAAGTACAAGAGCTAAAACACTTTAGAGGCAAGGATTTGGCAAGCAAAATCAAGAAGATGAAGATGCCGGCTGAGAGAAATCATCACTCTAAAATCCACAACTACTGCGTACTGAGAGCTCTTTCTTGATGATACACTTTCAATGTTAATTAAATGAGTAAGGGTAAGATTTTTTGGCTTAAGATTTGAGACAATAAACTTAACAGTGAAGTTGGGTCTTTGCATTACAATACGAGATTTCTTTCCTTTGTGTATCTTCGATTATCAATTGGTAGAAATATGAACAAAATAATTTCCTCTTCACAACCTATTAATAATGTTAAAGTGTCCAATATTGGAAACTTGCTATTGTATCACCCATATTAAGAGATGGACATCCCTTACCTCATAACCTAGGTTTTGGAAATGAGGCCCCTCCTCTTATATGGGTTTGGGCCCAGATTTCTACATGGTATCAGAGGCCACCCCTTTATTGGGCATCTTTGTTGGCCTTGAGAGTGCCTAGGCCCACACTTGAGGGGGCGTGTTAAAGTGTCCCACACTGGAAACTTGCTATTGTATCACTCACCATATTAAGATATGGACTTCCCTCACTTCATAACCTAGGTTTTGGCGATGAGACCCCTACTCGTATATGGGTTTGGGCCCAAATTTCTACGATTAATACAGTCAAATGAAAGTTGTCTAGATGGAAATTAAAACAAGACTTCGTTTGGTGGGTGGGAGATTGATTTTAATAAATGCGATGTTGGAAAGATTGCTTTGAAGTACTTGTATGTCTTTCAAGTTCTTATTTCCGTGATCCACACCATAGAACAATTGAGATAGATTCTTTTGCAGTCGGGGTAAAGATGTGAGTTGCATTTCTCGTAATACTATCATCAAGACTAAAAACTCATCACGTCTTAAGATTGGGGTTAGGGGTTCAAAATGAGGTTCTTTCAAGGAAATGGTGGTGGAATTGAGACGAGGGAGAATTGTGGAATAGGTTGTGAGGAGTTTTTATGCATTTAAAAGGGGTTTCGAGAGAGATGCCAGGCGCAGGAGTAAAAATGTAAGTAACATTTATGGGAAATGTGTTAGACTAAAAGAATTATCTTGGTTGGAAGGTCTGGCGTGGAAATATTATTATATTCTGGAATGTGTGGGGTGAGAAAAGTGCTCCTAATATTTGCTTTCCCGGGCTCTTTCAACTTACGGAGGGAAAATGTTTTGTGTGCGAAATAGGGTCTTTAGTGAAGGGAGTTTGAGATGGTGAGTGGTGAAAAAAGTTGAGAGGGAGAGAGCTTGGTGAATTATTGATCTCCCCTCCTTGCTATCAATCACTCGTATTTTTGCATTTAAATTTGACTCCCTTGTATAACTTGAGCTCAAAAAACGTTTTGCATGTTGGTCTTCTCAAAGATTTGATTCTAAGGGTCTCGGAATGTGATACATATTCTTCTATTGTGTTTCCTACTTTGCGTTGGAATGCTTACGTGCCGTCAAAAGCCATCAGCTTCAGTTGGAAATTAAGCATACCTTGACATATTACCGGCAAGAGTCAATGTGGTTAAGCGTAGGGTTGCTCTTCAACATGTGTTTTTCCCATTTTGCAAAACGAGTAACGAAGAAAGTTCTCATATCTTTCTTCATCGCAGGCGCAAGATTTGCGACTAGTGGTCTATATCAGCGGTTGTCCCAAGAGATTGGAGTATTTTTTTTGCATGTTCTCTCCCAAGGTAGTGCACCATAGAGATGGTCAATGTGTTTGGGACGCTAGTAAGATTGTGGTGATTTGGTCTATTTGGAGTTTAAGAAATAACATTGTCAACTAATTATGCAAGATACAATTGATTTTCTTTTACATATAGAACTTCACAGGATCTACAAAACTCCGGACGTAGAAGCTAGCTGTGAAAGCTCTTTAGATTGGGCACTACCTTTCCATTTTTCCTTTTAGTGGCCTTTGAAAATTCGTGTACTACTTATTCCGTTCTAAAATAACTGATGACGAAGTTGATATTAAAAAGTTGAGTTAATTTTTTAACTTTAACATCAAAAATCAAAATGATACCACTCGAAAAAAAAAAAATCAAAATGATTAAACAAAAAACCAGAACTATAACTAATGTAGTGTTCTCTGTGACCCCTTAATAAATGAAGGTAAACATATAATAAAAAAAAACACGATAAATAATAATTTGTAAATGATACTCTTTCAAATAAATAAAAAAAAAAAAAAATTGGTAACCCTCCATCATCACTTAAATCGGAAGGGCTAGTATAATTTATTTATTTGAGAAAGAAAGAAAGAGGGAAATGGCCTGGACCGACAAGGAGCAGGTTGATGCCGCCATTAATGGAGACCAAAACCATTTTGACAGATGTATTTGTCTTTCACACACTCTTATATGGATGCCCCCCATACCTATTTTGTGCGTTCACTAATTAATTCATAGTACTAATTGGCTGCAGGCTTTTTTTGGTTAAAACCCTCCAACTTTTAATCTCAAAGAGTAATTATGCACACCAGCAGGAATGTTCAAAAGAAAAGAAAAACTAAATTGCATGAATTTATTGGATGTATATATAACGCGTTATATCTTGTAAATTTTTGGATTAATTATGGATAATAACCTAACAGTGTGGTTTGGTTTGGTCTGGTCCGTTTCTATTGGCACCTACGTAACGAAAGCAATTACACATGCAACAAAGCTGTGTATATATATATCTTTCTAAATAAAACAAAACCAAAGAGTGCAAAGAGGATTTATCTGAGCTCGAAGGAATCTTAAAAGCGTATGAAGAGTTATTTGTTTTGTTTAGTTCTATCACCTTTTCATTTGTCAAGAGAACTGGCAATATACCAGCTCATCTTTTAGCCCGTTATGGCTTTGATTCGCTTTCTTTCAAGGATTGGGATAATCAACTACATTCTGATGTAATTGATGCTTGCGCGATTGACAACGTTTAATAAATACCTATTTTTCCTTCAAAAGAAAATTTTAAAACCAAACCAAACTGGGAAGAATACTTAATTATAATCAAATAAAATTAGAAATAATGTTATAGCATTTAATAACGATATTGTTAACTCCATTCTAGGGTGTCCAATTTTCGATTTTAGGTTTCCCTCCCTTATTTAAAAAATAGATTTTTGTCTAGAAGGACAAAATTATCAAAAATCGGGATAGAAGGAAACTGTAATTTGATAAAGACAAAAGTAACAACTATGAAGTAACAAATATGAAGTACGTAACAAATGTGGAATAGAGTAAATATGTAAGAATAATGATTGTAAACACAAAGAATATTAACACGTGAAAGAACAATTTTAAAGAATAATTGTGATTTTGTTCTTTATAATCATAAAATGTTCTTTTATTCTTCCGCACTCCATTTATTAATTTTTGTCTTTTGAAATTTCTTCCCTTTAAAAATTAAAATTAAAATCTTCCCATTGCCTCTTGCCTCAGGACACAACACAAATATTCGTTATCCCTTGAAAAATAGTGGGAAAAAAAAAAAATTTCCTTTCTATTTATATAATAGTAGTACCTAATTAAGAACATTTGAACTTAGGGATATTATCAAAAGACAACAAATATAGTTTAAAATTCAATGAATGCAATTTTCTGTAAATAGGGGATGCTCCCCAACATATTAACACCATCACGCGTCAACGTAGAAGCTGCAAAATAATATTAACTCTTCAAAATATATTTATGATGAGAAGTTTTTTATGGTGAGTCAATTTGAGAAGTAACACATGTGGATGATTCTGAACCACACAGTTTTAACTAAAATTCAAACTGTGTGGTTTAAAATCGTCCACGTATGTCTACGGTGCAAATGGAGTGACTAGGGAAGAATTACTGATTTATGATTGCTCTAATTAATGGCCGGTCTAAATCAATGGCATGTGCTGCAATAGAGTGGATATATCATATAAACCAGTAATGGAACACTAAGCTATAAATTAATTTTTCACATTAAATACCGAAACAAAATTAATTTTCACATTAAGAGAACTATAACCACACATACACGTACAAATATGGGGACGATGAGACTCTAACTAAGTACCTCTACTGAGATTATAATTACTATGTTTAATATTCTTGATTAATAATTAATGCTTAAATCCTTGCAAGGACGGTGGTATATAGTAATTCTAGGAGTCCAAGCCTACCCAAACAAAAACAATTACTACATTTATAAAAGAATCATCTATGTACGTAATCGAGTTAAATCCAATAATCGTCTTAATTAGCCTACCCAAAAATTTAAATCCTGGTTCTGTTCTGGAATTTTCTTAATGTCAATTTTATGTTGCAGTCCTAGGGTTTTATTATTATTATTATTATTATTATTCCTCGTCGACAGCGCTACCTTACTCGATGTTCTCTATTTAAACTCTTCACAATCTTCATGTTATCTACACACACATTCTCAACCTATACCTTATTATGTCATTTTCATAAACCAAACTATTTCTTTCTTTCTTTCACTTAAACCACCTTAAATTCTCAACCTATACCTTAACTTCATCATCTCTTTACACACCTAAATTTTTCTATCTCTCTCATCATAATGAACTACAAGCAAAACACATCCTTAAACCTTAATCTATCCAACAATAATGACCTAACCCTAGACCTAATACTAGATCGATCGATATCTCCTTCTTCTTCTTCTCCTTCATCTCCCGCGACTCCTGCTGCAGGCGAGCCCCGAGTGTTTTCTTGCAACTACTGCCAGAGAAAGTTCTACAGTTCACAAGCACTCGGTGGCCATCAAAACGCTCATAAACTCGAAAGAACCTTAGCCAAGAAAAGCCGAGAGATGAATTCCTCATCTGCTCGGCCTCGTGGTGAATCTGGGAGTAGTAGTAATAATCAACGGTCTGGATCGAGTTCTGATTATCTTCAAGTGGAACACCGCAACGTGTACGGCCAAATCTCCGGCGAGGCGGCTAATGGGAGAGGTGAGAAGTATTGGAATGAAGGGTACAGATCATCTGAAGCCATTGAGGATGATTTCAACCCGCGGTTGGATTTGACGCTCAGGCTGTGAGGATTTTCATTAATTAATTATATCTTCATGTAGTATTAATTATTGATGCTGTTTTTACCCTAATGAACAAAGGGTACTTGGCAAACAAATTCATGGTAATTATTTTAATGTTATGCAATCTAACGCTTTCTAATTAAATTTATGGTTTATTGGTACTAGTATGTACTCCTTCTATGACATAATATAATATATGTCGTTTTAATTCTTTGTGTATATTCAATGATATAAGTTATTTTATAATCAGAGTAGAAATTGCGTCCCAGCAAAATCAACACAACAAATTGCACAACACATTTTTGAACCATTGATTGTGATGTAGAAATTTTCATTAATAAGTGTCCTATAAAAATCACGAGAAATGTTTGTAGAACAACAAAATGTGCACAACAAAGTGTTAAAACACATTTTTATATCATTGATTCTTATTACCCAAATGAATCGATATGTCCCACGTCAAATCCATTGGAACAAAATTAATTCTATTTTACACTTTGTCGTGATGATTTTGTAAAGTGTGTTTTGACCTTTTTTCTATGTGTATAAATTGTTGTGCCAGAAACATTTTCATATATTTGTTAGTTGAACATTTATTATATTTTTTTTTATCCTACCTATATTTTATTATAAAGTAATGTTACTTCTACAACAAATTTTCACATCACAATTTCACACCATTGATTATGGTGTGAAACATATCAATCAATATATATGACTTCTAACAATGATCGATGATTAATAAATACGTTGGGATAATTTTGTTGTGAAACTGACATTTCCGTTTATTGTGAACCAAAATATTTTTCACTACTCTACTATTGTTTAATTAATGATATATATATTTTACGACTACTTTTAAGTTTTGTTCTTAAAATTTAAAACACTCTACCATTTTTTTAATCTTTATAAGGGTGTTTAAAACTACCAATATTTTTTTAGAGAGCGAGTACTAGCGTATAGAAAATTAAAAATATATGTTTGTTACACAAAAAATTGACACAAAATATTTTTATATTATTAATCATTATGGGACACATATAAATTAAAAGTTGTCACATCAGCATTAATGTTGCAAAAAATGTGTTTTGAATTTTATTATCACCATTTTGCCGTAAAACTATAAATGCTAATACAAACTTTTGATGGGAAAAACATATAAGATGGTTAAAAATAAAATTAAAAAAAAAAAAAAAAAAAAAAAAAAAAAAAGAAGATGGAAATAGTATGCATGTATTTGTTTCATATTGTGGATTCAATATGACGGCTACTTTTTGAAGAAATTTTGCAAAGTGCTGAATTGATTTATAACACCGCCAATTAGATATTCTCTTGTCCACATCTATATAATATCACTTACACATTACGTGGTTTAAGAATTTACGTCTCCGACATGCGTAACTTACGTTTTGCGTCCGAAGATGCAATCATTTATATATTGAGCAATGATGGTGGCATAATGAAATTGACGCAACAAATTGATGGATTATACTGTGGACCTATTCATTTAAATTGATCTCAGTTGTCGTGATACTTTGTTATGACAGAAACAATTCTCTTATTTATTTGTCAAAGTTACATCTTAATAACTATAAACTCAACTCATTGATTTCTATCGTTACAAAGGATAAAAGAATCTATACCCAAATTAAAGTGGAAAAAGAACATCAGACTTCATCCGCATCATCTCCTGGCCACTCGGCTCGCCGATTTCTAAAACAACTCTACAAACGCACCACCACTAAGGGTAGGGACAGTAAAGAAAGGGGTAAATACATTAAATCTTCGATGAGGATAAAAAAAGCGATATAATAAATAATATATATATATATATATATATATATATATATATATATATATATATATATATATATATATATATATATATATATGATATGAATACTTTCTACAATCACTACAACATTGTTTTGTGATGAAGAGATTCACTCACTCACCCTCTACTAGCTCCGTAGTACATTCTTGCACAAGTAAGGTTTGTTAAATCAATATCAAAGGACATTACGAATGACAAAAAACTGTACCATAACACGGGAAGCACCTCAAGGGCACCGGCTTAGGTCCCTATATGGGAGTTACACGAATCCCATGACACACAGCCTCAAGTGGAAGTGTAATTGTCCCATGCTAAGAAGAATAGACGTGCCTCACCAGTGATAAGGATGTTTTAGCTTTTAGGCAGACACATATGTAATTTACGAATTTAAATCTAATCACCTGGTTCATTCACATAAAGACTTCCTATGGACAGGTAGTCCTAGACATTTTAATTACATTACCTAACACGTTGTAAAAAGATCATTGACTACTAAGTCAACGTCCTGCAAAGCCTAAACACACGCCTTCCGGTGCTCACACCTTCGCCCCGTGAAGGGTCTCCGTTGTGGTGCTGAGTCAAGGCTACCAGAAGTCGAAGTTAGATATTGTCAGTTAACATACAATGCCCTCAAAGGCATGCATACCAATCAATGAAATTGTACTCAAGGAATTGTCTAAAAAACGTGAACAAACACCTTTGGTGACTACCAAGGACCCATTGGCGCCCGCCAACATTGCCCACAACATAACATACCGTTCTGCCCCACTCCTGGCGCCTGCCAAACCTCCTTGGCGTCCTCCAAGAGTGAACAGAGTCATACAGCCTACTCTTAGCGCACGCCAAACCCTGTTGGTGTCCGTTAATACTCTCCCGAACAACCTGCTACACCTTGTTTCAATTTCATATTCAATGATTACCAACCTTATTACTACCCAAAACCTGCAATTTCACATTAGTAATCCATAGCATAAACATCTAAAAATCTGCTTAAGAACACTCCTTTATCTCATCTATGCTTCTATGAAGCTGATTCTTCACCACGTTGACAGCAATATCTCTATTAAAATCAATTTTCAAGGTCCTGTAATTTATCCGTGATTCATAATGAAGAACGGTATATCGATCGATATTCTTTTCCCTAAATTTAGGCATACGGCCCAAACTATTTACGAGTCACATACATACTCATTTACTTCTTACTATAAACTCTTATTTTGTTTCCAGCCGATCGAACCATTACCTTTGCTTTTCAAAAGACAGCATTTACGCATATACCAACTATTATATAATTTCTAATATACAAACCCATCATGCCATTTTTTTCCCTAATATTCTTGGGCATCCCAGCATATACGTATGTATATAAATATTGACCCAAATTTTTGTTTCTTGTAATTCCTTTTCGTTGTCCCATTGACAATATATTGTAGCAGCCATATGCTATGTCCCTACCAAAACCCCAAAAATTTATCAAAACGATTAAAATTCTAAACTAGGGATAAACTGAAAAGTTACGAATTTGAGAATAGTTAGTGTGTAAACGTTCGTTTCGATGAGACGATTATTTCCGTCTTCTGCCTAAAATTCTAATGGATTAGCCGCGCGATTGAAGATTCCTTTTCTCCTCTTCCAGGCATCTTGCATCGCCTCCCCGTCGCATTTTTCTTCGCCGATGATATATCTTTATTAGGGAGAATTTATTTATAGGATAAATAATAAGAATTTTCCTTAAAATAATTTCCCATAATCTTTTTAACTAATAAACAAGATAAATAATAATTAGGTCATAGTAAATACACCATTATTATTTTACCCTTACTAAAAATTTGGGGTGTTACATCCCCTTAAAACAAGTTTCGTCCTCAAAACTGAATATGCCTGGTGGGTAATCGAACTCTAGAACTTCGCAAAATGTCTCGTCTTCTAACTCTTATGTCGCCTCTGGGGTGTGTGATTGCTCCACCGAACCAATACTAGTTGTATTTCTTCATTAATGACTTTCTTCATATTCCGTACCAAGGTGCAAGCGATTCTTCTGCGTAGGTCAAGTTCGCTTCAACCATTTCAAAGTCAATGCTTGCTTCCACGTCAATGTCCGTTAAGCATTTCCTTATCATTGACACATGAAAGACGTTATGCACTCATGAAGAGATCCCAGTAACTCAAAACGGATAAGCTAAAGGTCCGACATTAGCCAAGATCACGTAAGGGCCTTCATATCTAGGGCTTAACGTGTATGTCTTCCCAAACCATCTTGCTCCTCTCATTGGAGGCGCCTTTAGATACTGTCAGAAATAATTTAATTTTAATGATGAGTGTCAGACTAGCTGTTAGTGGACAAGGAAAAAGATTTCTAGATTTAATGTATAGGTTTACTAGAGTTTGATCCTTGTATATGTTTGATCAAACAAGCACTGTAAGTGGACAGCTGACTAGCTCAAAGAAACCGATCTAAGTTTAGAACTCAAGAGATCTGCTCAGGACTGTTGTCTTTCAAGGTCGAGGTTTTGATTCGATGAATGATGACTGAATGATGAGGTTTCAAACTCAGTATTGAATACTTAAAAGCCAAGTATATGGGGTCAGACTTAATAGGTAAGTCTATGATGGTCTAAACTGATTTTATATACCTTGTATTGAAGGTCTAAGTTCCAAAAAGGAAATGTGATGAATGAGACTTAGTTATGTTTTAAATAGTATACTCTAACCTCATAAATTAAAGGTTATATGAGAAATAGTCAACTAAAGTGTTCAGTCAAGAACACAACAGACCATTAGTTCAGCTAACCTACGGTGCTACTCAGCTGACCAATATACAAGACATCAGCTGAGTATGTACAAATGTTTTAATCTGATTTAAGGATTATTCTGGAAGCTACTAAAAGATAAGAATGGTTATCAAGCGTTGGACCAATCAGTCAATCAATAGTGAAGATTTAAGAGTTATTATCAAGATTTCAGAGCCAATAAAATGGAGCATTTTCATTGGTTTACAGACCGTCATGTTAGGAGGACACTGACATCTGACATAATCTACGTGGTAGAGAATTTCAGAGGAACAATCAGGAAAATCTAACAACGGCCATATTCAAAATTCAAACCCAAACGTCTTTGACTTGTTTTATCCTTGCGAGTGAAGATATTTTCATTGTAGAGTTTCACCCTTTAAGAACTTATCAGCGCCTTGAGCATGCGTTGTGGCGTTCTTGCGCCAGTTTCTTAGATTTGATTATCTAAGATCATTGTTTCGAACTCGTTATCGATTCCCTTTAGAATGTCCTTGGATATCTTTGTTCCCGATTCGTATCAAATGTTCTAGTTGTATGTGCTATTAAATGGGACATTAATAGTATTTTTAGACTAGCACGTATTATATGTCTTATATTTTATGAAGATAGGGATAGATCTCGTCTATCAAAGTGTGGGAACACTTGCACTGTACGTGGACGTGTATTAGAGAATGCGTACGTTAGACTAACACACTTACTTTATTAAGTGTCGCACTATGTGGCGGTTGTTGATGACGGTCAACTTGGTATCATATTTTACGATCAACTCACCCTGGATTTGTGTTCTCAATGGTGATAATATGTATGAAATAATGGGTTAATTAGCTAAATGTCATTAATTCACGTCCACTGTGACTAAATTGGTATTATGCGTATTAACAGTATATTTTATGCATTATTTACTGGCAATAGAAGCTACTATGTGTGTTATGGTTTTATTGACTGATGAACAAGCGTTTGGAATAGAATTTGGGCTGAATATAAGTTCAATTGACAAAGAAGTAAATGGAGCTGAAGGTGAAGTGTTTCGAGCGGAGATTGGACCGAGAACCTGATTGGTGATCTTGCAACACTTTTTCCAAAGCTTTACAAGATGAATTGGGCTTGTACTTCTGCATGAAAGTCGTAGGGCTTTAAACGAGGATTCCAACTCAGTTTGAATCACCTAAATCGGAGTTATGTAGGTCAAGTTATGGTCCAAAAACCAAAGCTATGCGGCCCAGGAAGCTCGACTCGGCGAGGCCCACTCTCGAATAGGCGAGCCCAGCGAAACGGGCCAGAAACGCGTTTTCTTGTCCTCCAATGATAAGGTTTTCCCTTACGCATGTTTATACATTATATAAAAGGCATCAGGGCTGCGAATTTGTATTCATTATCAATTCCTTCAACCATCCATCATCTTATTATTCATTAATCTATCAATTAGATACAATGTTTTGGGGAATGCAGTTTTTTTTTTCTTTTCTTCTCTTGCAAATAAGCCATGATTTTTTCATTATTGAATTGTGCTTGGTTTACGATGATCGATTCGAATCTCAGGAGAGAGAGAGAATTAAGGAGTAGAATCGTTCTTCGTTATGGGTAAGATCTATTCCAATATTTTATTTTGTATCTTAGATTCATGATTGTTCTCGTGATAGATCTAGACTATGCTTGCATTTAATCAACTATGAATTAATTAAATGAACCTTAATCTTTATTATTCGATTCGTTAATGTTAAAATGCAAAATTATGGGTTGTTGTTCTCTCAATTAGGAGACGGTGTATATCACCGAATCGAGACACCTAGTAAACCCTAATTCTGTGGTTCGGCGTTAGCTACGTTGATCAACAAGTTTAATAAACGATAGGTTAGATCTGGCCAATATACTTTTAGTACATCGTAAATTAACCGGAAGGACTATTAGTGAAGTGTTAGTTTGGACATAATATGGATTAATCTTTAGGAACATGATAGTCATTGTCGATAGCTGCCTAGGGAGGTTTTCGGTCTTGAGCTGGAACTTTCTAGAACTTATTGCATGTGGGTTAATACAACCAAGTAAGGAGGTTAACTGCACGTAGACAATAGAAGTAAACAATGTTAGGAGACTGCACCCATAGTTAATTGCACATATAATACGGATCAGATGTAATTATGGGTATAGTTTGGTTAATGCCTTTTCAATATATGATTGACTATTGGTTTATTTGCATCTCTTTTATTTACTTTTCCTTTATGTTGGTCAAAGACCACCCTTTTGGTTGACCTATAAATTGTGGTTGTGTTTGACATAATTAAATAATAGTCTATGTGGTATCGACATTGACTCGCCTTGCTATACTACTATTTACCTAGTCCTCTTGCTAGTATAAGCGACTTACACATGATTAGTTGTGTAATTATCCTAAGACCGGAGTCTTCATGACATCACAGTGTGGGTTGTAATGCTTTGACACTATTGAGGTTTTCCTTAGCCACGGGGCGATCGTGCGGTAGTGATCAGGTGTGACACTGAAGCATGTCTAGCTCTTATAAGGAATGTCTAGCTCTTCAAGAGAGCATGATATCCAGATTATAAGATGCGATCGTAGATGTATTGACACCCGAGATACGACCGCATGGATATTACAACAATGATAGGATTTTGTTTACACGGTAACTGCTTTACGTGAAAGGTAGTAGTCATTGCATTTGACTCTTCCGATTATTGGGGGTCATGACATGTTGCTAGACGCTATTCATGATCATTAGGTATGAAGGGAATTTTAGTAGGTGTGCTTTGTGCCTACGGTCAACATATTCGAAAGTCTATCGGGTCACACACAAAAGAACATCTAGCCGGATTAAAATGCGTTTATAGTGATAATCAAATAAGAAAAAAATTTATCTTGACTATAAAGTGTTACAATGATAAATTAATATTGCGGTATTTATTTATTATAAATAACTTAAATAAAAGATATTAATTATGTCGATTTATTATTATTATTATTATTATTATTATTATTATTTATATATATATATATATATATATATATATATATATATATATATATATATATATATATATATATATATATATATATATATATATATATATGCATGTTATATACACGTGATACATGCACATGTGTAATTGATTTATATTTGGTAATATAATAAAGATATATTCGATATTGGATATTGACAATATATATCTTGGAATTATTTAATATAAGATATTAAATTAAAAGAGATAAATCAAGAGAAAAGATATTTTCCTTATTTATGATAGGAGAATGTTTTCTTTCTCCCAACACTAGCAGGAAGCTTTTCCCAATATGATTGGGACTACATGGGGCGCATGCCAACTTATTTATATCAAGTGGGTGTCAAACTCTTTTGTATTACAATTACAAGAGTTCTATTTTATTAGAAAATAGGAGAGCTTCCTAGAGAGAGTTTAAGAGAGAGGAAAAATCGGTCTAGCAACCGAGTTTTTCAGGTAGCAATCCAAGGCGTGATTCCTGTGGGAAGTTCGTGTGGATATCAATAGAGGCCGAATGCTTGGGCGGCTCTGCGTACTGCTACTCTTTTTGTGGACTAAAGCTTCGAACTTTTTATCAAATCAGGTATGCTTCTTGTCTACTTCTTGTATACTTGTTGTTTGAACGAAGTCGATCTTGGTAAAAGGAAATCAAAGTTTTAAATTATGCAGCGTTCCCGTGTTGATTTCCTAACAGTGGGGTAGGATAGGGTGGGTGGTGGATAGGATAGGGTAGAGTAGAATGGGGTGGTGGGTAAGGTAGGGTAAGATCGGTCTGTGTGTAAGGTATGGTAGGGTGGGTGGTGGGTAAGGTAGGGAATGGTGGAGTGGTGGGTTGGGTTGGGTAAGGTAGATGGTGGTGGTAGGTAAGGTATGTAGGGTAGGGTAAGGTATAGTAGGTTAGGATAGGATAGGGTGGGGTGAGGGGTAAGCCAGGGTAGGCGGGTAGGGTGGTGTGGTGGGTAAGGTAGGGTAGGATGAGATGGTGGGTAGGGTACGGTAGGGTAGGGTGGGGTGGTGGGTATGGTAAGGTATTGTAGGATATGGTGAGGTGGTAGGTAAGGTAAGGTAGGGTGGTGTGGTGTGGTGTGTAAGGTACCCTGCCCTACTCATCCATCAATGTGTCACCTTTTATATAATTTATTTCAATCCATTCTTCCATATTACTTACACATAATAGAATGAATTTATTTCATTTCATTCCATTCAATTCTATTTCTATTATTTTATTTCATTCCATTTGTGCATAACAAACATGTCATAACTCTTGCTACTCAAGAAATTATAGAATTATTATTTAGTCTCTGAGACTTCCTGAAAGTTTATGAATAATTACATGAAAAGTACACAAAACTCTTTGAATTGCTTTTTTTTTTGTTTTTTCTGAGAAAATTGCCTCTCTTTTATTTCGCAAAATCTTTGCAATATTAAACTTGTCGGGGCATGCTAGATGACAATGTTAGATCTCGTCTATTCAATAATCCGGGCAAAATTAACTCCAAAAACAAGGAGCAACGGGGGTAGTAACTTGTGTTTATTTTTTACGAGGACTGAGAGTTATTTCTCTCAAGTTGCCTACGTATCCAATGTGTGTAATTGGAATCAAGTCTCGCGTAGTTCCTTAGGGATTAATTATATAGGAGGAGTCTCGCCTAATTCTTGTTCTACAAGTATTAAGGTTAATTTCTTAACCCTTAAGGATTATGTCGAACCAATCCCTTTGACTTAGGGATAATTATGATTATGTTTAAATGACAGGATCAACGTCCCACTATCAAGGGATTCTTCCCACGTTTATCCTATTATATAGGCACATGTTTCAATACCAGATAAGGGGAGCTCTAACCGTCCTGCGGTGAGCTGCCCAGGTCATTTCGACCTGAGTTATATTACCTGACTTCCGTTGGGACCGAGACGGCCTGCGGTGGTCTGTTGGAAAGGATTGGCCAGACCTCTCACCGGGGGATTCGGTCTGATCTACCGATTGATGTGGGTGCCCTGGCCTTTATACTTATTAATCTTCTCTCTCCTTATTTATTATGCAGCCATACTTTGAATGACACGTGGCAATGGATGATCCGACCCTCGTCGTAAGCCCCCCAGATCTGCCCAATCTCTCTAGAGAGGAGCAGGTCTGATTTGGGTGGAGCTCAGCTTGTCCTTTTTAGACTTGTCAAAATCATCAGGGTTTGCCCCGCCACGTGGCAGAGTTACCGTTTAGACTCTGTTATGACGGACCCGAGAAACGAGGCATTTCTACATACGTCTTGATGATGGGACCTCTTCCCTAGACCTTTTTTGGGACTTATAACCCTTCCAGTCACACCACATCTTTTCATACATTACAACCATTTCGTTATTATGCCCGAGATCGAAGCCTGCCGGTTGCCATTCCATTATTCAACCTCTTCTTGCACAAGTTAGCGCTTTGCACTCTTTCCATTGTACTGCATTTTGTTAATGAGTGAACCTATTATTCTCACTAATAGCTCTATTGAAGCCTTATTTGAGTCTGTGTCGGAATCGGATAGTGAAACTTCCAACTTTAAGGTTACTTCTGAGAACCTTGTTCACTTGCCTTTATAAATCAAAGAGGTTTCGAGCATCTAGTTCTAGCCCCCCTATTTGATCCTTCACTCTCTTCTCCCCATGCTTCTTCAGGGACTTCTCCATTCATTTTGACCTTAAAAGCTCATATGGCTTTGAGATCTCAGGTAGTTTGTCATGGCATTGACACCATGTTGACCCAAAACGGTATAATCTCTCTCTGTAAGAAGTATGAGATTAATATTAGTCGGTATGACCCTTAACTTCTTGCCCCTAGAACGTATGCCTACCAACCCTCACCTGGGTATTGCGCTAGCTATTTAAAAGGAGCAACTCGACTGTGTCTTGAGGGTCCCATTCTGTCCTACCCTCTTGACCATCTTGGAGCACTATAGGCTAGGGATTGCCTAAGTTGCCTCCTATGGTGTGTGAGCTATCATGGGCTTCGCAATCTGGTGCCGATGTGTCTGTATCCATTTACGGTGAGGTACTTCAGGACATTCAATTAGTGTAAACTGGTGAAGGATTCCCACGGGTTGTGCTGCTTCCCTCGTCGGGGAGACTTTAGGAATGATATCCCCATTCTTAGTAAGGGAGAGTCTTCCTACTGGGATTGGAGACACCGCTTATTCTTTATCCATCCTGAGGTGGTGATTAACCTGGACTGGTGGAACACTGCCGACCTGGGTAGTGACGTCCAGCCTACTGATGTTGACAAGAATTGTTGAAGGACATTCAAGGGTGTGGCATCATTCTTGGGTTAAGAAAGTATTCTTCTGAGTTGATTGACATTGCTTAGTTATCCACTACTGGTCCGGACTCTTATGTGGAGATGGATGAAGTCGATTAAAATATTTGTAGGATTCTCTTGTTGTATCTATCCTTCTTATATTCTAATGTGTTTGTATCTGTGCTGACCTTGTTTTGTTATGTCCTGTGTAGTGTCTGGATTCGCTGAGCTCTTAGCTGAAGCTGTTGAGGAGGAGGCCCCGATGGTGGCCAGATCGAGCCTGATCAGGGGTCAGAAATTACGGAAAGCGTTGAGCTTCCTGCTACTAGGGTTGTGGGTACTCTCTGGACCCTTCTACAGCTCAGAGCTTATCTGAGCATCCTAAAGATGTTCTCGGGTCTTCTTCCCATCATGTACAAGAAGGAGTCGACCTTTTGGAGCTGGAAGAAATCGAGCAGATGGAGGAGGAAGAGGAGAAGGAATCCAGACTCTAGATGAGGGGTCGTGTTACTATTACTGAGAATATTCAATGAGGTAGGTCCAAGAGGAGGAGATCCGAGTCCCATCCTACTGATGGTGATACTACTTAAGAGGGAGTTCCCGCAGGTCATGGGCGCCTATCTGAGCTATCTGACCATGAACTGGCCGCTGTTGTAAGTGATTCTCTCTTTTTTTTGTCTTCTTCTTTCATATATGATCTACCTTTCTTCTGACGCGCATATCACTTCTGTAGGGTGCCCAAATTGGGCAAGAGTTCCTGAAAAGGCTCGCTGAGTCCTCGGCTAGCAAAAAGGCCCTGAAGACCACCATAACTAAGTTAAAGGCTAGCTGGCAGAAACACAAGGACTCTGCCAAGGCCAAAGATGAGGAAAACAAGGCCCTGAAGAAGCAGGTCCGAGCTCATGAGGCTGAGCTGAAGAGAGTCCATGACCAGTGGGCTGTTGAGCTTCAGGCAGCTTGTGATAAGTATTCTAAAGAGAATTCTAAGCTGGGCAGGCCTTAGACAAACTCTGGGCTGAAAGAGATGCACTTGAAGCTTCTATTCTGGCTCGGAATGCTCAAACTATCCATGAGTACAAGTCAGATCAATTTTCTAGGGCCCTGAAAGCCTTATTGACCCCGGTGTTATGGCATGGCTTCACCATGGGAGTTGATGATGCCAAGGAACAATTTGCAGCTCTGGCTATCCCTGATCTAGCTCATCGGGTCATGTACAATCCTGGTTCTGGCCAAGTTATGACGATCGCCTGAGGGAATTCAAGAATGGCGAGGACCTTGGAGTCATGTATGCCAAACACCGCCCTGCTCCTCAAAGCTTTGAGCCAGTTCCTCCTTCCACCGAGCAGCAGGATCCTTCAGCTGAGACAAGATCTTGGTGTATATTTTGTTTTGTTTGAATATATCAAAACTTCGTGAAAATTTGTAATTTTTTGAACCAACCTTTTGAAGCACTTTATTTTGAGTTTAATATAGAGATTAAGTACTTACCTAGTACCCTTCTCCCCTACAAGTATGTCATGCATGACTCCTAGTTTTTGGATAGCATACTTGGTATCTGAATTTTTTGCTTCGTTGCACTCAGTTTTCTTCAAAATTGTCTGACCTGCTGACTTAGAGAGTTTGTCCTTTGCAAACTTTCTGAGTCTATCCTACGGAGCTCAGTTCAAAATTGTCTGGCCTGCAGACTTAAAGAGTTTTTCCTTTGCAAACTTTCTGAGTCTGACTTGCAGAGCTCAGTTTGCTTCGAAATTGTCTGACCTGCAGACATAGAGAGTTTGTCCTTTGCAAAATTTCTGAGTCTGACATGCAGAGATCAGTTCAAAATTGTCTGACCTGCAGACTTAGAGAGTTAGTCCTTTGCAAACTTTATGATTCTGTCCTGCAGAGCTCAGTTTGAAATTGTATGACCAGCAGACTTACAAACTTTATGAGTCTGACCTGTAGAGCTCGGTTCAAAAACTTTCTGAGTCTGACCTGCAGAGCTCAGTTCAAAATTTTCCTGTTAGGATTATGATACAAAATATGTTGTGCCAGAAAATTAAATTTTCATTTAAAATGCATAGATTTGATTAAATCTTATTGAAACTAACAATACTGAAAATAAAATAATACAACTCTGGAACCTGCCCTAGACATAGAATTTCCACAGGTTGTTGGCATTCCAGCTTCGAGGTATGGTTCTGCCACTTGCATCAGCTAGTTGGTACGCTCATTTTCCATGGACTTTGACCACTTTGTAAGGTCCTTCCCAGTTCGGGTCAAGCTTGCCTTGAGGACCTTGCTAACTTCATTCATTCTCAGTACTAAGTCTCCCTCTTTAAAGTAAGAGTGTTTGACTCGGGAGTCATAGTACTGAGATATTCTCTTTTTGTACTTGGCCATTCTAATGTAGGCCACGTCTCTGGCTTCTTCCAGGTCATCTTTGGAGTGCTTGAGTTCATATTCCTGATATGTATGTGTATAAATTTATGACCTTGGGAAGGGCAGGCCAATCTCTACTGGGATGACTGCTTCACTTCCATATGTCCGAGAGAAATGTGTTTAACCTGTGGCTGAGTTTGGCGTAGTCCTGTACGCCCAAAGTATATTGGGTAGGTGTTCTACCTAACTCTCCCCTTCTTCCTCTAGCCTTTTTTTAAACTGACTTTAACATGTCTGTTTGTTTGTTCAACTTGGCCATTTGTCTGTGATGGCCAAAAGAGGTAAAGTGCTGAGTGATGCCCAGCTCAGTACACCATGATATGACTGTCCTGTCTTCGAACTGCGTTCCATTATCTGAGATTAGGGTATACCATATCTACAGAGTATGTTCTTCCAAAGGAACTTCTTGATGGCTTTGGCAGTGATGGTAGCGAGCTTCTACCCACTTAGTGAAATAGTCTACTGCCATGACAAGAAATCTGATATTACCTAGAGCTCAGGAAGTGGCCCGACCAGATCTACACCTCATTGATAAAATGGCCAAGAAGAGGCTAAATGAACCATAACTTGAAAAGGTTGATGAGACAAACTGTCATGCACCTGGCATGACTTGCACTTCAGGAAGAGTTCGCTCGCATCACTTTGCATGGTGGGCCAGTAATACCTGAATAGGCGACACTTCATTGCTAGGGTCCATGCCCCTGTATGGTTTCCATAGATACCTAGGTGAATTTCTCAGAGGAGATGATTTCCTTCTTCCTTTGAAGCGCATCAGAGCCAAGGGGATATAAAATATTTCATGTAAAGAACTTCATTAAATATAGAGTACCTGCTCGCTAAAAGTTTCATCCTACGGGCCTGAGATTTATCCGTTGCCAGGATACCAAGTTTCAAATAGGACACAATTGGGTTCAACCATGTAGCTTGTTGAGTAATGGGTTGAACTTCGTTCTGTATGTAGCTTCGTTATATTAGCTACTCTACTAGAACCTTCTTATCTGAGAAAAAGTTGGATGCTAACTTTGAGAGTGCATCAGCTCGTTTATTTTCAGATCGAGAAACCTGCTCGATCTGGACTGAGTTGAAACTCTTAAGTAAAGCTTGGGCCACAGATAAATATTTCTTCATCGGTTCTTCCTTTGCTTCATACTCCTTTGACATGATTGACTACAAGCTGAGAATCATTGAACACTTGTAAATTTGTTGCACCTAGCTTGCTGGCTAGTCGGAGGCCGGAATCAGGGCTTCATATTCCGCCTCATTATTTGTTGTTTGGAAGTTGAAGCATATAGTATAGGGGAATTCTTCTCCCTTTGGACTTATGAGCATGAGACCTGCCCATGCTCCCTCTTTACTGGCTGCTCCGTCAACGTATAACGTCCACAGCTCTGTTTTGTTCATCGGATGGTCATGGTCGATGTTAATTGCAATCCCTTCAGCTATGAAATATGCTAAGGCTTGGGCCTTAATTACAGTTTGGGGTTGGAAGTCCAGGTCGTTTTCGGTGAGCTCCACTATCCACTTTGCTAATCTTCCTGATGTATCAGGTCGTGTCAAGATTTGTCAAAGTGGCTGATCCGTGAACAAAGTTATCAGATGTGCTTGAAAGTATGGCCTTAGTTTTCTTGAAGCATGCACTAAGGCCAATGATAGCTTATCTCTGTATTAGTATATCTGACTTCTGGTCCATGAAGAGCTTTACTGACGTAAAAGATTGGTTTCTGAACATTGTCATCATCTCTGATCAGGACCGCACTGACTGCCTCTTCACAAACCGCCAAGTATACCAACAAGGTTTCTCCCTTCCGAGGGGAGGTCAGAGTTGGCAAACCAGCCAAGTATGATTTGAGATCGTCAAATGCCTCCTGGCTTTCCTCATTCTATTAGAATGAACTCATTTTCCTCAAGACTTTGAAAAAGGGTAAAGAATGATGTGCTGACTTGGATAAGAATCTGTTCAGGGCAGTCATACGCCCTGTTAGTCGTTGCACTTCCTTAATGTTTTTCGGGGGCGGCATTGTCTTCAATGTGTCAAGTTTATCCGGATTCGCTCGAATTCCTTCCCTTGAGATCATATACCCTAGAAATTTACCTGATCTGACCCCAAACGTACACTTCTTGGGGTTGAGTCTCATTTGTGTCTGCCTTAACACGTTGAACACCTCCCTGACGTCAAGTAAATACTCATCAAGAGACCTGCTCTTGATTAAGAGGTCATCCACATAAACCTTTATGCATCTTCCGATCTGGTTGCTGAATATATTATTTACTGCTCTCTGATATGTAGCTCCGGAATTCTTAAGGCCAAATGGCTTAGTGATATAACAAAATGTGCCTATCTCTGTTATAAATGAGGTCTTTTCCGCATCTTCAGGGTCCATGGCTATTTGATGGTACCCCTTGTGGGCACCTAGAAAAGCAAATACTTCGAAACCAACAGTTGAGTCGACTAACCTGTCACTATTTGGGAGCCGATAATAGTCTTTTGGACAGGCCCTGTTCAGGTCAGAAAGTCCATGCATATCCACCAGCTTCCATCCGGCTTCTTCACTAGAACTGGGTTAGCTAGCCATCTGGGTAAACTACTTCTCTTATGATGTTAGCCTGAAGCAACTTCTGTACTTCCTTCTTTATTGCCTCCATTCTTTCTTTAGTGAAATGCCTTTTCTTTTGCCGAACAGGCTTCCTGTTCTGGTCAATGTTGAGTTGATGTAGTGCCAGATCGGGAGACAACCCTGGCATGTCCTCTATTTTCCATGCAAAAACGTCTCTGAACTCTTTCAGCACTTTGATAAGTGCTCATTTATGTTGCTCTAGGATCCATGACCCCACGTGTACAGTTAAATCCTTATGTTCTTCCCATAGACTGATTGGTTCAATCTTGTCCTCCGAGGACCAGCTTTCTTCATCTTCTGGAAACAACTCTTTTACTGAGACCTGTTGTACCATCATTTTTTAGTTGACGGGGGCTGTGTAGCAGCTCCTGGTTGTCTCCATGTCACCTTTGATTTCCAATGCCCCTTCAAAGGTTGGAAATTTCATATTGATATGAGCTGGGGAAAATACTGCTCGGAGGTTGATCAGTGCAGGTCCTGCAAATGATGACATTGTAGGCTGATGATGCCTTTACGACCACATAGCTGACCATAAGGGTCCTGTCTCTTGGTTCCTTCCTGAACGTGGTGGGTAATCTAATCATTCCTACTGGATGGTCTGGTGGACCAGCAAATCCAAACTGCGGAGCAGATACTGGTGTCAGCTCAAAGTCCTTCAACTTCATGGACTGGAAGACATTGTAATATAATACATTGACTGCACTTCCAGTATCAACGCAGATACGCCTCACAGTGTGTTTATTTATCACAACTTCAATAACTAATCCTTCATTATTAGTCAGCAAAGGTAAGGAGTCCTTAGGTCCATAAGTTACCTCTGTAGAGAGTCTTTGTCTTTTACTGGAGTCGGAGGGGGTAGCAGACCTGCCACTGACATTCTCTTCAGTTCGGGCGTTGTTGCTCGTACCTTTTGAGATCGTGTTAATAGTGTTGACAGGTCGATTGTCCATCCGTCCTTCAGGGTCAGGTGACGGATCCCTTCTGCGTCGTTGATTGTCTCGACGGTCATGATCCTGGTTATAACCTCTTCTTCTAAACTCTCTTCGCCCCTTGAGCTCTGGGTTCTGAGATTGATCAATGACCTCATCCAGTTTGCGGATCTTGGAACTGTTCGGACTCATGTCTCGATGTCTTGATGGTACTTACAGTACTCTGTCTGATCTCTCTTCTCACGAGGACCCCTCAGGGGAGGCAAAACTCAGGCTATACCTTTCCTTTGCATTATCGTGAGGATCTGCTCACGTGATCTGTTTAAAGGGATAAAGTCCCTTTCCTGCAAGGTGCCTTTCCTTCCGAGTCGGTCAGACACAGGCTACTCGATCCCAAACTGACTTGCGCTTCTTGTCAGATCTATCATCTACCTTGTTTTTTGGTGCTTTCTAAGTCCATTTTCAACCTGTTAGCTTCCTCTCCTTGACAATTCTTATACACTTGTTCCATACACTCCTCCATAGTCCTGGGGAGTCTGCTATTTAACTTAGCATACAACCGACCTTCTCGCAGACCTACCACGAAAAAGGTGATCATGAGATACTCCTTCACATTACGGACCTGCCTTGACTTTTCATGAAATCTCTTCAAATATTGCAATACAGTTTCTTCCTTCTTTTGCTTGATAGTGAGGAGGTATGTAGCGTTCCTTTGGAACGGCTTGGCCATGACAAAAGCTTGCAGGAACTTCTTAGCCAGTGTCTTAAAGTTGAGGATTGATTGAGGGGGCAACCACTCACGAGCCCTACCCGTGAGTAGAGCTGGAAAGGCTTTGCACTTCATCTATTCCGGTACACAGTCTAGGTTCATGTGTGTTAAGTACTGGAAGAGGTGATCTTAAGGATCCTTAGTGCCGTCATAGGGCTCAAGGTTTGGCACTTTAAACTTTTATGGTTGTGGATAACTTAGTATCTGTTCAGAAAACGGTGGCTCAAACGACAAATCGTCCGACTTCCGACCTAGTATCCCATCGAGCTCTGCTTGGGCAGCCTCCTGGGCTTGAGTGTGTACCTACTTTCTCCATACATTAGAGATGGAGGACAGGGTGTCCCCTTTATCATCTTTATGTGGTGGGTTGGTCTTAGGGGTCTTATCTCCGGGAAGACCTTATTCTCTTCCCTTTAGTGTTAGACCGAGTACGCTTTTGAACGCAGGCATATACAGGTTCCTTAAAGCCTCCAATAAAGCTTGTTGAGCAGGATTACCAAGCACTTCTTCCTCTTGAGGTTGATGCTGGCTGGTAGTGGTGTTTGGATCTTTCTCCCTTCCACCTATTTGACCAGCAGCTGTTGCAGTTGGATTCGTTTCCTGCATTAACGGATCTTGAGCCTGGGCCTTTTTTCCTATATTCTTGGGTGGTGCCATTGCTTAATTTTTTTATGAAACTGCCGACATGACACCCTCATTCTAACGCCAATTGACGATGTTAGATCTTGTCTATTCAATAATCCGGGCAAAATTTAACTCCAAAGACAATTAAACCAAAAACAAGGAGCAATGGGGGTAGTAACTTGTGTTTATTTTAGACTGAGTCTGAGAGTTATTTCACTCAAATTGCCTACGTATCAAATGTGTGTAATTGGAATCAAGTCTCTCGTAGTTTCATAGAGATTAATTATATAGCAGGCGTCTCACCTAATTCTTGTCCTACAAGTATTAGGGTTTATTTCTTAACCTCTAAGGATTATGTCGAGCGAATCCCTTTGATTTAGGGATAATTATGATTATGTTTAAATGACAGGATCAACGTCCCACTATCAAGGAATTCTTCCCACGTTTATCCTATTATATAGACACATGTTTAAATATCAGATAAGGGGAGCTCTAACCATCCTGAGGTGAGCTGCCCAAGTCATTTCGACCTGAGTTGCATTACCTGACTTCCGTTGGGACCGAGCCGGCCTGCGGTGGTCTGTTGGGAGAGATATGTCAGACCTCTCACATGGGGTTTAGGTCTGCTCTACCGATTGATGTGGGACCCCTGACCCTTATACTTATTAATCTTCTCTTTCCTTATTTATTATGCGGCCATACTTTGAATGACATGTGGTAAGGGCTGATCCGACCCTCGTCAATTGACATAATAAATTGTGTTGGATAGGATATGTGTGACATATTAAGGCACTTTTTAAAATGTCCAGTATTTTTTTTAAAACCAAAATGTCTTAAAAAAATTAGTTCAAGTAGGAGAGGGGTGAGATCTCTCCGACTCATCCTTGCACGTCATTACTATATAAGAGAGAGTAAATTTTGATTTAGTTCAACCAACCATTAGTTGTCACTCAAAAAAGAGTAGTGATAGAGTCCACAACGGATTTACACAACAATCATCTACACCCTTTATTGTTGTGGGACCTAGATCAATCAATTTAAAATCCCACAACAATGAAGGATGTAGATGATTGTTGTGTCAATCCGTTGTGACTCTATCATTACCCCTCCAAAAATACGTGCGTCATTATTATTTTTCTCCCACTAAAGATACATCCAACCTTTATGAACCTATAAAAATCACATCAAACTTAGCTGGCAATTTGAAATAAAGTCAACAAAACAATATACTATTTTTTTTCGTCACTTTTCTTTCCTAGTCTTTCCTATTTCTTTATCTTCATTATTCAAAATATATATGAAGGTGAAATTTCATCTGCAAATTACACCGCCCGTAGCCTATTATAAAAGACATCCTTAAAAATCATTCTTCCATATCATTTCTTAACCGCCAAACACAAAACAAAAGTTTTTGCTTGTCTCCAATCCAAAAGTAAAATAAAAGAAAGAAGAAGGAAAAAAAAAAATATGTTGTGCTGTTTCAGTAACGGGCGAAAAAAAGAAAGCTTCAGCTTCATCACAACCAGCGACCAAATATACGTATCCTTATGCTGCAGCACCCGTAAAGCCCAAATATCGACCAATTGCTGCAGCCTGCAGTACCTGTAAAGCCCAAAACAAGTGGACTCAAAGATGGTGGAATGGTTGTTCTTGGGGAAGCTGTTGGTGCTGTTGCTGATTAACCGCAAACGTTATAAGTGCCGCCCATAGTGGTGGTGGATGTTTCTGGGTGGGGCCGGGGATGTGTGTGGTGCCGTGGTGGTGGAGGATGTGGTGGACCTGGTGGTGGGGGTTCATTAAAGTTAAGAGGTTTGAACTTTGAAGTTGAGTGGAATTCACTTGAAGAATACGTGGAGGATGTTTGTTCAATTATGGTGATGATATATATATAAGTCGTTTTGTGTGTTTTTACACAGATTAAGAAGTGATTGAATGATATAAATTTGAAGTAGAAATGACTAAAATATCGTTTTGCTATCATTAATGAAATGGTTATAAAGTATTGAAAATTAGTTGGATTGTTAATAAATTAGGGATAAGATAGAGAAAATAGAAATAAATACTTCGTTAGTAATGTAGAATGACTTATAATTTGAGATAATTAAAAAGAGGTAGAATGACTTATATTTTGGGACGATGGTAGTATATATCACTAGTTTTATGGTGCTCTCGGATAACCATGACATACTTGTTCCACCAGTAAGAATTCTTAAAATAAGGGTGAAAATGTAAAAGTATGGTATTTATATTTCACACGGTAGGGCCTCATGTGTTATTCAGAATTCCTATTGATCTTGGATCACTAAATCATACTTGATCAGAACCGTATAAACTCTTTGTTTTTGTGCTTTTCGTTGTGCATATGAACGTAATAAATCTTTTCTTTTCTTTTTTTTGAAAGAAGAATGTAATAATCTTATTGTGACTTTTATGTGTGCTTATCATGTTGGTATAGTCATGAAGTATACTGTATATATGATCTTCAGTTTTGATGTATTTGTCAAAATATCTATATTACTAGTCTTTTACCCATCCTATAAGAAATAGTTATACATAATATTATTCAAACCCCCTTGTTAGATATTCATATTTGTTGAGTGTATTTGCCCAAACTGTAAGAAAGTAAACCTATTGGCATTTTATTCTAATTTTGGGATTGTAGGCACGTATGAAGTATTTATAACAAAAGGACTATGGATTCTATATTTGGTAGAACTACATCTTCTAGGTCGGTATCAAGTTCTTTTTTAGAAAGTTCAAAAAGGATTATACATACAGATGAAATAATAATTGAGGATTTTAATAAATCTCGTGACAATTGGAAATTCCAAAGGTAAACAAAAACCAGATATATGAATCATCAAGATTCATTAGTTTTAAATCCGATTTTACCATTAAAAGAAAGAGATATTCAACTATCAAAACCCTTTGAAACCATATAGTTTCATTCTGCAAACTCCTTACAAAACATCGTCAAAAATTATACCAATATATTCATGTTGGTCTAATACAAGTAGGAATAAAACCTCTGACCAGAGAAGGATAAAACACTTCCATTCTTGCAGTTCTCAGATATACAAGACACTTAGACTTTGAAGATTCACTTCAAAGTTCGATTGAATCTAGTCTTTGTACAGGTCCAATTACATTTGATTTTTTGCCAAATATTTCAATTTCCCTAAATGATCCAACTACAGTATCCTAAAATCACTTGTACTTCAAATAAAAACGCACAATTACAAAATGCTTCAAGGATCAATTCCTATTACAATTATTTTTAGATTACACTACAAAGCTATGATTTCAGCTTTTTCTACAAAAGTACGATGTTACAGTCCAAAAGAGAAACACTCCTCCTCCAGACGGATCTTTCAAGATCTAATAAGAGTACTTCTAGAACCATCAAATGGAAAGATATTACTCTTCCCGACAAATGGGTTTTAGAAAATGTAGTCCCAATACACAATAGATTTCCAGAACCAAATTCAGAACTAAAACATGTTACTCAATTCACTGATAGCAAGGTAAAACTACTTTTTGACAGAAGAAGAAGTACGAGTGCTCGATACACTGATTCTAGATCTGGATCTACTATTGACCTAGGTAGAGTATCACAAATTCCATCGGTTATAGGTACCTCAAAACCAAGGAATTCAATCTCCGTTATCCCTGTTACAAGATTAAGAAACGTAGATTATGTTTCACAAATACCAAGATCTTTTTATCATGCAGAAAACGAGGTTGGCAACGAACCAACAAACCCTCCGGAACCAACCAGCCCCTCTTTTTCAGCCATTACGGATAACTTTAATGAACTCAATATAATTAAAAAATATTTTACAAATAATAAAAAAAAATTCTTCACGATGAATTTTACTCTGAAAAGAATGAAAAGAAAAGGACTTGGTTCTTTGATAAATTTCTGTTAAAACGACAAGAAATTCAAAAAAAAATACTACGACTTTGTAAATAAATATAAAATTCATATACATTTCTTTGACTGGTTTGGAATTTATTCCCTAGAATATCATATTGACTACCCTTTCTCAACCATAATTAGTCCTATTACCATTCGTAATGAGAATCCGGAATGGGAAACTACTCAAAATTCTGAAAAAAATAAAATCTTTTCACCCACCAATCCAAGGAATAAAAATACAGCACCAAGATCAATGTATAGAAGCTTATCCTATCAAAATGCCCGGAGAAGATGACAAAAGAAATATAAAAAATATTATTTCACAAAATAATTACACGAACGCTAATCTCCACACAATTGGGAAAACAATTAGACAAAATGGAAAGACATGAAGATTAGTCAAGTTGAGAAAGCTCCTCAAACTGATAATTCCAATGTACTCAAAAACCCAACAACCCCAGTCTTCAAACCATACCAAGTGTCTTCATCATCTATCAAAGATATCCAAAAGAAAAAAATCTGATTTATTTAAAGATTTACAAAACATACTTCAAAAGATGATAGCCAGCTCATATTGTGAAAATCAAATAGCACCTGACACCCCCACAACGGCATTACATATTAATACAACTGGAAAAGAATATGATTTGGAATCACAAACAGACACCGATACCTCACTAAATCAAAATCAAATAAACAAAATAGGGTGGAATTCACAACACATTCCAAATTATCCTCTTGACATTATACCTGTTGACACTCAAATTCAAAATTGTTTTAATGCATCATCTGTTTATAATTGGAACTTAGATACTATGAATGAATATCAAATTCTATCCCTCCTACAACAAATGACAATGGTTGCAAATGCATATAGAACACAACACGGAGTCCAAGATAGGACTACCGCATAACTACTAATTATAGGTTTATCAGGACAATTAAAAGGATGGTGGGATTTTTATTCAACACATGACCAACATGGCTAAATACTTAGTTCACTAAAATACGATGAAGAACAAAATCTAATTATTGACGAGCAACTAGAACCTTTACAGGATGCTGTATATACTCTAATACATACCATCTCAATACATTTTCTTAAAGATCTGGCGAAATTAAAAGAGAGAAACACTGAACTACTCACGAATTTACGCTGTAAAAAACTCAGTGATTTCCAATGGTATAAAAATAATTTCCTAACAAGATTAATGCAAAGCGTTGATTCCAATCAGCCTTTTTAGAAAGAAAAGTTCTTAGAAGGACTACCAACCTTGTTAGGAGAAAAAGTTAGAAATAGAATTCGAGAAAATTCAGGCAACCAAATTATTCCATACGATCAATACACATATGGACAACTAGTTAGTGTTATTCAACAAGAGGGAATGAAAATATGCCAAGACCTCAAACTTAAAAAACACATAAAATGGGAAATGAAAAAGACTAATCTAGAACTCGAAACCTTTTGTCAACAATTTGACAATAATCCTTTTAGACAGGAATCCTCTTGCAAAGGAAATTCCGAAAAACCCACTTATAAAAACAAAACAACCTATAAACCTAATAGGAATATATATAGAAACAACAAACAACCGTCAAACAATAATTTCTACATAAAAAATATAATACATCAAGACCGAATAGGATAAAAGACATTGAATGTTATAGATGCCACAAAAAAGGATATACAGCTAATTATTGTAAATTAAAAAGAAAACTTAAGGAACTAAATCTGGAAGACGACGTTATGAACAAAATCTCAAACTTACTTATAGATTCTGCTAGTGATACAACTAAAGAAGAAAATACAGATAACAATGGAAAAGCAAAAATGGACGATACATTAACAAGTACATCTGAATCAGAAGGAAACAATGGAAAAATGTTAAATGTTATCTCAAAAGAACAACAAATTTTTATTGATATATTAAAACAAATTAATGACCAGCTCTACAATAACAATATCTCGAAAAGTTATTAGAGACTTTTAAACATGAGCTATTAGCACCAAGTACTTCCAGGAGTACTTATGATTTAACAACAATTTTAAATAGGAATAAAAGTAAAAAAGATAATATAGCAAATCACGATCTAAAAAACAGATTAAAGAGATAAAAATTGAATTAAGAGAATTAAAAGAGAAACAAAAAAATGATTCGCTATTAATCAAAAACATTATTGAAACATTAAAAGACAATAGTGACACACATATTGAAAATGAAGATATTACGCAAGAACTACAAAACATTACAACAACCCTAATTGATTTCCTTTTTGTTTTAAAATAAATTACATCCAGAAAATATATCATAAATATTACAGTCAAATTCATGAATGATTACAAACTTAATACCATTTATTAGAATATATTGCATATCATTTGTATTTTACGTTTATGCCCTTGGTGTCCCCCTATATAAACTCATTGTACACAACATTATTCTTCAAATGACAAAAGTATTGTTATTCACCAATTCTATCATGGTATCGGAGCATCCCGATCCCTAAACAAAAAAAAAAAAAAAAAAAAAAAAGTCGGCACTCTCCCTCGCCGCTGCTAGGGTTCTGCCGCCGCCGCTGAGATGGCCACCTCTCCCTCCACCGCCGATTCTTCTTCCTCCACCATATCCGCTGCTCCTTCCTCTGTTGCACCGTCTGTCGTCTCCTTGAATCCTGCGGTCAATGCGCCGATTAAACTAAATGACAAGAATTTCACTGCTTGGAAGCTGCAGATGACCACCCTGCTCACGGGTCATGGTCTTATCGGGTACGTCACAGGTGCTACCCCTCAGCCCGCCGCCGCCCTCACTGATGCCGCCGGTGCTGCAGCTCCTAACCCGGCACACTTGTCATGGGTGCAACAGGATGCCCTCATTCATCATCTTCTTCTTGGTTCGGTCGACAAGGACTACATTGCCTCCATTCAGCATACAGATAATTCGAAACAAGCTTGGGACACCCTCCTAAATACATATGGGAAGCAAAGTAAGGGGCGTACTCGTTCTCTACGGTTGCGCCTAAATTCTATCTCTAAAGGTACGATGTCGATTTCTCAGTATTTTACGGCAATTAAAAATATTGCGGATGATTTGGCTGCATTAGACTCAAAAGTGCCGGATGACGAACTGGTTGAAATCATATTAAAAAATCTTGGTAGTGATTATGTGAACCTTGTGAGTGCTATTCAGGCACGTGATGATACTATATCGCTGCCGCTACTGCATGAGAAATTGTTAATGCATGAGGTGTCTCTTGCACAAAGTCAGTCTGCTACACCCCCTGCGTATACTGCATTCCCTGCTTATCATCAACCTCGTCCTATGCATGTTTCGCCTAATACGACCTATAACCCCTACTCCCCCACCCCTCGGCCACCCTTACCCATCCTGCCGTCCCCTTCCCCCCCAAACCCGAGGCCCCCACTACCTTCCCTCAACCCAATCACTCCTCCAAAATTCCACTCCTCGTAATTTAAAGGTTATCAAGGCTTCGCCAACTCTGTGGTCTCCAGGACATGTTGCTACTATTGTACCACCTATCGCGCCTACAACAATCTCCTCGTCCACCCCGTAACCCTACCACCTCTCGGCCCCCACAGTCTCCCCATGCCCATGTTGCTCACCATCGCCCTCAGGTCCTCCTATGCCGTACTCCGATCCTTATGCTCCTTGGATGCTTGACAGTGGTGCCTCTCACCACATGACTCAGGAACTCAACTTGCTCTCTCTTCACTCTCCTTACCCAGGTACGGATCGTATTGTCATTGGTGATGGTAGCTCCCTGGCCATCACACACATTGGCTCTACCACTCTTTCCTCTTTTAAATTAAATCATGTTCTTTGTGTTCCCTCTCTGTCTCGCAATTTACTTTCGTCCAAAAATTTTGCCAGATAATTACGTATCAATTGAATTCTTACGATTCGCTTTTGGTGAAGGATTTGAAGACGGGCAAATGCCTCCACCAAGGACAAGTCGGTGATGGTGCTTATCTGCGTGGTCTTCCAAGGCTCTCTTCGCCTTCTCTGCGTCTAAAGCCTCGCCGCTTCCACTTGGCATCTTCATTTGCGGCCATCCTGCATTTCCAATTATTCAGAATTTAGCAAACAATAAACTTTTAGAATTATCTACTACTTGCATTCTCATTGTGATTCTTGTTTGTGTAATAAGAGCCATAGGCTCCGCACTACGATTCCACATTATGTACTTCTCAACCCTTGGAGGTTATTTATTCTGACGTTTGGTCGTCACCAGTTTATTCCATTGATGGTTTTAAATATTATGTTCTCTTTGTCGATCATTTTACTCGATATATGTGGTTATACCCGCTTGCCTGCAAATCTGATGTCCATAATGTGTTCATTAAATTCAAAAAATATGTTGAAAACCTTTTAGATGCCTCTATCAAAACCCTCTATTCTGACAATGGTACCGAGTACATTAAATTACGTTCTTTTCTGTCTGAACATGGCATCTCCCATTTCACTTCCCCTACCTATACGCCACAACACAATGGCATCTCTGAACGCCGCCACCTGCATATAGCTGAGACTGCCCTCACCCTTCTTGCACATGCCAAAATTCCAGTTACCTATTGGTCGTATGCCGTTAGTACCGCGGTTTACCTCATTAATCGCATGCCCACCAAAAATCTTGATATGGCGTCCCCACATCTCAAACTTTTCTCTAAAACGCCTAACTATTCTAAACTTCGAGTCTTCGGGTGTCTCTGCTATCCTTGGCTTAAACCATATACACAGCACAAGCTTGCGCCTACCTCTAAGCCCTGTATCTTCCTTGGGTATGCCCTCACACAGAGTGCTTATCTATGCTACGACATTTCCGAGTCTCGTCTGCACATCTCGCGTGATGTTAGGTTTGTGGAGGACATTTTCCCTTTTGCTAGCATCTCCTCTGATCCTTCCTTACCTCCTTTAACTGACCTTCTTCCCGACGACTCTTATACACCTCAGCTCGTTCCTATTTCTCCACCCATCCCCACGGCCCATACACCTCCCGTCGGCATTTATGCCCCCCCCCCACGGCCCCCTCTCCTCGCCTCTCACGAATCTCCCAACTCTCTTCTTTTCGGTATTTCGCCTCTTCCGCCACTCCCACATCCTCATCCTCCAACTCGGCCTCCTCCCCACCCCTTCTCCTCCCCCTCACCCTCATCCCATGACTACTCGATCTCGGAACCAAATATACAAACCTCGTCAACTCTTTAACCTCCAAGCTCAATCGCATAATCGCTACCTTGACACGGAACCCTCGACCTTAAGCGAGGCCTTGCGGTGCCCGCGGTGGTGTGTTGCCATGTCCGATGAGTATAGTGCACTTCTTTCGCAATGACACGTGGTCTCTAGTTCCCCTGCATTTGGTTTAAATATAGTTGGATGTAAGTGGGTGTTCGAATAAAAAGGAAACCGGACGGTTCTATTGATAAATACAAAGCTCGGTTTGGTTGCAAAAGGGTTTACATAACGCCCTGGTTTGGATTATTTTGAGACTTTCAGTCCTGTTGTTAAACCTGCTACGATCCGTCTTGTTCTAGGTATTGCGGTTTCCTTTGGTTGGTCTCTTCGCCAACTCGATGTCAATAATGCTTTTCTGCAGGGTACACTAGCTGAGGATGTTTATATGTCTCAACCACCCGGGTTTGAGGATGCCACGAAACCCACTTTTGTTTGCAAACTTCACAAGGCGATCTATGGCCTTAAGCAGGCTCCTCGAGCCTGGTACCATGAGCTTAAGTCCTTCCTCCTCACTATGGGTTTTGTTAACTCTGTGGCTGATCCGTCTCTATTTGTTTGTCGTACATCTGTCAGCATTACTATTTTTCTGGTATATGTCGATGATATCATTGTTACCGGTAGCTCTGCTGAGCAGGTTCAGAGTATTATTGATCAGTTGGGTTCTCGGTTCTCCATCAAGGACCTTGGTCCCCTGTCGTATTTTTTGGGGGTTGAGGTCACCCATTCTACCACGGGGTTGCTACTGACGCAGACCAGATATACACGTGAGCTCCTTTCGCAGGTTCACATGGAAGACTCTAAGGCAGTTTCTACCCCTATGCCAGCCGATGCTTTTTCAGGTGACACCGTTTTTTCTCCTGCTTATTCAGATCCGACTCAGTATCGTCAAACGTTGGGGGCCCTGCAGTACTTATGCTTTACGAGGGTTGATATTCAGTTTGCAGTTAATAAACTCTCACAGTTTATGCATGCGCCGACAGAGTATCACTGGATGCTTGTCAAACGCCTTTTGCGCTATTTATCTGGCACCCTGACTATGGGTTTGCAGTTGTATCGGGAGTCTCCTCTGGCCTTGCATGCTTTCTCTGACTCTGATTGGGCGGGTAACAAAGACGACGGCTACCGTGACCCAAGTGTCATCCGAGTATGTGCTGGCTACACTTCTACTACCTTACATTGTTTTCTTGGCGAAATGCCATTTCTTGGAGTTCAAGAAGCAAAGACTCGATTTTAGATCCTCCACGGAGGTGAATATAGAGCGTTGCGGATACATTTCGCCGAGTTGCCTGGTGACTTATCTTCTTGCGGATCTTGGTTTTTCATTTGGCTCCACACCGGTGATTTTCTCGTGACAATTTGGGAGCGCGCCGTCTCGATGCCAATCCGGTCTTCCACTCACGCATGAAGCACGTGGCCATTGACTATCATTTCATTCGTGAGCATGTTGAGCGTGGTCTTGTTTCGTTGTTCGCTCGTGTTCTTTGCATCACCGGTGGTGATGTTCTCACCAAGCCCTTGCCCCGGTTATCTTTTTCAGCACTTGTTTCCAAGCTTGGCCTTCGCTCAACTCCGTCCGCTTGAGGGAGCGTATTAGAATATATTGCATATCATTTGTATTTTACGTTTATGCCCTTGGTGTCCCCCTATATAAACTCATTGTACACAACATTATTCTTCAAATGACAAAAGTATTGTTATTCACCAATTCTATCACCATTGCACTTTTTTATAATGGAGCAGACTTAAATTGTATAAAAGCAGGGTTTGTCCCTATAAAATTCCTACAGCAAACCCATGAAAAAATTTCAGCAGCAAACAATTCAAAACTAGTAATCTCTGTAAAAACAAAAGCTTCAATAATCAATAATGGGGTCTCTTTAAAGACATCATTTGTGGTTGTCAATGATATCCATCACTCTGTAATTCTTGGCACTCCGTTTATAAACCTTATAACACCATAAAGGTTTGCCCAGATTCTATTACCTTCAAGATAAATCACAAAAAACACATGTTTCCTTTTTTAGTAAAACCAAAAACTAGAAGTCTAAATTTATTGAAAACTTTCTCTATACATGAAACCACAATTAATAATATAATATATAACAAGCAAATCCAGCTCATTGAACTTCAAAAAGATGCTTAGTACATAGAAAAATTAAATAGCTTAACCAACCAACTATAAAAGAGAAAATACTAAGATTACAAAAAAATAATCACATTAAAAGTTTGTGCTGAACTACCAAATGCTTTCTGGAACAGAAAACAACATATGGTTGATCTGCCCAATGAAACATCTTTCAAAGAAAAGATTATATCTACTAAAGCTCGGCCCATACAAATGAATAAAGACCTTTAACAATTTTGCAGAAAAGAAATACAAGATCTTGAAAACAAAAAAAAATTAATCTCTAAAACTAGATCACCTTGGAGTTGTTATGTTTTCTATGTTCATAAAGCCTCTGAAATCGAGAGAGGAACTCCAAGACTAGTCATTAATTATAAACCACATAACAAGGCATTAAAATGGATTCACTATCCCATGCCTAATAAAAAGGACCTTCTAAATAAACTACATGATGCCTTCATATTCTCAAAATTCGACATGAAATCAGGTTTCTTCCAAATACAAATAAAACCAAAAGACATATATAAAACAACATTTACAGTTCCTTTCGGGCAATACCAATGGAATATAATGCCTTTTGGCTTAAAAAATGCCCCTTCCGAATTTCAAAGAATTATGAACGAAATATTAATGAGTACTCAACATTCTGTATTGTGTATATAGATGATCTACTTATATTTTCAAAAACTCTTGATGAACATTTCAACCATTTAAAAATGTTTTTATGTGTAATCGAATAAAATGGTTTAGTGATATCAAAACCTAAAATGTCACTTTTCCTAGCAAAAATAAGATTTCTTGGGAACCATATTACTCAAGGTACTATTACACCCATAGAAAGATCTCTAAATTTCACCACAAAATTTCCAGATAAAACTCTTGATAAAAAACAATTACAAAGGTTCTTAGGATGTTTAAATTATGTCCTTGACTTTTACCCAAATATAAACAGATTAGCAAAACCACTTCATGACCATCTAAAGAAAAACCCTACATTTTTTAATTCAACACATACAAAAATTGTCCAACAAATTAAGAAACAGGTCACACAGATTCCATGTCTCCACTTAGCAGATCCTGACCTTCAAAAAATTGTAGAAACTGATGCTTCAGATATTGGTTACGGAGGCATCTTGAAGCAAAAACATGATTCTAAAGAACTAATTGTTCAGTTTACATCTGCACATTGGAATGATACCCAAAAGAATTATTCCGTAATTAAGAAAGAGATTTTAAGCATTGTTTTATGCATTCAAAAATTTCAAAGTAATTTATTAAACAAAAAGTTTTTGTTACGTATAGACTGTAAGAGTGCATTAGAAATTTTACAAAAAGATTTACAAAATCTTGCATCAAAACAAATATTTGCACGATGACAAGCAATTTTAAGCATTTTTATTTTGATATTGAATTCATAAACGGAGACACAAATTCGGTACCGGATTTTCTTACACGCGAATTCCTACAAGACAGATCCGATGGCCCCCAAAGTTGACAAAGGGAAAAAGGCTGCAAATACAAGTGTTACAAAATCTAAAATGTCATGGTATGACATTGTAGTCAAAGAAGAACAAGACGCCGACAATATTTAAGATTTAGGTTCCTTAGACCCAGAGTCGCAGAAATTTCTTGAAAATTTATTACAAACCCCAAAATTTAGGAAAATGCATTTATCTCAACCAAAAACACAAAACTTGCTAGAATTACCCATATCATCATCATCAAAACCCACATAATCTTCATCAAAACCCACAGCATCTCATCAAAACCCATTGTTTTAACATCAAATTCATTCCAGCCGCTCGCAAAACCTTCTACCACACAAAACACAACCACACAAAAAACAGCTTACACAGTCAAACCATACTCCCAAAACATTACTACAATTGAAACAGATTTTCAAAAACAAGATCCTTTTCAACCACTTCAAAATTACTTTGGAAAAGGGTGGTTTTACAAGCCTTGGGATATGCAAAAAAACCAATCTTTTACCAAACCATCTTACAAGTTACTCAATCAGCAAGCTTTTACCACAAATATTATCAAAATAACCAAACCACACCTGCATATTCGACCAGTAAAATTCACAAAGTCATTACCCCATCAGATTGGTATGG
Source organism: Gentiana macrophylla (assembly GCA_026214975.1). Lineage (NCBI taxonomy): Eukaryota > Viridiplantae > Streptophyta > Magnoliopsida > Gentianales > Gentianaceae > Gentiana > Gentiana macrophylla. The sequence goes on along the minus strand of CM047809.1, from coordinate 26,467,746 downwards.
AGGTCTTTCTCAGCCCATTGCATTCCCAGATGAGTACAAGGAACTACATTATTATAAAACGACATTTAACTACTGGGAATATCAACAGGCATGGTTTAATGCTTTCTTCATTCAAAACCAAAACAATCAACATACATGGTTGATGTATTTTGATACAAAAACTGCAGACATTTCAAAATTTCTATCATGGTGGGTTCAGTGGTGGGATTGCTTTGGTTCAGTGCTAGAAATTCAAAAACCAACGGTGATTGAATCATTCAATATTTCAAAACAAAGTACAAGCCCTCCGAAGCAAAAAGAGATTTCCAGCATCTGCAACTCTAAGTAAATTGGTATTTCGATTGTGAATTGGTATTTAGATTTCTGTGATCATCCTCTTCAAATTATTAGAAGAAGATATAAGGTAACATGGTGGGAGAAATGTAATATTGTCAAAAGCCTATTGCCAGTAAACATCGAGGCCTGGTTACAAACAACACAAAGACCCCGGCAAATTCAAGTACAATCAACTGCAAACACAAGTTTCTCAGAAAAGAAAGCACAAGTTGCAGCATTACTAGCTGCATAAAAAACAGATGATGAACTACAACAAATTATGTCTCAATGTGTGTCAAATTCACAAACGTCACCTATCAGTTCCACAGCATCGGTAAACATTGATCAAGATGACAAGGATTATTTACAGCTACCAAAAATTAACAAACAAACAAATACGACATGCCAAAAGAGCTACCGGCAACATTCACCTGCACAATACTTTTCCACCTAATACACATATATAATTAAGTATATTATGCACACACAAATATATGCACACACAGATATATATATATATATATATATATATATATATATATATATATATATATATATATATATATATATATATATATATTATGCACACACAAATATATGCACATACAGATATATACAAAAATTTATATATTTACATATATACCTATATTTTTATACAGATATACAAAAAATTTATGTTCTTTCTACAAGATAAATCAAAATGACATGTCATGACTCAGCAAACACTACACTACAACTGGCCGACACGACAAGACATCACTAAATTCGATGGAGCTCAATTATCACAAAACGACAAAAGATGACTCGGCAAGGATATACCACTACAAATGATAGACAAAAGCAGACATCACTAGAAAATAATCAACATCACTTATTACAAGACGACAACACAAAGCTCAGCAAAAACCAATATGGCAGACAACAGAAGACACCACTCACAAGTGAAGACAAGACTACAAATTATTACACTTACTAGCAACGACATATAAATAAGAGGATTGAGAACGGAGGATAGGCAGATTCCTCAGAATACCATTTACAAAGTTTTATTTTCTATTCAAAATAGGAGCAAATTTTTATTTTATTAGACGGCAAGAAGGAAGAGTGAAGACTCTTCTGACATTTGTATCTCCACAATTGTAACCGTTTCAAACATTTTAATTAAGATATAAATTTACATGTTTCTTTGACAAAGCTTTAGCATATTTCATTTTGACAAAGCTTTAGCATATTTCATTGCCGTCCATTACTTTATTATTTCATGTTGTTTTAGCATTATTATTAATAATATATATATATTCGTATATATATATATATATATATATATATATATATATATATATATATATATATAATTTCACACAAATTAATTAGAAGATAATAATTTATTATGAATTTTCAATATAACACCTAATATTTCTATTAGATATAAAATTCAAATACGAAATTCAAATTAATGATCTGCATTATTAAAAAAAAAAACCACCCAAAAATTAAAAAACGCGTATTACAGGAACTGAAAATGGCATAAGAAAAAAATTACAAATGATTTTTGGAAAGCCCGGAAATGAAATGCATATTGCTAGACATATTTTTCCCACCGAAAGTCACAGTAAACTGGAATGGGGAGAGAGATTCTTTTTATCATGTTTGAGAAGGAATCCGTCATATTCAATTAGGGGATTTAGTTGAGTATGTTTTAGAATGATATGTGTAATTGAAGCAGTTATTGCCGAGATTTTTGCAGTTATTGCAGACGAATTTTTTTTTGGAATGATTTTCCGAATCGAAGAAGTTATTGCCAAGATTTTTTCCTTTTGGAATGATCTGCTGAGATTTGAGGAGGCCAACTGAACCGATTTCGGTTTTGTCTAAATTTCGGAGTAAATGGGCTTCTAAGTGTGGTATTTCATTAGTGACCCTTTCCGAGCCTTGACTTGTCACATGAGTCTGAATTTCATATTTCCATATTTATTTATTTAATTATTAAGTGACGGGTATGAAACGGGTCAAAAGCGGACATTGGGTTTAAATTATGGGTAATCGGGTTAAATTACCCATGGAATCCGTCATATTCAATTAGGGGACTTTAGGGAATGATATGTGTAGTCGAAGCAGGTATTGCCGAGATTTGTTTTTTTGGAATGATTTGCCGAATCGAAGCAGTTATTGCCGAGATTTTTTTTTTGTAATGATTTGCCGAGATTTGAGGAGGCTAACTGAACCGATTTTATTTATTTCTTTATTAAGTGACGCGTATGGATTGGGTCGAAAGCGGAGTTTGGGTTTAAATTACGAGTAATCGGGTTAAAATACGTTTTCAAATATCTATATACTAGCCAAATACCCGTGCATAATACACGGGATGACACTAAATCAAAAATACAAATGCATTCAATAATGGTAATGAAAAAAAATCATTTTTCCACAATGAAAGGAAAGATTAGACAAAGGCAGCTATTACTTATAGAACAATAAAAAGCATCTAAGTTTCATGGTGAATGCGGACCTAAGTGATTGGTGATTGTAGTAGTTTTCACTTCTTTATATCTATTTGTTATACAATTTGGAATGCAGCAAGAAATACCAAAAAAACTTGAAAAGAACAGATTATTTTTTTACTAAAAATTAGTACTATAAATTTTTACATGTAAAAAGTAACTAAAGATGTTAGTATCATAAAAGTGAAATCTAAAAACAACTAACAAATGGATATTTCCTTGTAAGTTTTATGCAACTTCTATTGTCATTCTTGCTGGGGGGAAAAAGAGGCTAAAGACACTTTAAGCAACGCCAAACATTTAACAATGGGCATATGAATTTGTTTTTTCCATTGAAATGATGAAAAGAGGTTACTAAGAGCGGCGTATTTTGTATTCTCCAAGATGTGTAACGTTTTTGCCGCTAATATATATTACAGGGAGTGGTTTAAAAAGACAAAAAAGAGAGGGAATAGGAATGAGGACAGTGGAAATGTAAATTTGGTGATAAGGACAAATCTATTGTTCATAACCTCAAATCCACTATTTATTGCAGTGAAACTAGCCTCAAATCCACAGTTTGCTGCAATGGATATGTCTTTTTTACCCAGAAAAATATTTCATTGTCCTCTTCACATATTTCTATGTTGAATTTTTCCTTTTGACAATAAACCCTATATATTATTAGCAGGAACAATTTCCTCCACCTGTACTCTTTGACACCTTTGAACCCTTATCGCCACTCTTCAACACCTAGCTACACCTCATCCCCAATAGACGCTGAAGGCACCGTCCCATTATCAAGATGAAGAGACATATATAAGCTAGCCATGCAGTTAAAGCTTATATTGTCGTCGATTGATTCTATTAGTTCAATTTTTTATTCATGAAAACTTGTTGGCCCTCTATTCAAAAGCCAACAATCCATGGTTATCAAGGCAATTTCATTTCGGGTACAACATTTGAAAGAACATATACATAAAAGATAAGTATCACAAATTGCACACACATGACCATAACAATCATATTCATTATCAGATATGTATTTTTCTTTGATTACAATATGACCAATAAAACAGAAATAGACTTACTTCGAATGGATAAAAAAGAGATATAAAAGAAAACACATCATTAACTCATAATTTATGTATTGAATTCTCACGCCATTTCTACATTGACTCCCCTCGGTCAAAAGAAGGAACGTATGGAAAATTTATAATGGAACAGAATAGAACCTCATCAAAAAAATTATTCGTCTTAGGCTTGTTTTTAAGAACAGTAATGTGAACATATCTCAATACAACAACAACATTCGAGGGATAGTCACTGAGAATAAAACACACATCCATAAATAGAAAAATTCCTACTTTTTTGTTCATGCAAGTTAGTCCTTATATCCCAACCAAGCAATAAACATGCCTCTCTTCTACATAATATCTCAAAACCAAAGGAAAATGTGTATCTCAAAACCAAAAGAAAAGGTGCTTGTATAAAATATTATGCAAAAGAAAGTTTGCATCACATAAAGTACATATGTATTACCCTCAGTACTAATTGAACATATACAAAGTTCAAAAACATAAGTTTTTTTCCGGTACTCTATCCCTCTTTCACAGTTTGGCTGATTAAATCAAAGTTTCTAGCCAGATCATCATTTGATGGGTTGAGTTCATACAGGCGAAAAATTTTAAATTTTTAATATGAAATTATGCACCGTAGAAAATTTCTTTACCTCTTTAATGACATGACCCGGAGGCTGTGAGATTATAGTAATCCATAAGCTCCCAAGTGCTATTACAATTTCCCCTCCCCTAGTCTCATTTCCATTCATGCCCAAAACATGTCAACTTTATCTACTCCGCTTTCTCTATTCTCAAGTCTCTTATAAGCTCATCAACCTTATATCATGAGCCATGTAATCTTTCCTACTTAAATCTCAATTTGAATATGAAAAAGTAATAAAATTCATGGTGAGATAGATGCTGCAACCAAGAGAGAGGAAAAGGGATTGGTGAAACCAGGCATCTTCTGGGTGAACAAATCCTATGGAATTCCTCTTCACTGCCTACTGGAGTGCTTGAAGGTAAAACTTGTAAACTTACGTACTCTGCACCAGGCCTAGGTGATGTATACTTATGTGAAGCGGCCAAACGGAGCCCAGTTAAGAAAATACGATGCTCCTGCTGTTGAACAAAGAAAGAAGAGAGAGAGAGAATCCTCTACTAATCTTCAGAGGGAGATTGAGCAAGAATCTCAAGCAGTAGAGGCTGAAGAATGAGGTAATGAAGTAGAAGTGGTAGAAGAAATAGCTGATGAGATGTAAGATATCCCTGAGACGGATATTCACACAAGAGTTGGTGATTATATGGATTGGAAATTGGGTGATTCCAAGGTTCAGTTTTCAAGATCTGACAAAATGTTCAATGAGGAGGAATGGTTCTTTTCATTCCTTAGAGTTGATAGCTTAATAGGTCTCATGGATGAGAGACTACTATCAGATTTTGTTGGTGATGCTAATGCAAGATTGGTAAGATCAGAAGAGGGAGAGGATGATGATCATCGTAATGATGATGATGATGGTGATGATGGTCAAGATGGTGGTGACCAAGATGATGGAAATGATGGTGGTGATGGTGGACCTGCTATACCATAAGCTGATGCAACAGATGATGACAATCTAACTCTTTTTGAGTCAGTACAATAGACAGCAGCAGCACAATAGTAAAAACAACAAACTCAGTTAGCTGAGGATGTTCAACCAGCTGAGGCCAGTACACCACCACTAGCTGAGGATGCTCAAGAATTCCCAATTGACACAACTGAAGGGGCAGCTGATCCAACTCCAGTTTAAGATTCTGGATCAGCAGCTGCCACACCAATTAAGAACATTCCCAGCACAGTGCAAGGGGGATGTTGAGTAGCCCAGTACAAGACATCTCCACTACTCAGGTTATAAGAGAGCTAGCATGAGAGGCTGTCACTCAGCATAGATAGATAGCTTAGGTAACTATTAATGTACAACCTGCACTGGTACCCCCTTCACTGCCACAACAGGTACCAGTCCAGCAGACTCAAGCACCATCTCAAGCACAGATCCCAACAGGCATATCAGATCACTCATTCCAATCAGCTGTGGATTCATTACTCGAGGAGTTGGAAAAGCAAACTCTGTTTCTGAGAAATTTGCAAAGTACCTTGAAGGATGAGAGCAGCACATTGACAACAGATTTGAAGCTGTCTCTGAGTATATAAACATGCAGAATCATATGGTAAAATGGCCAACAAATCTCATCACTCAAATGAACACGAATCTCACAAACATATGCATAATCCTAAAAGCCATGTCTCTAAAGAAATGATAAGTCTGGAAGGAGAAATTGGCACTAGATTGAACCCTATTACCAGCAAATTGAATGCTCATGATTGAAATATTCACTGCCATTCAGGCTAAATTGGACAATCAGATCTCAGCTGCTGAAACAACAAACAACATTTTGTGCAACTCCTCAAAGATGATGCCAAAAAGGGGGAAAGTGATAAGCCTGGAAGTAGCAATCCTCCCCCACCACCCTCTCATTTAACAGAAGAACATATGAGGGAAAGGGATAGAGAGATCATGAACAGACATGCAGCAGATGAAAGTGTGAGGAGGGTACAAGAGGAAAGAGATAGAGCAAAAGATGACACTTGCATTTGCCTTCCTTATCCAGTTAGGTGGCCAGATGACAGAGATAGATTAGGCAATCAGAAAAGGCCTAGATCTGGTAGTCAACAAAGTAGTGGCTCTAGCAGCAGAGGCAGAGGCCAGGGTCAGAATAAAACCAGTGAAGTTGAAAGTTCAAAGCAGAGAAGAAACTTTGTTGGAGGACATCAAAGAAGCAGCTCATCACATAGATACAAGGAAACACATGAGGATGAAGTCAAAAGGGTACTCAGGGAATTCCCGCAAAACTCTAACACTCATTATCCAGATTAGACACAAGATCAAGGCTGGATAGAGTGGATATTTCTATATGACAAAAATCTACACGCGGACATGGTGAAGCTATACAAAGAGCTAAAGGATTTCTATGTATCTCAGAGGAGTACTAGACTAGCACAAGGAGCACCTGCTGAGGGGGAATCTGGATCTACCAGCAGAGGCAATCAGTCAAGGCCAGGTGATACCCCAAACTATTACGGAGACCTGAGGACTGGACTGCTGAGGAACTAGTGGACTTCAACAACTTGCAAATTCTTTAGACCTTCGTCCTGTTTAACATAACAACAACAATAGACGATGTATAAGGATCTAAAGAGGGCTGGTTCTCACATTGTAAAAGCTAAGGGAAATTTATAAGAATACTTTAGGAACCAGCAGCTCGTCAGACAGTGCCAGACTTCAACATATTGTATGGAAGAAAGGCCTTTGAGTACTGGGAATTGAAGTTTCCAAAAGTTGACTTCACTGACATGATGGCCATCCACACAACCAAGTTCAAAATGTATAAGGAGAGACTTAGTAATATGTAGTTGTAATAATCTTTATGCCTTTTTCTTTGAACGTTTGCCCTTTATGAATGAATAAAATAAGTCCGGTTCTTCTACATTTATTATATTAAAAGTTTTACGTATGTTCAGGCTTATAAGGGTTTTGGCATCATCAAAAAATATGAAATTGTTAAGAACATTTTATTTAGTTTTGATAATGGTTATATTAGCTGTTATATCAAGCCTGATATAAGTTAGAATCTGTTGTATAGGCTTTATTTAGAAGTCTGACATTTGTATAAGTTCAGTTAGACATGCACTTAATGGTTGTCTGGTAGGCCAGCTCAACGAAGTGAAGTTTGAAGACCAGCTGAGTGAGAAGGATGAGGATCCAGACTCGGTGAAGTGAATACTTATGGACTGACTTACAACCAAGGAAGTCTGTGATGACCTTGGGTAAGTCTAAGATATCAGATAAGTGATGGAACTTAATTTTCTTAAATATGATGTACATTGACCTCGCCTAAAATAAGGGTCAGTGAAGTAAATCTATACTAATTGAATAATGACAGCAGAGAAGAAATAGCAGAGTGGTAACAGCCAAGTGATCAAGAATCTGTCTACTGAGAAAACTGTTATATAACAGCCAAGTGAACCAGTCACTTAACTAGTGAAGTAACTAGTGAAGGCAGCAGAGTAAAATATCAACAGATCAATGAATCAAGAAACAACCAAGTAAATAGTCAGCTGAGTGATATAGCTAACAATGCCGATTCCGAAACGTGAAAAATATGGAAGCATGACATTTAATGCAAAATCAATCAAGAACGGATTTTATGACCAACGTTGGAAGAAAATCTGGATCGCGCAAATCAATGAGGATTGAATCAAGACAGAATCAAGGATTATTCTTCACATTAATTAGCCAACGGACGGAATTCAATGAAATTTGGCTATAAATAGAAGGCATTGATAGAGGGGCAAAAAATAATGAAGTTCTTGAGAAATCTGAAGTGCTCAAAACTTTGAAAAACTTACACCCCTCAATCTTGATCTTACACAAGAAATTTACATTAAGTTCAAACCTAGAAAACCAAAGCTTCAAAAGAACTATTCATACTAAGTCTGATCATCCTGTGAATTATTAAATTCACATCTATACATCTCTTTGGAAAACCTCTGATCAGTGAAAGGACTTGGATTGTCTTCAAGGACTGAGGCATGAATCAGATTCTCCGAGAAGGAATTTCAAGATTGGTGATAAGCTGCTGAAGGATTTGAGTGTGTTTTTGAAGACTCATTCACTGAAGCATCTGTTGTCAATGAGTGATAGTCTATAAATTGTGAAGCTTTTGTAGCCATGGACAATCACACAATTGTAGTGGAGAAAAACAAGAGCGAATTCCTCTGACCATCAAATAAGAAGAGTGGATTAAGGGATTACACCACCCTGAACCACTGTAAGTGTTTTGTGCCATTTTCTTTCTGTGCTTTATTTTCATCATTTACTTTATGTTATTTACTTGTAGGTGTGTGTGCATTCATTTAGTTTGAAAATATATTTTAGAATGGATTATTCCGCTACACAAAAGCTCTTCCACATGGAAATGTTATAAACTCCAATTAGAGTCATTCACCTCCTTTATGACTCTAGTTTTATCCTTCTTTGGGGCCAACACCCAGTCAATTTCAAATCAAAGAATTTGTGTCATGAAGGTCTATGAATCGGTCTTCCTATATCCACATACGACATAGGTTCTACTTCTAGCAGTCTTCCTTGCACCCCAGCCAGGTCTCCTCCTCACTTTCATCTTCTCCTTCCTTTAAAAGCAAAGTCTCATCTACTTCAGGTGCCACTTCATGTTGTAACTTGTTCGTCAATGGTATCTAGTGTGTAGAATGAATCTGCATCATTGTGTGTGTATCCCATCGTCATCAACACATTGACCACTCTATCTTCATTCACTCTTAGGTTCATCTCTCCTTTGTGGACATCTATTAAGGTCCTACTAGTCTCTAGGAAAGATCTTCCTAGGATTAGGGGTATATCACAGTTAGCTTCCATGTCCAACACCACAAAGTCCACAGGAAACATAAATTTGTCTACTTTTACTAACACGTCCTCCACAACCCGACATGGTTGTTTCATTGATTTGTTGACCGATTGGAGGGTTAGTGATATTTCATTAAGCTCCTTCATGCCTAACATATGAAAATTGGATAGCGGAATCAGGTTGATGCTTTCCCTAAGGTCACATAATGCTTTATTTAGGCATACTACTCCGATGGTACAGGGTATGAGGAAGCTCCCTGGATCCTTACATTTGGGCGGCAATTTGCATTGCAAAACAGTTGAGTATTCCTCGTTCAAGAAAATAGTCTCAAGATCCAATAACTTCCTCTTAGTAGAAACTGATTCTTTCAGAAATTTAGCATACTCTGGCATTCCAGCCAGAGCTTCTACTAATGGGATATTCACTTGCAACTTCTTAAACATTTCTATAAACTTCTTATACCGAGCATCATCATGATTTGGTTTAGATTTACGGATAAGGTACAGATGCAGAATTAATAGTAACAGTTTTGGAAGACTTACTTGCTTTTTGTTCGTTTCCCTGATCATCTGCTGGATCTGCAGACGATCGATTAGTTGGATTGGTGTCTCTGATTCTGCTGCGTTCCGGTTCTGACTCTTTGCTTCTTCTCTTATGATTAGTCCAGGCAACTCCTTTCCACTTCTTGTCATGATTGCATTCACGTCCTTCGGATTATTTTTAGTGTTACTTGGTAATCCTCCCGGAGGACGAGCTGACACTTGTTTTGCGATATGTCCCACTTGGTGTGACAAATTGTTCACTAGAGCTTCTTGGTTCATCAGTCTTGTATCATTTTTCTGACAGTATAGTGTAAAATTTTCCTTAAGCTCACTCATGGACTTCGTTAGTTGGCTGACACTTTCGGTCATAGTTGTACTCATCTAGTCCATAGCTGCTTCCCAACCACCGGGTTTGTTCTATTGAGGCATGAAACCTCCCGATTGCTTCACTCTCTCACCACCATTTAAATCACTATATATGAAACCTGGTGATCGTGAGAACCTAGGCGGTAGCCGGCGACATAAGGGTTTCCTTGCCTTCCAAGATAGTTTACATCCTTGGTGTTGGATGTCTCAATCTCCTTGAAGTCTTCTCATTAATTACCAACAACTGATATAAGATTTGTTGAGAGGTATCCTCTCCGAATACGCCTTTAGCTGATCGTACAATCTCAACTTCATATGTTCCCCAATGACTTGTGAGTGATATTTTTTCCAACTTCTCCAGGGCTTCATCTGGTGACAATAACGCAAAATACCCATTGCTTGACGCATCTACTCTCATCTTCTCACCAGGCCGTAATCCATGATAGAAACTATGTATTTATACGGGTAAAGTGATATCATGGTGTGGGCATCTATGTCGCACTTCCTTAAACCATTCATATGCTTCTTCAAAGGTTTCTCCTGGTTTCTGCTTGAAATTCATAATCTCTTGTCTCATTTGAAGTGACTTTCCAGGTGGACAGTACATGTTCATGAATTTATATTGTAGATCCGTAGAGGATTGGATGGAACTGCTGCTAGAGACAATATCAATTGCTTTGCTTTATTCTTTAGCGTGAACATGAACAACTTCAATTTGATGTTGTCCTCTAGAAATCCATCTGGTTTAACACTGCTAATTTTCTAAAAAACTTGGTGACATGTACACTAGGATATTCATTTGGCACCCCATGAAAGGTAGTGCAGTTTCTCACCATCTGGATCACATTCGGCTTCGGGTGGAAGACCTCAGCCACATTCTAAGGTTGAACAATTGCTGGCATGAACTGCTCGACCGTTGGTAGGACATAACTTTGTAGAGTTCTTATTTTTACAAGTATAACTGCTCTATTTCTAGCTCCATTGACACTGTTTACTCCATCTCCTCAATCGACTCCGTTTCTCGTTGCCATTGTTTCGTCAGGTTCTTCAAGATGTGGAACCTTTTCATCATTGTCCTCACTTCGGTCCTCTCCTTGCATACTCACGTCATCTTTCAGCCTTTCTATTTGCTCTCTTTCTTTACGTATCAATCTATGCTTTTCATTGGAAAACATCTCGATCTCAAGTATAAACTTTTCAAGTTTGGTGGTTGAACTTCGTGTAGCGTACTGCAATCTAAACAAAATGAAGAAAACAGATTAATAATTACCTCGGTGGTTGTTACACTAGCCTGGGCAGACACAAAAATATAGACTCTGACTACTGACATAATACCGACTAAACAGAACCGGTTCTGCTGATTCTAGAATGCTCGATTATTCGGACGGATATCTTGCCTAATCGAGTTGATTTTTCTCCATATTGGAATAGAACTGACACTATTACGACCCAATTATTTATATATAATCAAACAAACTCAAATATTCATGAAAAAGGAGTATATATAGATTCTCAATCTTAAACTACAAATGTTCTTGACACGTGTCCCCGGTAACGGCACCAGAAAAACTTGATCACGTGTAGGTCGATTCTACTAGCAATAGGACTAGTTCTATCGTAGTATGGTAAAGCCGAATCAAAGTTTAGAATCCATAGAGACTCGTAAGACAATAATTAATTCAATATTAAGAACCATTAGGGTGGTCTACGACCAACAAAGGTGTAGAGGAAACAATGGTGATAATGGACACACAAAATAACATAAATATGCCTCTATGAGTTTCTAAAGATTAGTCCTAACTATGAGTGATTAGTTATTTCCCCTAATTTATGCATCAATCTTCCCCATTGGTAAATTTTAATTCTTGTCAGCTACGGGTGCTAACCCCTAATATTACGCTACTTTCATTAGCAAGGACAGTAGGTGCCTCTGTGACCCTAACCTACCTTAAGTTGTATTAGTCCACATGCAATAAGATCTAGGTATAGCCGACTCAAGATCGAGAACCTCCCTAGGAAGCTATCGACAATGACTAGCACGTTCCTAGACATTGATAAACTATGTCCTAACTAGCACATAAAAATAAATTATTCATGCTAATTTACGATAACATGAAAATAGTTGATCATGCTAAAAACACGTAGATTAAAACTGAATATCAGGCGTAGTTGGCACCGATTATCATTGTTAGACATATTTTAGTTTTAATGATGAGTGTCAGACTAGCTGTTATAGGGCAAAAGCAAAAAGATGTCCAGAATGAATGTATATGTTTACTAGAGTTTGATCTTTGTATAGGTTTAATCCAATAAGCACTATAAAGAGGCCAGCTGAACAGTTCAGCAGACCTATCTAGATTAGGTATCAGTAGAGTGTCTAGGACCCGCTGAAGACTGAAGGTTCAAACTCAGTTTTGAAGACTGGTGGCTGAGGGTTCAAACTCAGTATTGAAGGCTAAGAGTTCAAACTTAGTAATGAAGACTTAAAAGCCAGGACATGGGATCAGAATTTAGGTAAGTCTATGATGGCCTAAACCGATCACATATACCTTATAATGAAGGTCTAAGTTCCCAAAAAGGATATGTGATGAATGGGACTTAGTTATGTTTAAAATGGTGTACTCTAACTTCACAATTTAAATTTAGATGAGTAACAGTCTGCTGAGTGTTCATTCAGGAACACAGCAGACCAGAAGTCAGCTGACTAGTGTATACCTCAGCAGACACATGAACCAGACATCAGCTGAGTATACATAAATTAAGTTAATCTATTCCATGAATTAATCTGGAAGAATGGATAAGGATGAATATCAAACATTGGATTAATCAGTCAATCAATAGTCAGATTAAAAACACATTACAAAGAATTTAGAGTGAAATCAAATGGAATGAAATCATTGGTTGACAGTCTATCTATCAGAAGGACACTGATACACTGACACAGAATACAACAGAGGGAATTTCGAAGAATAATCAGAAAATCCAATAACGGAAAAATTAATTTCAAATTCAAGCACTAGATTTTCACCTATAAATAGAGGACCACTTGAAACAGAATCAATAACGAACTTACAAGAAATCAAGAGCATTACACCCTGCTGACCTAAGCATACATATTGATCCAAAAATTCTTCAAGTGTTTCTGAATTCAAGTATCATCTAGTATACACACTTGGAGAACCTAATATGCTGATCTTTTCATCCTGATCAAAATCTTGTCAAAGCTGAATCACTTTCTTGATTCAAACCCTTTGTTTATCAAAGAAACCTGAAGATAGAGAAGCACTGTTGGGTGTCAAGAATTGTTGTTTTTGTTGTGGAGCTGGTGAAGATGCAATCTACCCTTCAAGAACCAGTGGAGTACTTAGGAGCAGCAATACTACATGTTCTTAGTATTCATTTTGTGAAGCCATGGTTATTGGTCAAGGACAAATAGTTTAGGGCTTTTGTAATCACAACCTCAAAAGACTTTAGTGAATTTCCTCCAACTTCATAGGAGAAGAGTGGACTGATAGGATTACACCACCTGGAACCACTATAAATTTTGCCTTACTTTATTTACTGCATTTACTTTCTGCATTTTTATTTACTGCAAGTTTAACAACATCAATCTGTTGAACTGGCTACTGAATTCACACACAACTCACTGTTGAGTATCTAATACATGGCATCATCTTTTAACAACAAGTATAAAGGCTTAATTTAATATTCCGTTGCATCAGACTCAGCAAACCATATAGTCAGCAAACTATAAGATCAGCTGATCTGTTAAACTCCAAAATATTTTAAGTGTTAAGTTTATTCACCCCCCTGCCTAAACTTAACCAAAGCCTTTTAAAGGGACCAACAAGCATGAAACATGATTTACTAGGTATCTCGATTAGTCGATATCTTTAATTCATGATTTATTCACCAACGTTTCAGATCTACTCATAAACGGGGTACTAACTACTACATAGCAGGACTAATATAAAACAATCAAAACAAAATTATCACAAAACAACGACATATCTACATCTAGAAATCCAGAAATCACACCCTCGAAGCCGATCCTAGAACCTCCGTAGATCGTTCCCTAGGTGGAGAATCCGTCGGATCCGTGACTAGCACTCATAGAAAAATAAAAGATAGAAAGAACTTTTATTGCATAATGTAATTGTCTTATGGAACTTGTACATTGCACATTGAAACTGAGGCCTGGTGCCTCTTATTTATAGTGGTAAAATCGACTTAGAAAACCTTAAAAACTACACCTCGTCCAAGAAAACACGTAAACACGGCTTCTAGATGGCTCGCTGGCTCGGCGGCGTGCTCGACCATGCGAGTGTATTTTTGTCTTTTTCTCTCTGCCGACTCACTTTAAAGCTTCTAGAATATCCTAGGCCTGATACTTCATCCAGTCCGCTTCCTATATCCTTCCTTGACACTCGGCCCAATCTCGTTACCTGAAAATAGCCCAACAAAAGACGAAATAATACCAATTCCGGAGATAATAATCAGAAATACCCGATTCTCGACTTGTGAACCCGACATATAGAATTCAACAGAAATGGCACACATTTAATGGCCGAAATAACTAATTTTAGCTCATAATGGGTGGAAAGTTGATGCCGTAGGATATACAATTTTAACCGTCATCATGTTCCTGGTTTGATCATTTCAAACTTGAGGTTCGTTATTGAGTTAATGATTTCGATTTCGAGGTTCGTTAGTGAGGCCCTGGTTTGAGTCATGGGATTCGTTAGTGAGATCCTGATTCGATTCACGGAATTCGTTAGTGAGTTAATGATTTGAAACCCAAGGTTCGTTAGTGGGGTCATGATTTCAAACTCTGGCCATGCTTCAACCGGCAGCAGCTATAGCGGATTGAAGAAATCTGGCCGTCTTCCTCTCTACACACCTCTCCTTCCTCCTCCTCCGGTCAAAATCATCCCTAATCGAAGGTAATCCAATAATCTAAATTTGGTCAATTTGTTGCAAATGTTTTTACTTCATATTCCTTATTAATTGTGTATCTTGTATCATGTGTATATGTAAGTAAATGGAAAATGTTATGTTGGATAGGGTAGAAATTGAATATTTTATGTGTATATGCAAATGGAAAATTGCATGTGTATATGTAAATGGAAAATGTTATGGTGGATTGGGTAGAGATGGGAAATTGTATGTGTATATGAAAATGGGAAATTGTAGGTTTGGGTAGAAATTGAAAATTGTATGTGTATATGTAAATGGAATGTTATATGTGTATATGTAAATGGAAAATGTTTCCTTATTGAGAATTCATTCATTAGCAACATTCTAATGGTGTAGTTGTTGTTATTTTTAAGTTCGGTTTTTGGGGTATGTAAGTATGACATTCGGCTATGGAAGCATTTGTTGGTGTAGTGTATGAGTATGGTGATTACCAAACATGGCATGCAAGATTGATTACGTATGTAGTTTTAGTTTGAAAAGCTTGTCTTAGAAACTTGAAGGCTTTGGTATCATCTCACGCATTTGGGATAACTACACGGAGAAAATACATTTTCAGGTCGTTTTAAGACCCCTTATTTCATGTCAGGTGAGTCAGATATGACATTTAGGTCCACTGTTGAAAAATTCAGCTTCGCCCCATTGAAAATTCCCCCAGTCCGTTGAAAATTCAACATGCTGAGGTAAAAATTCAACATGGCGAAGGTGAAATTCAATGTGCTGGGGAAAAATTCAACGGGACGAAGTTGAATTTTTCAACGGGGATTTAAAAAAATGTCAGATTTGACATGACTTGACATGAAATAAGGGGTGTTAAACGACCCGAAATGTATTTCTCTAACTACATGTGGATCCGCCACCGTGTATATATTAATATATACTTTTTTGGAAACCAAGACCTCACATCAGAAACTCTGTTTTTTATCCCTAAAATAATATAAAATAATGTATATCCCTATTTTAAAGCATCGCAATTCAAAATACTCCGCATCAGCATATCTATCCCTATCTCTATACCAATAAAAAAGGGTTGCTACAGTAGTACTCCACAAATGGGGATACACCGTGCATTGACCCTAAAATTATATAGGGATGAGGCTTCTGCTGTGAGGGGTATTTAAAAGAAATTTTTACTTTTTATCTTTATTTCAGAAATAGGCATCGTATAGTGCTTCTGCTACAAATACCCTTATAATTTACTGGATCCGTCACTAAACGCTACACTCAACGACGATGGTAGTTAATATCAACATCACTAACGCAAATTTGTAGAAGAAATATCAATGGCAATGACGGAACAAATAATTGATGTTTATAAGGTCAGGTAGGTTGGATTTAAACAACTAACGTTTGATCATGTCAGATATCAGGTATTTAACCAGTTAACATGAAGTGTACTAAAACTACGCACTTGTGTTGTTATGTAGTAAGAGCATCTCCAATGATAAAACTTTATCACAATGTCACATCATCATTTTATAAATCTTTTCACTATAAACCTTTTGAAAAGGTTTATTAAATGGTCTCACTACACATAAACATTTTCTCTACTATTTTTTCCTACCACACAAAGTTTAAAATAAAAAAAGAAAAAAAAAATTGGTTGTCAGATTTCCAACCGGTTTATCTGCACAAACCTATTCCCAAAACCCATTGTTAACTCATCTCCCTCCAATGCTGAAAAAGCTTTTTGTAAAGCTTTAGAAAAAAATTCAAACCTCCCGTTGGAGGTACCCTAAAAAATAATATAATATACGAACAATTTTTATGTTGTCAATAGGACCCACTTTAATATTTTGATGACCAAGCTACTATGAGTTCATACACAATTATACATGGAAGTCCGATTTAGGCAAATCATGATGATAGTTACCAAAAGATAGTGTCGCCCTTTGTGTTCAATCAGTCCATTATCCCCTAGTGTTCTAACTTCTCACTTGATCTTGATGCGTTGAACTTAAGGTACTTTACCCAACAATCTACTTTAATTAAACTATTATCTAATTTAACACGCAACAAATACTGATTGGTCTATTTATTGCTCAATTTAAAATGGTAATTGCTTAAAACCAATAATGTTTAAAGACTCCTAAAATAGGAATCAAACAGTAGCAGCAAAGTCTTGATCAAACTTTCATGGTCTCGTGGAATTGCAGTTTAATTGAAAGTTAATTATTAGGGTTTTCTCGTGTCTTTGTCATTACGATGGTTCACATAACAATTTGTTACGATTGGTAATACAATGAGACCAATTATATTAACGTAAAACTGTGCTGTGTCAATCGTTATTTCACATCGTTTTGATACAATATTTCATACCTCACTCCTCTTTATTATTTTAGTACGACTATGACAAAGAGAAATATGATTTGGCTAGAATAGTTTAACAAGATCAAGTATTATAACTGTGACGTTCATGTGTCGGATACCATGTCCCTATTCATAAAATAACGTCTGGTATGTGTATAAATAAAATTTAATCTAATTATACATTTAAGCCTTACGTAGTCATATATCAGAGTTTAAATCGGAAAAGAAAAGATAGACTCAGGAAATAAAATGACTAACCCAAACATATTAAAAAAAAGAACACAAGTTGCATCTAAAATTTACTATATAAAAACTTTTATACAGCTATCCAAAACAAAACATCCATTACATTTGATAACCACAAACGGGAAACACTAATCTCTAGCAGTACAAAGATAGGAAAGTCTATACCAATATTACAACGGAATAAGAAGATTGGAAGCTCTTACTGCATCATCCTCGGGGTCATCCTCAGTGGCCTCGAATCCAACGTACAACACACCACCTTCTCGGGGTGAGGAGCAATAAAGAGATGGGTAAGTACATACGTACTTAGTGAGGGAAAGAAGAATCGGTACTAACAAAATATATAACAATATAATAAATTACGGATACTACCATATACATATGTAAAGTTCTCACTCCTTATCATCTAGCTCTGTTAGCAAGATGTTCGACCGAACAGGGATTTGTTACGTCATAATCCGAGGACATTTTACCCGAATGCTGGGTATCCACCAGCACATGTTCAGCATCCCATATGGCACGGTCTATTCCGTGTGGACTGTTATATGCTGCTATCAAATACATGTCATGAATTATGACATTTTAGCTTTTAGACTCATGACATATGTTTATTATGAAGTTAAACTGACCACCTAAATTTATTCGCATAAAAGGCTCCTTAAGGACTTCTAGTCGTAGACCATTTTATATTATCTACCTAACACATAGCAAATAGATCATTGGCTACTAAGTTAATGTCCCGCAAGGTCTAAACAAAAACCTTCCGGTGCTCATAGCTTCTCCCCATAGAGAGTCTCAGCTGTGGTTTTGAGCCGAGGCTACCAAAAGTCAATTGTGAGGCTTTGCCACGTTCCAAGAAATGTCCCAAAGACATACAAGTCCTAACATATCATATATTACACTTGAATAAAATAGAATTCAAAAGGGGTAGGCGCATGACTGATATCCATGTCAAGCTTCTATTTCGTATTCTAGGATGCCGGATGAAAGCCTGATAGGGGTCGGGCGCACTCCCGACTTTGCTGAATCCATCATGTCTGCTTCAGCACATGCCAGGCGCACGCCCGGGCCGATTTCCTGTACTTTTTCGCCTTATTCATGACATGTACGATCATAAACCAATTTCAACCGCAATTTGGCACCTTTATGGTACCAAAACAACACAAAATCATGTAATTCATTATTATTGTTGGGTGGATCACCCCTTTGTGGAGCCAACAAAATAATGAAAAAATAAAATAAAATAAAAGGAAAGAAAAGAAAAAACAGATAATATTATTTAAGGGAATAAGTTAGGTTAATTTTCCCTAATCTTTTACAACTAAAAGGAGGCAAAAGAAAGTCTCGTTTAAAAAATTCGCACAATTTATTGATGTTAAAAAAAAAAACATTTTTTTTCAAAAAAAAAAAAAAAAAAAAAAAAAAAGGAGGCAAAAAGAAGAAAAAAATTCGCAGCTTTATTGGTGTTGCAGCAACAACTTTATGGCGACGATCGGATATCGAAACGGATTCCGATCGTGACGAAATTTTGAGGGGTTGTTCACCGCAAATTCTTATTCGATATGAACGGTGGAATTCATGTTTCAACGGTTCAGTTTTCCAGAATCAGCCGCCGACCTTACTTCTGTTTTGGTGATATTTTTCAACAACTCTTGTATATTGCATTCTTAATTGATGCTTTGGTGTAGTTGAGTTGGTTGATATGTTTGAAACACTTTCGTATCACATTTTACTGATTAGTGAATATTTTGTGGGTCTCGACCTCATGGTTTTTACTCTCTCACATCAATATGTGCTTTCCAAATTAATATTGTGGTGTTATTTTTGTTGTGTTTTCGTTTCGCTATATATGTTATTTAGCTTCATTGGGACTGCCTCTTTTAATTCCGTTGTGTCTTTGGGAAGACATTGTGGGTATTTGTAATACGTGTAGTATCGCGGTTGTTTGCTTTTCCAACAAGTGGTATCAGAGCCCCGGTTAGTTGATTTAGTTTTGAAGTGTTTTTGGTGAACCTTTTTTATGGGTGAAATGGAAGTCAAACTTGAATAGAACGATCACTTTGAATGGGTCTAACTATTCCATATGGAAAAATAAAATGGAAGATCTTTTGTGTGTGAAAAATTATTTCTTGCCGGTTACCTTATTTCTTGCCGGTTAGATGAAGAGTTGAATTTGTTGCATAGGCAAGTTTGTGGTTATATTAGACAATAGGTTGATGATAATGTTTTAAATTACATTAGTGAGGAGAAACATGCTAGGTCTTTGTGGAAAAATCTTGAAGGCATGTATGCCCGGAAAACTGGAAACAATAAGATGCTTTTGATGTATAAATTGATGAATTTGAAGTATCATAATGGAACTCCTATTGTTGATCATTTGAATACTTTCTTGGGTATTATGAACCAACTTAATGCTATGGGTAGTAAGTTCGATAATGAAGTGGCAAGAAGGGACACATCAAGAAATTTTGCTTTAAATTGAAACAGGAGAAAAGGGAAAACAGTGAGAAGAAAAATGATGAAAAGAAGAAAGAAAAAGTTAATACATCTTCTTCTGATGAATTTTTTTTTTTGTATTTCAAGAGGTTGATAATGTTATTCTTGCTGATGTGATATGACTAGTTGGGTTGTTGGCAGTGGTGCTTCGGTCCATGCTACTTCAAGAAGAGAGTTTTTCTCATCTTACACTTCAGGTGACTTTGGTGATGTGAGAATGGCTTGGGATTCTATCTTAAAGTGTGTAGGTGTTGGAGATATTAGTTTGGAAACGTCTAATGGCACCAAACTAATTCTTAGACGGGTTAAGCATGTTCCAAGGATCCGGTTGAATTTGATTTATGTTGGCAGACTGTGTGATAGTGGTTATAATAGCTCATTTTCTTGTGATAAGTGGAAGCTCACAAAGGGGTCTTAAGTTTTGGCTAAAGTTACAAAGACATCTACACTTTTCTTGACTCAAGCCAAAGTTATTGTTGATGAGGCTCATGCAAAGGAATCACGTGATGAGACCGAGTTGTGGCATAAGAGGCCATCTCTAAGGAATCCCCTATGTAGGACGTGGCTCGAGTAGTCCTTCATAAGAAATTAATTATGGTGAAATTCAAAATACACTTTATTATCCTTGGTAAACTGAGAAATAGACTATAAATTGGTATGATAGGACGGTGCAACAAGTACATGATTAAGATATAGGAGTGAGTAGCGGAAGAAAAAGTAAGAGAACCAAAATGTGTAAGTGGTAAACATGTACCATCACCAACGTGAAGCTTTTCCAGACTATTATAGACATTGGTTGATAGGTTCCGGTTGCGGAAATTGTTTGTAGTGAGATGAGAGGCACCGATGTTAACAACCCAATCATTGGAAGAATAAGGTGAGGGGTTACCGTAGTAAGCAGGGCCGGCCCTGGGCCCGGGCGGGATGGGCGACCGACCCAGACCCACGATACAAGGGGGGCCCGTAGTTACATGTTTTACAATTGTATTGGTTTATATAAGATGTCCGAAAATTAGTAATTTGACACCGGTGCATGTTGGCGTAGTGGAGCAGTAGTGGTTACTCTAACATGTAGATTCATGCTCGAATCTTCTCCACTACAATTTTTTTAATTTCTTTTTATATAAATTATTTTGAATAAATGTTGGCGTAAACCTTATCAGCATTTAATTTTCACGATGATTTTGCACAGAGAAATGCAAGGAGAAATATTTTTTCTTGATAAGTTTTTTTGCTTGTCACTGCAGCTAAGTTGTCCATAGGTGTTTGCAATTCGTTGATGTGTTAATTACGGGTGTGCTATTTTGTCTCTACTATTGCTATATTCACATTACTGATTCAATAATTTTGTTGTTTTGACATTTTCTATATTCCCGTTACTGATTCAATAATTTTGCTGTTTTGACATTTGTAATATGTTGTTGGATACAATTATTATAATTTTGCCTTAATATTTTATTATACGCGATTTGATTGATTTCATTTGTATATGCCTATTGGTTTTGTTAATAAAATGGGACCCTTACTTTAATCTTATTCCGGGCCTACTAAATGTCAGGAACAGTCCTGGTAGTAAGATCGAGAAAGAGGTGGTGGAGCAAAGGATGTATCAAACTAGTGCCAGCATGAGTGAACAATATGTCCAACTTTATTGGAGAGCTGTCATGTCAGAAGAGGGCCGGACTGAGGCAGATAAGGGCTGCTATGAGGATAAGGGTTGCCGGAAGGGTAATTACCGCCAGACTAATAATTGTTGCAGCCTAGACATTGAGATGAGCCACGCCCCGGCCTCCATTAGAATACAAACCACGACCACAATAAGCAGAGGAAGCTGGTTGTTCGGGAGTGAAAACATGAGCTGTCGGAGAAGACGATGCAGCAGCGGGGATGACGGCCGGATGAGCTAAGGGTTGATTATGATTAATTCTCTCTTCTGTTGTCAGATAAAAAAGAGAGTAAACTTCATGAATTGTAATATCCAAGAGAGTGGAAAGCAAAGTAACCAAAGAATCATATTCTGAACCGAGTCCGGATAGTAAATATGCAATAATGTCATCCGACGAGAGTGGTGGCCAGCCAAGCTGAGTTCGTTGGTGATGCCTTTATCCTTCATAATATAATCTGATGCCGACAAGGAACCCTTGTGGGTTGATGAAAGTTGCATGCGAAGATGAACAACTTTGGCTTGGTTTTGTGAAGTAAAACTTTCGTGAAGAGCAGACCATATTTCGGTAGCAGTAGAAGAATTATACCTTGAGATTAAAAATCATATGTAAGAGAAGTGGTGATGGTACTGAGAATTGGGGTTTGGCGAGGAGGATGGGCAGTAAGTCCTTGATACTAACAAAAGAACTAGGTCAATCGCATTATAGTGAAGCGAGTCAAGGTGGTGTCCCACAAAGACTCGAAAGGAATCCAAATATAACCCATCAAATACAATAGTCAAGACAAGGTTGTGGTCCTGGACCAAAATATATGCGAGAAAAGTAAAGAGAAAGTTGTGTAAAAGAAAACACAATATAAACATTCTATCAATCAGTTATTGACATTGAATTAACCAAACTATTTGTCAGTAACTTCCCATAATCCTTAATTATAGCTGATTTGATAATTGCCAGCAAACCCCAATTCATCGTAGCTACAGGTGCAATTCCCATTTGTTACTACTTTTTTTGCAACACAATAGAACCCAATGTTCAATTAAGTGTCTGCCGTGGATGGGCTAGAACTTATTAATTCCACATGCATAAAGTGTTGGAAGTAGCGTCCGAAATACAATTTCTGTAATTGTTTTTATAATTAATAAATGACAGATTTATTCTCATCTTATTATTTGCTTCGTGCTCATAAGTAATACACTACTGAAAACCCCAAGTCGTATCATATGTAGCCATATAACTTAGTGTGTGTCACACGTGAGGATTTAGTTTATGATGATACATTTGAACTATTAGTCTGTGGTGAACTTAATCGAAGTATGTGGTCTATTGATTAAACCACCATTAATGCGCCCAGAATACTTTAAGGTGTGACCGTCTTATCCGGACCATCGATATTGGTTATCTAAGTGGGGCATTTATATATGATGTAGTCATATAGGACAGGACCGATTTAATCTGCATTTCTCATATAATTCCGTGATTGAGAAATCTTATTAAATCACAAGATAATCATATATGAATTAACCTTAATCCTGAAGTGAATGCATACTCCTACTTGTTTCAAGATAGGGTTTGATGTGTTCGTTAAGGATTGCAAAGAGGGGCGGTCCGAATCACTTTCACGTTGGCACTATTCTGGAATGAGTGACGAGTGAGTGTCTCACAGATATGGAATTCATTAATTCCTGCGGGAGGTAGAAAGACAATCCTCTTATTTGATCATCCTAGAAACTGATCGATCGGCCGAGTCATATTGGTTATGAACTAATTGATCACTAGTGGGTTAATGATAAATAAGGATAAGATGTAGTGAAGAAGATTTACGGAAATAATCCCGCTTCGCTACAGATAGTCTATGGAGGGTTAGTCTATATGTATTGATTATATCAATGGATACTTATTGACTCAATATTTTGAGAATAAGTTATATCTATAATCGATAGAGTTCAGTTTCGGATTTATGGTGGCATAATTTCGGAATTAATAAGTTGAGTAGAAATGTTATGTTCGATTAATATTTTATTCAATTTATTGTAGCTAGTGGTTATAGGTCCATGGTCCCCGGGTTGGCTCCTAACACGCGAGTGAATTCTCGTATTACGGAACCTCGAGAATTAAATTAAATAGTTGGTCGATGTAAAATAGAAAATACATTTTCTATTATCCCAATTGGCACACAAAAATGGCGCCACTTTTTTTTGGTTTTGGGAAAAGAAATTTTCTCATAATTAATTACATTGCGGATAATATAATTATTTAAGTGTTAAATAATTATTAATAAGAAAATTTTGTTTTCTTATTGGATAAATAGGAAATTTGTTTTCCTATTGGATAAATGTTTTATATTCCTTAAAGGAAAAGATAAATATGTGTGTATAAGATAAACTTTCAAACTATTTGGTTATTAGAGAGTTTCTCCCAACACAAAATTATTGATTCCAACGTGATTTTTGATGAAAAATTCAACGCCACTTTTGTGAAAAAAGGAAGATAAATTTTGTGTTCTTGTCCTAGCCATTGGGAAGAAGAAAAACTAGGTTTTTCTTAAAGGCATATTTGAGGAGGTTCGAATGCGGGATCGCGTCCACAAGTCGTCGTTTGGAGACACAATCCGGAAGACCGCGGCTTCTCTCCGGTTCGGGTAAATCTACTAACCTTCTTGTAGATTGTTAATTATTATGTGAATCATAATCGTAGTAAAATCGCATGCGAATTTAATTCGTAGCTTCCGTTGTTCATGATCGAACGTCTCGATTGGTGCAGTGAATCAGATCTGACAATCCAATTATGGATCGGATCCGGATTCGGGGTTTTAGTATATCCAGCATGTGGTATCAGAGACAGGTTAAAGCGATTTTGCGATCTTGATTACATAATTAATTAATAATGAGTGGAATTGAATAAATATTACATCTTTTATATGTTTATTATATATATGCGTGTTTGAATGTTATGGTTGACGAGATGGATTGGGGTTGGTACTTGTTTGCCGTTAGATCTATTGTAAACCCAAATTTTTTTGCGTGTAGTAAATTATGTAATTTATTTGTTATAATTTAATTTCCTAGTAATTAGAATTATCTAGAATTCGGCCCCTCTGTAGTATTTAAATTATTTCGAAGACCATCATCATAATGAAGACTGCAATGCAGTGGTGAAGACGCAAGATCTTCATAATGAAGACCCAGGTTTGAACCCCCTGGACGCGTTTTACTCTTTTTTTTCCAGAAAAGTGTAGTCTTGAAAAAAAAAGTTGCAACAGCCATGATTTGAAACCTGGCTGCCATTGTAAAGGAACAGCATGTCAACCAAGTCGGCTGGAGCTTCTCTATTCAAAAATTGGGGCGGCTAATTAATATACAGAGCGGCGGTAGATTAATTAGAAGATTAGTAAATCCTTTGAACGTAGGGTTTATTGATTTATTTAATTTTAATTTTATAGATTAGATACGGGGGTACCAACGGTCCATCTCAGTGGTTTATTTTTCGCATTTTCTATTGTGATTATTTATGTGATATAACCATGTCATGCATCATATTCATGAATTCCACTCCTAGCATATGCATACATGTAGAAAATTAATTATGGCAATATTTAGACATGTATGAAAACGATAATTAATTTAGATTAATTAAAGAAATTAAAGGAAACGGAATTTTATCGGGATATAAAATTCACATGATAAATTTAATTTAGGATTATAAATCCTTCGGGATTTTGGTTATGTAGTGTCAACATAAATTAGAATTTTGATAATCAAAAATTGGAAAATCATGAAAAATTAGACACCAACTATACGGTATTTGGAACCGATAGTGGTTGTTTTTTCTCGATTATTGTTTTTGAATTATTAGAAAATTCTATAATCCTAAAACTTTTATCATGACAAGATTAGTATTATAAAATTCATTGGTGAAATTTAATTGTGTAGTGTCTACACAAGAGATTTTCTAAATAATCGAGAAATTGGAAAATCAAGAATATAGTGTCACTAGTTAGACGGCATTTTGATCCGATAAATTATGGGAGCTTTAAATTTGTGATTTATTATTTTTCGATTTGATGGAAATCCATAAGTCCTAATATATTAGGATTGAAAAATTCTTGGTAAATTTTAATAATGTAGTGTTTACACAGAGATTTTATAAATCCGAGAAATTGGAAAGTCGTGAATAAACGACACTAGTTAAATGGTATTTGGAACCGATGAACCAGTGGGAGGATTAATTTAAATATTCTTAATTTATTGTTTTTTGGGTTGTAAATAAATTCTGAAATCCTAAGAAGACTACCTATTTTTCAAAATAACGAGTGGGAGCGGGGAAGATGACAACCGACCCCACGGCCTCTACTGTTGACACAAGCACATGAACGTTGAACTCATTAATCGAATGCAATTAATTTTTGGTAGAGGATTCTCCTCTTGAGCCTTCAAACTTAAGTGACATTGATAAGTATGTCATATGTTGTCACTCATGTCGAATGAGAGACAAACAAAATTAGTTCAAAGATGACGAGAATGATTGGTATCAATCTCACTAAACATCCCACAGTTCATGAGTAGTGTCTACTCAAATGAACTGCTAGTTCACTGCAATTTCCTCTAAAGAAATCCAAGAATGGGAAGGTAAATGTCTACAAGTGTAAGTCGTCAAAACTAAATAAGTTAAAGGCTAAACCGAAATATTAATAAAAGAAAGTGTAGGATAAGGAAAGTGATTTTGGATTACTAACCTATGAATCCTTAGAGACTTTCTTAACCGAGTAATTTGACTCAGAAGCTAAAGTTCTTTTGTAAGAACAAGGTAGCTGGGCATTCATGATGAAGAATAGACAACGGGCAGTTATTTCAGCTAAGATAGTGGGAGTGATAAAAGGAAACAAATTTCGGATTTTAATCCTTGAATATCGCAGAAACTTAATTTCTGCTTTTCGGATTCATTGGAACGACTGGATTCACTTTCAAATCGATATTATAGTTGCTTCAAAGAAAGTGAATATGACATTTGTATATGATTCTGAGACTCAGATTTTGTCTGATAAAGTCAGAACCACTAAGTAATGCTGAAAAGGTATATGTAACATATCATAAGCTATTAAGACAAATGGTTTCCATATTAAGATAACGATTCTTCAGCATCTATTAATTAGTGCATTTATCCTAAAGATAAGATCTGAAGACTAGCTAAGGGTGATTCCTATCTCCCAGTCTAAGAACACTATCTCAAAAGAAAAATGAATAAGTAACATTTCAATTTGGAAAAGGTAATAGAGCTAAAGAAGTATCACAACTTGTTCATATTGACCTTCGGGGTCTTATGAAGGATACAAGCTAGTGGGAGCTTTTGAGTAATAGACATTTTGTCTAATGACTACTCGAGATGACAATTAGTTTATCTAAATACTTGGAAGAATCTCTGATATTACTAGAGAAACGAGTATTCCATGCCCAGATATAGGCTATAGCATAGTATTTGGAACTGATGCTCGGCCTACCTCCGAGTGAAACAATTTCATTGAAAGGATAAACCATGTATGCCTTGTATAGTTATTAATATGCTACATTACACTGCTTAACTCAATTAAGATATTGAATGCGAAATAACGGTTTACATTATTATGTAATACCTAGAAGTCTACCTAGAAGATGCTTATGAATTTGTGGATAAAGAGTGAAGTACATTTACTCCACTTCCGCAAATAGAGGCATTTAGCACTAGTACTTGAAGGTAGGACTGGAAATTTTGCATACACGTTCAGATGGTGACTGTTCATGAAATATCTTAATGCAATGAGTAAAGGTTGGTTATAAGATTCGTAAGATCGGATAGTGACGGTTACACCGTTACATCCTTTCTAAAAGAATGTTTAAATAACAACCTTAGACCTTAAAGTACAGTTACTCAATGAGTTACTATCTGATTTAATCAAACCTCATCCAACATTGGTTGTTGGGGGTTACGCTGATAAATACTACTACACCATATCAAAATATCAATCCACCCAAATGCAGTGGGAGTATGGTTTAACCATTGACCCACTGTGATCATACAGACTTTACAGTCTGCTAGGGGTGATTGATCGCCTATGGACTTTCTAGGAAGGCTGTACAGAAATTCTGATAATAAGAGGTCGGTTTAATGCCATAAACCTATAAATTGAGTTTCGGTACTCCGGTTCTGTTCACAATCTTGTAGAATCACATAAGTTTCTATGGCCTAGTGGGAGAAATTGTATTTACGTGAAAAGAGTCGGATGAATGAGAAAGTTTAACTTTCAAGGCAAAGCCAAGTTGTCTAGGGGTAATTCTCTGAGAAGTAGATAGTTCAATAGGGGTGATGCCCTAAAACTTTCTCACCACTCAGCCTTGCTTGACTCCATGGAAAGCATAAAGATTAACAGGGGTGATGCCCTGAAACTTTCTTGCCGTACAATATAGCTTAGATTCATTCAGAACGAAAGGTTTTTAGCTTAAAGACAATGACAGATTGACTACCTATTCTTATATCCATTGGTGGATTAAAGCAAACATCTAGGTCATTAAAAGCCACATGTTTGAAATGTGAGGGCTTGACCAGAATATTGATGAGTCTTTTGTAGACCAGAGTATCAATATTGGTAAATTAGTAGACGTTAGTGTTTATAAAGGATAACGCTACAACAGTTGAGAACAACATGAGTGTGTTATCTGAAGTCAGAACTGATTCTTAGAATTTGATTCAGTCAAATTCATGAGAACAAGTTCTTTGGAAATATCCCATTCATCTTATTCTTAAGATGATGATGCATTTTCGAATGCTAAATTCAATGAGAGGTTTCCTACTCAACCCCTCATGGACTAATTCTCTTAGTCTTCAAATATAGAGAAAATAGGATAGATTCATTTTTGGATAGAGAAAATCAGGTTATTAAAAGTCAATAACAGTCGAATCTTGGATTCGGACGTTGAGTAGCAGTATAGTGCATCCTCAAGTACAGTTAAGAGAACGAGGAATAATATGCTTGTATATTTGGGTGCAAACCAAGATGTTGTTGACTACAATGATTCTGACTTTCAGTCGGATTAAGGGTGACCGTGAGTTGATCCCGGGCTCAGTATTTACTCATAGTGATGGAGCAATAGTCTGGAGCAATCCATCACTACCAATTTGACTCTGTTAGTCGAATACATAGCAGATTTCGGAGCAGCTAAAGAGGCAGTGTGGCTTGAGAAGTTCTTTGTTAGATCGGGAAGTGATTCCAGGTCTCGATATTATGAAAACAGTTGAGAGGTAGCTCATGCAAATGATTTTCGCAGTCACAAGAGGTCAAAAGCATATTGAGAGAGAGTACCACCTGATCAGACAGACCGTGCAGAGAGGCGACGTTTTGGTCTTAAAAGATCGCCTTGAGCCGACATCCTAGCTGATCAGTTTGCCTATTCGTTTGGCATCTAATGTCACTGATAAGCACTTGGAGGGTATGAAATTGGGAGATATGGCTCATCTACTTTAGACCAAGTGGGAGAATGTTGTGGATAGAAAGAATAAGGGTGTGATGCTCAAAAAATAATTGTTGCTTGTCTTTACGGGCAAGTGGGAGATTGTTGGATGTAGTGCCCGAAAGACAATTGTTGCTTGTCTATACGGGCCAGTGGGAGATTGTTGGAAGTAGCGCCCGAAAGATAATTTTCTGTAATTGTTTTTATAATTAATAAATGACAGATTTATTCTCATCTTATTATTTGCTTCATGCTCATAAGTAATACACTACTGAAAACCCCAAGTCGTATCATATGTAGCAATATAACTTAGTGTGTATCACACGTGAGGATTATGTTTATGGTGATACACTTGAACTATTAGTCCGTGGTGAACTTAATCAAAGTATGGGGTTTATTGATTAAACCACCATTAATGCGTTCAGAACACTTTAATGTGTGACCGTCTTATCCGGACATTTGATATTGGTTATCTAAGTGGGGCATTTATACATGATGTAGTCATATAGAACAGGACCGATTTAATCTGCATTTCTCATATAATTCCGTGATTGAGAAATCTTATTAAATCACAAGATGATCATATATGGATTAACCTTAATCCTGAAGTGATTGAATAATCCTACTTGTTTCAAGATAGGGTTTGATGTGTTCGTTAAGGATTGCTAAGAGGCGTGGTCGGAATCACTTTCACGTTGGCACTATTCTAGAATGAGTGGGGAGTGTGTGTCTCACAGATATAGAATCCATTCCTTCCTGCGGGAGGTAGAAAGACAATCCCCTTATTTGTTGATCCTAGAAATTGATCGATCGGCTGAGTTCATATTGGTTATGAACTATGTTGAACAGACACGGACACGAACACGTCGCACGACACGACACGGACACGGCGATATGGCTAATTCCAAAATTTAAGTACACAATCACGTCGTGAGACATATATATATATATATATATATATATATATATATATATATATATATATATATATATATATATGTGTGTGTGTGTGTGTGTGTGTGTGTGTGTGTAATGTAAATAAAATTCAATTTATCAAAAATAAATATCCGTAAACATCTGAAAAAACTAGACAAAATAAGACAGTATTACATAAACTCTATGAATATCTAGAATATATATTCGACCTTTATACGGTGGCAAAAGAAATTGTGATTGACCTCAAAATATTATAAAATGTAAAAATGATTGTTTATCAACAAAAAACATATAAATTTTTACGGCGTATTATTTATTTAATTATTATAGAAAAGAAAATTGTGTATTTTAACGTTTCTATTGAAGAAAACTTAAATAAAAAAAGTTAAAAAATTGGGTTCAGGTGTCGGGAGTGTCGGTGCCGTGTCGAGGAATGTCGACAGTGTGTCGGAAGCGTGTCGGATATTTAAATTTTAAATAATATTAATTTAATCAGCCGACACGTGTCGGACACGGTGTCGGAGCATGTCGGAGCGTGTCGTGTCGTGTCTTGTGTCGGACACGGCTTACAGCGACCAGATTGAAGTGTCGGTGCATCATAGGTTATGAACTAATTGATCACTAGTGGTTTAATAGTAAATAAGGACAAGATATAGTGAAGAAGGTTTACGGAAATAATCCTGCTTCGCTACGGATAGTCTATGGAGGGTTAGTGTTTATGTAATGATTATATCAATGGACACTTATTGACTCGACTTTTTGAGAATAAGTTATATCTATAATCGATAGAGTTCAGTTTCGGATTTATGGTGGCGTAATTCCGGAATTAATAAGTTGAGTAGAAATGTTCTATTCGATGAATATTTTATTCAATTTATTGTAGATACTAGTTATAGGTCCATGGTACCCGGGTTGGCTCCTAACACGTGAGTGAATTCTCGTATTACGGAACCTCGAGAATAAATTAAATAGTTGGTCTATTTAATGAATATGCAATATTATTTATTTGGTAAATAATATGTAAAATAGAAAATACATTTTATATTATCCCAATTGGCACACAAAAAATGGCACCACTTTTTTTGGGTTTTGGGAAAAGAAATTTTCTCCTAATTAATTATTATGTGGATAATTAAGGAAAAGATAAATATGTGTGTATAAGATAAACTTTCAAACTATTTGGTTATTAGAGAGTTTTTCCCAACACAAAATTATTGATTCCAACGTGATTTTTGAGGAAAAATCCAACGCCACTTTTGTGAAATGAAATTTTGTTTTCTTTTCCTAGCCATTAAGAAGAAGAAAAACTAGGTTTTTCTTGAAGGCATATTCGATAAGGTTTGAATGCGGGATCGATGTCCACCAGTCGTCGTTTGGACATACAATCCGGAATATCACGGCTTCTCTCCGGTTGGGATAAATCTACTAACCTTCTTGTAGATTATTAATTATTATGTGAATTATAATCGTGGTAAAATCGCATGCGAATTTAATTCGTAGCTTTCGCTGTGCATGATCGATCGTCTCGATCGGTGCTGTGAATCAGATCGATCTGACGATCCAATTAATAATCGGATCCGGATTCGGGTTTCTGTATATCCAGCATACTATGAATGCTGGAATAATTAAACCGTAAATCTCACCTAAGAAACCACCGTGGACGGGCTAGCTATCTAAGATGATCTAATTATCTATGTCCTAATAAATTCTTCAACCCGAGTTCCTTCAAAATAAGTTACGAAAACGCATAACAAATTGGCCAGATTTGTTACACATAAAATAAAACAGATAACATGCGTAGATGACGCCGAACACACAAATTCTGGATCTACTAGGTGCCACGCCGCAGCGGTAAAGACCGCAGCCGCAGCTTGAGCGGCGTAGATCGAGACTCCGCATTTCTCATTCTTTACGAATCAGAATGTGATCTGGATTTGGGTTTGTTTAATGACTATATAGTTTGTTTAATTGCAGATTTAATTCTTATTCATCGCGAAAGAAATAACGAATCCAGATTATGACATCAAACATCGGAATAGGTCATTACCCGTGATGAAAAACGTTGTTCCTACTCCTCAGTCCCCTCCCCCCCGCTGAATTGTATTGATTCAAGACGAACAATGAATCAAACACAAATAAATAATCGAAAGATTGAAGATTTAAATTGCACTAAAGGAAGATTTATTGCCGGGAATTCTGAATTCAAAATTGTGTAAACGTTATTTATGTATAATTCATAGCCACTATGCCTTAAATAGAGTTCCTGGACGACTTAGTCCAAACCTAAACCCTAACCAACTATAACATGTTTTGTAAGGCCGCTATGCATATCCTGAGAGACTTCCGTAGGGTGGGTTGGGCTCATGGCGGCTAGCGCAATTTCGCTTTGCTCCGTCTAGGTTCCAATATTGGACATTCTTACTTTTCTTGGCCCAGTCAGTTACATTTCTTCTCCGAATCTCTATGCGTAATGCTCAGCTCCTTCACAATCTGTCGAATAGACAAAATATGAAGAAGTAACATCAATTTCCAGGATAAATCATGTAAAAACCAACTAAACAAATCACGAGTAGCTCAACATGTTATTAACCCAAATAACTTGTAATTTGCAACGAGATTTGTCTCGGATTTTATCAACGGAAAACAAACAAGTAATAAAATAAATCCGGTTTACCCCAAGTGCAGGGATCGTAGTATAGTAGCTACAACCGGAGTCAAATCACAGGGAATCGAGATTGGTCTAGTTCTTAATTCTTCTAAATTGTCACGAGAAATAACTAAAAAACGAAAACGAAAAAAAACAATAAACTGGACAGAGGGTTGTCAATCCAAAGCCAGGAAATATAGTTGCGGACCTAAACTAACTAAACAAATCTATTCTATAACTAAAAAGAAAAATAAAATTCTAAGCTAGCAACGAAGACAAGGCACAAAGATAATTTCAATTAATTTTAACGAAGAACAAGCATTGATCCACCTATCCCGCAACCCTCAATTTCTACTCTAGATCGTTTAGTGAAGATTTAATAAAGATGTGGTTCACCTATCAAAGGTATGAATTCTTACTCTCGTAGATAATTCGCCTATTAATCTCTCATCTCTCGATCTTAAAGATTAACGCTTCCATAACAAAGGTGTAAGATTTCTCAATCTAACAACCTAGAAATTTAACCTAGCAACTCTCGTTATGTTTAGGTTAAAAAATCTAATCTTTACTACGGTGATCTAGGTCTAACAACGATTTTCATCAAACGTTTAACATCACAAAGCAACCATCTCTCGATTTAATTGCATAAAAACAAATTAAACATAATAAAGAAACAAACTTTAAATTAAAACTCACAAAACCAACTTAAGAGTTGAAATCAAGTGCTGCACGATCGGTTTCTCATACTTGTTCAGGACTTGCTCAGCTCATCTCCAGGATCGAACAAACAAAATAAAAAAAATATGGCTCGGTCGACCGAGCAGGAGCACTCGGTCGACCGAGTGTGCCTCTTCTCGGTTTCTGTGCTGCAGCCTTTCTCCAGGATGAATTGTCCTTCGTTTTCTGCTGATGCCTCTCCTTTTATAACTTGTTTTGCCGACTTAGGGTTTTATTATTAGCAAGTCTAAACCCTAATAAATAAAAATAAAGATAATTCCAAGTCTATCCTTTCGATCTTCCTCGGGCGCGACGCCTGGTAGGTGGTAGACCTTCGTTCACTTTAAGTAAATTTCTTCGAGTCGAGCCGAGCTGGACAAGACGCCCGTCCCATGCATTTTTGAACGCTCGTCCAAGTAAAATCTCTCTTCCCTGAATTGATTTGCTTCTTGTGGATGCCCGTCCAGTGGACGCATCAGCAAACGCACGTTCAGCAAGTGTATCTTCACTCCAAGTTTGACTTGCATCTTCTTCCTTCTATTTAAACTTCAAGTGAACATCGTTTTAGCTTCCTCCATAACATGCAAGCGTACCTACAACACGGCAAAAACATGCAAAATGTAAAATCATACATATAGATAGAAAACACCAATAAAACCACGTAATTAGCTCGATTTTGGACTTTAATGATTTCCATACGCATTCTTTCAATATTTCACTTAAACACCTAATTTTCTATAAAAATTAGTAAAACACGAAGGAAATTGTCACGAAATAAAATTATATAAACCGTAAAAATCACCGTTAACAAGATTATTCCAATTAAGCTCACAAACAAGGTAACATTGATGTAACACATCATAAACTATTAAGGCAAATGGTTTCCGTATTTATATAAACGGTTCTTCAGCATCTATTAATTGGTGCATATATGCTAAAGATAAGATCTTGAGACTGGCTAAGGGTGATTCCTATCTCCCAGTCTAAGAACACTATCGCAAAGGAAAAATGACTAAGTAACCCTTTCAATTTGGAATGGGTAATAGAGCTGAAGAAGTAACACAACTTGTTCATATATACTGACCTTCGGGTTCTTATGAAAGACACAAGCTAGTGGGAGCTTTTGAGTGGCTGACACTATGTCTGACGAATACTCAAAACGCTGATTAGTTTATCTAAATATTTGGAGGAATCTCTGATATTACCAGAGAAACGAGTATTCCATTCTCAAGTATAGGCTATGGCATGGTTTTAGCACTGATGCTTGGCCTACCTCCGAGTGAAATGATTTCACTAAAAGGATAAACCATAGATTGTCTTGTATAGTTATTGATATGCTACCATGCACTTCTTAACTCAATTAAGATTTTTGTTGCAAAATAGCATTATTGTATCAAATCAAGTCAATAATTTACATTATTATGTAATAGTTTTTGTACCGGTTTAGAAGTCTACCTAAAGATGCTTATGAATTTATGGATAAGGAGTGAACTAGTTTGCTTCACTTTCATAAATAGAGGAGGCACTTGGTGCTTGAAGGTAGGACGGAGATTTTGCATACACGTTCGAAGATGGTATCTTTTGATTTCGTGAAATATCTTAATGCAATGAGTAAAGGTGGTTATAAGAATATTAAGATCAGATAGTCGAGAAGACGGTTACACCATTACATCCTTTCCAAAAGAATGTTAGGTATGTATATAACAACCTTAGGACTTGAAGTAAAGATACTCAAGGAGTTATCATCGATTTAATCGGACCATATCCAACATTGTTTGTGGGGAATACTGATGATAAATACTATTGAACCGGATCTATTTTTATTTTCCGTTGGTATCTACCTTTCTTTAGTTACCAATTTTCTTCTTCTACCAAAATGACCGAGGATGTCATGTCAATCCACCCAAATGCGGTGGGAGTAGGTTAACGCTGGTTGTAATTTTATACGGTTGCAACATCGGTTGTCTCTTATATCTTCTATCTTCATGAATTTATCTCTTATTCATTTTGTTTTATCGCTTGTTTTGATCGAGGACGACCAAAAGCTAAGTAGGGGGTTGTGATGAGAGATAAATTTATGATCATTATTATGACATTTCGCCCCAATATTGATACCATTTTGAGCATTATTGTATCAAATCAAGTCAATAATTATTTAATTTTATTCAAATGTATAAGTAGTAGTTATTATATAAATTATCGTATTTTTATAAGTTTTTTATTAGTTTTTGTACCGGTTTAGTAACCGGAGTGTCGTGTCGGATTTACGTTTGGTATTTTGGTGGTTCATTGCAGGATTATACATTGACCAAGATTCCACGTAACGACATGTTTTGAGTCTAAAAGATGTGTTTAGAGGATTAGAAGAAGATGCCACAAGCTTACGAGTTCAAATGGATCAAATTATCTTACATACTTAAAACCAAAACCTGTTTCGACGGAGATTTGACCCAGCTTAGAGGCATTTTCAGGGGATGACTTCTTAATGAAAGTTGTAGATCTTCACATAAGCTTTCCAATGCACTTTGAATTACATCAATTGGAGGTCTACAACTCAAGTTATGGTCAATTGACTAATCAATTCGGATTAGTAGAAATCCCGAAATATCTTCGTAATACGAATGGCTCATCAAAACGACATTTTCTGAAGAAATTCCTTTCATAAAAGTTGTATATCTTCAAGAACGCTTTCCAATGGATTTTGAATTAAGTCAATCGGACTTCTACAACTCAAATGGTGGTCAAGTGGCTAATTGATTCAATTTCGTAAAAATCCCGAAAAAACGTTCGGAGGAACACGAGGTACTCAAGAAGACGTTTTCTGAAGAAGAGTCCTTCATGAAAGTTGTAGAGTTTCTCGAGACCGTAATTTTGGCATTTCGTTTGCAATTTTTGGAGGTCTACAACTCAAGATATGAATTTTAGAAGTTTTATTCCAATAATTATAATTATAACCGAAGGATCGAGAATCAAGCTGAGTCATTATGCAATGATGATTCCGGACCGGTCCTGCCCCTATCCGGACCGGTCCGGCTCCCCCAAATTTTCCTATATAAGCACAGCTTCACAGATCAAATAAAATGCCCCTTTCTTTCTGCCCCTCTTTCTGCTTCTTCTCGTTTCTGTTCTTTTCTTTTTTTTATTTTATTTTTTTATATATATATATATATGATATAAATATATATATAGTAGATCATGTATGTATATATATATATTCTATGTATGAATATATATGATATGTATAAATATATATGTGATATATATATATAGATCGTGATCTACTCTCTTTTTCATCTCTTTTCTCTTTTTATTTTCTTTTCGGGGCCCGTATATACATATATATGTCGATGTATGTATGTATATATGTTTTTCACATATATAAATAAAATGGTTATAGTATCATTGTAATGGCGGAATAATTATCGAAGATTGTTGATTTCAAGCTTTGGCATGTTAGATCCGTGGAAACGATTCGATTCGATAGTCATAACGGTAATATATTCTAAAATTGTTATGTTTATTATTTCTATTTCTATTTATATATGATATTAAACTAAAAATATGTCTAGCCAAGATATGAATCGAATTAGTTAATCTTTTGGTAAAATGAATGATCGACTCACGGTAATCGTGATTAAAACTAATTATAATTGAATCTTTTCTATTTTAATCGTATTCGTATTGACGTATTTAATTGATCGAGGAATTCATAATCTAATTATGAATTGACGCCTCGTAGTTAGGATACGAGATAAAAGATAGAAAAACCGGGAGGTAAAATTGGCGTGTGAATAACGTGATAACGGAATCCGATTTCTACCCGGGTAGATTAGTTTTGGGAGAAATGAATCTTATTATAATTTTTACTCGAGATCGTAATAATGTTAAATCATCAGTTTAATTGAAACTTAAACCGAAAGTTGAATCGTCCGGCTTTGACAACCGGAGCCTTTTAAATAAAATTGACCGTTTGATTTAACGGAGTGACTCTTTTATCTAAAGGTAGATTTGTACTGACTGTTCGAGAAAAACCGTGTGATTGTGGACCTTGGGTGATGCAATGGACATATGACAATTTCATACGGCTTTCGTGTGAGGAGGAGTTGTACAGCTTAGGAGTACACCGATTCATATATAATTTACACTTGAATAAAGGAAGATCTGTCTCATTTATTTCTACTAAAAGATATTGATTCGAAGAAAGTATTCTTGGCTAGATCTAAAAATATATATATATATTATATTTACTGCTTTACTAACAATCTAACTAATCTAACTATCTAACCCGAGGAAAATAGTAAAGCTATGACTTAGATCGAGTTAATAATAGCTTCTGGTGTTTAACCCTCACTTAAAAGAATTACCATGTTTTCCTAAGGAATACGACTTTGACTCACCATACTAGCACATACAATTTGACCCGGTACACCGCCGGTTAGGATCTCAGATAGCCTAGGTAATGTCCGTCGACTTCTAGGCGCCGTTTCCAAGGTTAGGTTTAGATGTCTCGCCGAAGTCTACCTAAAAGATGCTTATGAATTTATGGATAAGGAGTGAACTACGTTTGCTTCACTTTCATAAATAGAGGCATTTAGCACTTGGTGCTTGAAGGTAGGACCGGAGATTTTGCATACACGTTCAGATGGTGACTGTTCGTGAAATATCTTAATGCAATGAGTAAAGGCTGGTTATAAGAATATTAAGATCGGATAGTGACGGTTACACCATTACATCCTTTCCAAAAGAATGTTCAGATAACAACCTTAGGACTTGAAGTAAAGATACTCAAGGAGTTACTGTCTGATTTAATCAGACCATATCCAACATTGTTTGTTGAGGAATACGCTGATAAATACTATTGAACCAGATCAGAATGTCAATCCACCCAAATGCAGTGGGAGTATGGTTTATCCATTGACTCACTGTGATTAAGCAGACTTTACAGTCTGCTGGGGGGTTGATCACCTATGGTCTTTTTTTTGGAGGACTATATAGGATTCTGAAAATTAGAGGTTGGTTTAAAGCCATATACCTGTAATTGGAGTTTTGGTACTCCAGTTCTGTTAACAATCCTGTAGAACCACCTGAGTGTCTCAGGCCCAGTGGGAGTAATTGGATCTACGTGATGAGATCTTTCAAGGCAAAGCCAAGTGTTCTAGGGGTAATTCCCTGGGAAGTAGATAGTTTAAAAAGGGGTGATGCCCTTAAACTTTCTCACCACTCAATCTTGCTTGACTCCATGGAAAGCAGAAAGATTACCAGGGGTGATGCCCTGAAACTTTCTTGCGGAACAACGGAGTTTGGATTCATTCGGAACATAAGGGTTTTAGCTTAAATCCAATGGAAGATTGACTGCCAGTGCTTATATCCATTGGTGGATTAAAGTCAACCTTCAGGTCATTAGAGGTCACATGTTTTGGAATGTGTGGGCTTGACCAGAATATTGATGAGTCTTTTGTAGACTGGAGAATCAATATTGGTAAAATAGTAGACATTAGTGTCAATAAAAGATAACACTACAACAGTTGGAAATAACATGGGTGTGTTATCTGAAGTCAAGAACTGACGAGCCAAACCTTCTCTGAATTAGAGAAGTGGACTACATTTTTAGAATCGATTCGGTCGAATTCATGAGAACAAGCTGTTGGCTGTATCCCATCCATCTTATTGGTTAAGATAAAAATGCATATTAGTATGAGATATTCAACGAGAGGTTTCCTACCCAACCCCTCACGGAATAATTCTCTCAATCTTCGGATATAGAGAAAATGGGATAAATTCTCTTTTTGGATAGAGAAGGTCAGATTATTAAAAGTCGATTGTAATCGAATCTTGGATTCGAGTGTTGAAAGCAGTATAGTGCATCCTCAAGTATCTTGAGAGAACGAGGAATCATAAGCGTATGCGTTCGGGTGAAACCTGAGTGTTGTTGACTACACTGATTATGATTATTAGTCGGATTAAGAATGATCGTGAATCGATCTCAGACTCAGTGTTTACTCATAGTGATGGAGCTATAGTCTGAAGCAATCCAACACTGCCAATTTGACTCTGTTAGTCAAATACATAGCAGCTTTTGGAGCAGCTAAAGAGGCAGTGTGGCTTGAGAAGTTCTTTGTTGGAACGAGAAGTAATTCCAGGTCTCGATGAGCCGATACCATTTTATTGTGAAAATAGTTGAGAGGTAGCTCATGCAAATGATCTTCGCAATCACAAGAGGTCAAAAGTATATTGAGAGAGAGTACCACCTGATCAGACAGACCGTGTAGAGATGCGACATTTCGGTCCTAAAGATCACCTCGAGCCGACAACCTAGCTGGTCAATTTACCAAGCCGTGTGGCATCTAATGTCACTGATAAGCGCTTGGCGGGTATGAAATTGGGAGATATGTCTCATCTGCTTTAGAGCAAGTGGGAGAATATTGTGGAAAGAAAGAATAAGGGCGTGGTGCTCTAAAAACAATCATTTCTTGTCTTTACGGGAAAGTGGGAGATTGTTAGATATAGTGTGCCTGAAAGATAATTGTTGCTTGTTCTTACGGGCAAGTGGGAGATTGTTGGAAGTAGCGCCCAAAAGACAATTTATGTAGTTGTTTTTAGAATTAATAAATGACAGATTTATTCACATCTTATTACTTTCTTCGTGCTTGTAAGTAATACACCACGGAAAACCCCAAGTCGTATCACCAGCGGAAAACGAGAAACCGAAAACCAAACCGATCCAAACCGATCCAAACCAATTTGACCCAAACCGATACAAACCGAATTTTTCGGTTTGGTTTCAAATCGAACGAAATGTATTGGTTTGGTTTGGTTTTATTTTATTTTAAACAATCCAAACCGAACCCGAACCGATTATATATATATATATATATATATACATATCATATATTATATATATATATTATATTATATTTTAAACCAATCCAAACCGATCTTATTTTTTGGGTTTTATGATATATGCAAACCGAACCGAACCCCAAACCGAACAACCATTTAATAGATTCGGTTCGGTTTTGGGATGAAATTCTCGACCCAAACCGACCGGTGTAGGCAAAACCGAACCGAACCGACCCAAACCGGACCAAGCTCAGCCCTATATGTAGCCATATAACTTAGTGTGTGTGGCACATGAGAATTATGTTTATGGTGATACACTTGAAATGTTAGTCCATGGTGAAGTTAATCAAAGTATGGGGTCTATTGATTAAACCACTATTAATGCGCCCAGAACACTTTATAGTGTGACCGTCTTATTCGGACCGTCGGCATTGGTTGTCTAAGTGGGGCATTTATATATGATGTAGTCATATAGGACTGGACCGATTTAATCTGAGTTTCTCATATAATTCCGTGATTGAGAAATCTCATTAAATCACAAGATGATCATATGTGGATTAACCTTAATCCTAAAGTGATTACAGACTCCTACTTGTTTCAGGATAGGGTTTGATGTGTTCGTTAAGGATCGCTAAGAGGCGCGGTCCGAATCACTTTCACGTTGGTACTATCCTGGAATGAGTGAGAAGTGTGTGTTTCACAGATATGGAATCCATTCCTTCCTGCGGGAAGTAGAAAGACAATCCCCTTATTTGTTGATCCTAGAAACTGATCAATCCGCAGAGTTCATATTTGGTTATGAACTAACCGATCACTAGTGGGTTAATGGTAAATAAGGATAAGATGTATTGAAGAAGTTTTACGGAAATAATCCTACTTCGTTACGGATAGTCTATGGAGGGTTATTTTATATGTAATGATTATATCAATGGACACTTATCGACTCGACTCGACGTTTGAGAATAAGTTATATCTATAATCGATAGAGTTCAGTTTCGGATTTATGGTGCCATAATTCCGGAATTAATGAGTTGAGTAGAAATATTATGTTCAATGAATATTTAATTCAATTTATTGTAGCTATTGGTTATAGGTCCATGGTCCCCGGGGTGGCTCCTAACACGCGAGTGTTTTCTCGTTTTTCGGAACCTCGAGAATAATTGAAATAGTTGATCTATTTAATGAATATGTAATATTATTTATTTGGTAAATAATATATAAAATAGAAAAGACATTTTCTATTAAAAATTTGACTAAAGTGGCGCCTACATTATGTGATAAATTAGGAAAAGAAATTTTTTTAGATTATGTCACATGTGTAATTAATTAATTATCTATTTGTTGGATAATTAATGGAAAAATAAGAGATTGGTTTTTGGGAATTATTCTTATCTTTTAGCAAATATCTTTTCTTTTTGGGATTAGGTAATTGTGGTGTGAAAATAATAACTCTATTGACTAGTTGTTTTCCTATATAAAGAGAGTTTTCCTAACACAAAAAACACATGAATTTACGCCACAATACATATAAAAAGGAAGAAAATTTAGTTTCTTCCCTTAGTCATTAAAGGAAGAAAAACCTAGGGTTTTTCTTGTGCATATTCGAGGAGGTTCTACGGCGAGGATCGACATCCACCAGTCATCGCTAGGAGATACAATCCGGAAGACTGCGGCTTCTCCCTTGGTCGATTGCTTCTCTCTCCGGTTTGGGTAAATATACTAACTTTCTTGTAGTTATTAATTAATCATGCGAATCGAATCGTGGCATTATCGCATGCGAATTTATTCATAGCTTCCGTTGTGCATGATGAAGCGTCTCACTCGGTGCTGTGAATCAGATCTGACGATCCAATTATGGATCGGATCTGGATTCGGGTTTCCGTATATCTAGCACTCTTCCGTTGGAGCCTCGTCATCGGCCCATCTCTAATCACAAGATGATCACGGGTCGCATAGGGGCTAACAGGTCGGGAATCTCATCAGGGATCGTATCATTCCCTCCGGGTTGCGAAGGATCTGTCCTCAGATCTTAAGGATTGTCAAAGGGCATCAAATCTGCGACATTAATGGTGTTTAGAATGCCTCAATCATCCGGAATAGAAACCCTATACGCATTGTTGTTGACACACTCGAACACTTCAAATGGTCCGTCTCCACGAGGATGTAGCTTTGATTTATGGTGTTTAAGAAGCCGGTCTTTGCGAAAGTGAAGCCACACTCAATCACCAGGTTTGAAAATCACCTCATTGCTCCCCTTGTTGGCTTGCTTCATGTACCGTGTTGTTGAATTCTCCACATTTTTCCTAGCATGCTCATGCAACTCTTTCACCATCCCAGCTTTTGCCTCACCATCCAAGCTAGCATGCATACCTGCGGGTAAAAGAGGCAAAGAAAAAGGCGTATCTGGGTTGAACCCATACACTACCTC
The DNA here is from genome assembly GCA_026214975.1 of Gentiana macrophylla. Taxonomy (NCBI): domain Eukaryota; kingdom Viridiplantae; phylum Streptophyta; class Magnoliopsida; order Gentianales; family Gentianaceae; genus Gentiana; species Gentiana macrophylla. The sequence continues at coordinate 26,424,783 of CM047809.1, read as the reverse complement.
AAAATGGGTAAAACGAGTAGCATAATGCTTTCAACGATTATATGCAAATTCAACAAATGGCAAAACATCTTTCCCAATTCTTTAATTTGAATATCAGTACGAAGCAATTGACCCAACACTCTATTAACAACCTTAGTTTGTCCATCCGTTTGGTGGTGATATGTAGTAGAATACAATAATTTAAACCCAAACGCTGCCACAAAACTCTCCCAAAATGACTGATAAATTTCACATCGCGATCACTCACAATAGTATGAGGCACACCAAGTAAATGAACAATTTCTTTAAAGAATAAATCAGCAATATTAGATGCATCATTCGTTTTATTGCATGCAATAAAGTGTGCCATCTTTGAAAACCGATCCACAACCACAAAAATATAATCATTACCATGCTTAGAACGAGGTAAACCCAATACAAAATCCATAGAAAGATCAGTCCGAGGGGACGTGGGAATAGGTAGTGGTGTGTACAAACCGTGAGGGGCTGATTTTGATTTAGCCGATTTTTTTGCACACAAGACAAGCATCACAAATACGTGTAACATCACCTCTCATCCTAGGCCAATAGAAATGTGACTTAAGCATATCCAATGTTTTAGTGACACCAAAATGACCCATTAGACCACCACCATATGCCTCACAAACAAGTAACTCATGTATGGAACATTGGGGAATACACAAAGCATGCTCACGGTATAAAAATCCATCACTCCCAAAAAAATTATCATGGGCCGAGTCCTCAGTAGCCGCAAATGGCTCAGCAAAGTCGGGATCTAAAGCATACAATTCCTTAATGAATTCAAAACCAAAAAATTTAGATTGCATTGTAGTGATTAAAGTGTTCCTACGAGATAAGGCATCAGATACAATGTTTTCTTGACCCTTTTTATATTTAATCACATAAGGAACAGACTCAATAAATTCCATCCATCGAACATGCCTCTTACTTAATTTACCCTGGCCTTTAAGGTATTTAAGTGACTCGTGGTCAGTGTGGATAATAAACTCCCTAGGCCGTAAGTAATGCTTCCACGTTTGAAGACACCTAACTAAGGCATACAACTCCTTATCATATGGGTATAATTCAATTGAGGGCCTTTCAACTTCTCACAAAAATAAGCAATAGGTCTAGACTCTTGATAAGTGTCTAGACCTTTCAACTTCTCACTAAAATAAGCAATAGGGCCTTTCAACTTCTCACACCCGATGCATCACATTCAATTTCAAAAGCTTTATTAAATCAGGCAAAGCAAGTATGGGGCTGTAATTAAACAATTTTTAAGAGTTCAAATGACTCCCTTTGCTTTGGTCCCCATTGGAATGGGACATTGTTCTTGACCAACTCGTTAAGTGGTGCGGCTATACTGCTGAAATCCCGCACAAAACGCCTATAGAAGCTCGCTAGACCATGGAAACTATGAACATCCGCAACCATCTTTGGTTCGGGCCATTCTTTGATAGCCTTGATTTTCTCTTGATTGATTTCAACACCATGTGCACTCACAACAAAACCAAGAAACACGACTCTATTCATGCAAAAAGTACACTTTTTAAGTTTAGCATCATGAAGCCTCTCTGAAACAGCGCATAAATGTCTGAAATGCTCCTCTAAGTTATGGCTATAAATGAGAATATCATCAAAATAGACAACCACAAATTTACCAATAAAATCTCGAAGCACTTCATTCATTAAACGCATAAAGGTACTAGGTGCATTCGTTAATCCTAAAATAATTACAAGCCATTCATATAACCCAAATTTAGTTTTAAATGCATTTTTCCACTTATCACCCTCATGTATTCACACTTGATGATAGCCACTTTTTAGATCAATTTTAGAAATAACTGAGCACCACACAATTCATCAAGCATATCATCTAAACGAAGAATAGGATGATGATACCTTATAGTAATTTGGTTTATGGCCCGACAATCCACGCACATTCTCCAACTACCATCTTTCTTGTGCACCACAATCACCGGTACGGCACATGGACTCGTAGATTCTTGTATTTTTTTTTCTTTTTCCAACAGCTCTGTCACTTGTCGTTGAATCTTCTTGGTCTCATCCGGTTTGCTCGATAGGCTGACCGGTTGGGTAATATAGAACTCGGAATGAAATCAATTTGGTGCTCCACGCTTCTCAATGGTGCCGCTTGGCTCCTCCTCGGGAAAGATATCCGTAAATTCCTGCAATAAGGACACCACAACACTAGGAAGAGAATCTGTTACGTCAGAAATAAGCATAAAACATGGGGAGGGAAGGGAAGGGGAGGTTCGGCCTCTCTATAAATAAAAAGGATGGGGTAGTGCCATCTTCTATAGCAATGACCACACCAACCTTAGCGTAGAAGGATCCTAGCACTCGCTCTCCCTTTTTCTTCACCACTTTTTTTTTCTCCCTCTGTACTAATGGCGCCCTCCCTCATTTTTAACTTTTTGACTTTATTTTTCCCCTCGTGTGGTACTAAATCTCCCTCACTTACCTTTTCATTTTCAACTTTTATTTTTCCCTCCTCTCGAGTTCGCACACCCTCTTTATTTTTCTCTCCCGTCACAACTATTTCTTCTTCATTTTTCGACTGAGTCCCTCTTTTCTTTCTTTTGCCTCACAACTTGCGGACAATTTAAGTTGATCTTTATGAGCCTCTTCGGGGGATAATGCAAGGAGTGTAATGTTTCTCCCCGTTATGGTGCAAAGTGTAAATATTCGCATACCCATCGTACATAACTCTCCTATCAAATTGCCATAGTCTTCCCAGTAGGATATAGCTGACATGCATGGGAATTACGTCACATAAAACTTCATCATCGAGTTTACTATAATTAAAAGAAATGAGGGCCTGTTTGGTAACTCGAATTTCTCCAACCTCATTGAGCCATTGCAACTTATACGGTTGAGGATGAGGTGTAGTAGGAATGGATAACTTGGAAACAAAATCAGCACTTATGACGTTCACGCAGCTCCCCGGATCAATTATCATTGAACAAATTTTGCCCCCAATCAAACACCTCGTATGAAAAATATTCTCTCGTTGCAAGTTATCATCCGCCTTCACTACACTAATTAATGCTTTCTTAATCATATACATTTCACCATATACATCACCATCCAAAGGGCTTTGTCCAATATCTCCCCCAGTATGTCCACATCATTTTCCTCATCCGAAGCCGAGGCATATTTCCTATCATCAACAGTCTCACCAATCACCAAAATTCATCGTTTAAATGGACATTGTGATGCAATATGTCCCATTCCATGACACTTATGACATCGTATTGCATGGGATGGCTTAGAGGTCGTCGCAACACCTTTTCCTCTATCATCTTCCCTCGGCCTAGAGGCCTCATTAGGTAGAAAAACGGACTGTCTTGGGGAGCCGTTTGGGGGTATTTAGGGGTTTCCCATTTAGATGTAAAAGTACGAAAGCTAGAAGTATTGCCTACTGAAATAGGTTGATTTTTGCCGCTTAAATTGCTTCTCAAGTGTCAATGCCGCATGTAGCATACCATCCAACGTGGCACAACACTGCAGTTCTACTTGATTCACAATATGCAACCGTAATCCCATCAAAAACTGCTTCATATGCATTTCATCTTCCTCCTCAACATTCACCTTGGCCAAAAGAGTGACCAACTCTTGGTAATAAGCATCCACCAAACGTTCTCCTTGCTGAATAGTTTGCAATCTTTGATATCGTTCTCGATAATATGAATGAGGAACAAATTGTTTTCGCATCTCTTGTTTTAGTTCCCTCCAAGTGCTTACATCCCTTTCATTATTCCTACGTCGCATGAAGTTCAATTGCTTTAACCAAACCATAGCATACCCGTAAATTCAAGCTGCGCAAAATTACACCTTTTCACTTTCGAATAATTATTACATGCAAAAATCTGCTCTAATTTTGATTCCCACTCAAGATAAGCATCCGCATCACTAGAACCGGAAAAAAGAGGCAATTTCATATTAACTTGCCTCATGTTGTGATCAACCCGATCATCCTCATCATCAACAACATCATCATCACCATGTTCGGCTACATCCTCCTCACTATGAGGTACTACAGCTCTCCCACGCCCATTACCCCAACCACCATGTCTTCCATGTTCTCCTCTACCACCTTGTGCAACCCTATCATCCCATAATGGTTGTTGAATTTGCCCTGCGGCTTGCCCCATCATCATTGCTTTGAAACGGGCTGCCAACTCCTCCATCTTTGAGTTTATCATCTCCTCTAACTTCTCATTATTTTCGTTTAGCTTCTCCTGTAACTTCTTGTCTATCATGTCGGGATTGTCTTGAGATTGGCTCTCTTATGCTTGTGCAAGTTTTGTAGCTTGTCCCTCCGCAAAAAATTTAAGCCGACCTTCCAACGAACTACTATCATCATCTTCATATTCTTGCCGTTTCGACATGTTTTTCCTCACAACTCTCGTGTTTACACTCACTACTAGAATTTCTCGGATTTATGACGGCGGTTATCGTCACTAATTCTTCACTAACGCCCGTTGATGTGAGTCAACTTTACCCTGCTCCGGTGTATGTTTTAACCCTCATTTACGACACTTTTAGCTTGTATTGGGTAGTTTTAGACCGATTATAGTGTAAAAATGCATCTCACACTTACTTAGAGGTAATCCATCACATTGATGGAAAACCTCGGCATTTTACGATGTTTTTTACCCTTTTCGAGACCTATTTATCTTGTGGAATTATGCTCGGTATGTGTTTGAATGTCATGATATAGGAAATAGGTGACTTGTGAACCTGGAAGTTAAGGTACAAGGCTTATAAAGATGAAACCGAAGCCCGGAAATGGAAACGGATCAAATATAGTTGGTGTTTACGCCTTACATTCACTTTATCTGCAATTTTAGCTATGTTTGAACCATTTTCTGGACTTGTGGTCTTCATAAAAGTTGTAGACAATTTAATGAGTTTTCCAACGCAACTTGAATCACTCAAATCAGAGGTCTACACGAAAATCTATGGCCAATTTATTGAAGACAATCTAAAACCGAACCATCTGTCGAGCCGAGCTTCGAGCACCTCAGCTCGTTATTCGTTTTTCAGCACAAAAACGGGATTTCCTGCATTCATTCCGATTCTCCCCTTCCCCAAAACCCTTTTTCACCATTCTCTTCTTCTCTTTCACCCTTAGATTCATTCCTACACTAGTTACAACTTGAATTTAACATAATCTAGCTTAGATTCTTGCTTAACTCTCTTGGATTTTGCATTTTGTGTTCCTCTTCTTCTCCAAGTGACATGGGTGTGGATGAAGATTGTTGAAACTTCAATTTCCTGCGTTTTTGGTAATTAATTTTGTTTTCCTCTCATTTCATGGCTTTAATTTCTTGTTTGATGTTTGCTCTTGTAGTTATAATGAGTAGCTAATTTCTATCATAGTTAAATCATGTGAAGGTTGAAGAAATCTCCCTCTAATTGATGAAATTTGGAATGGGTAGTGTTTAATTGTTGTTATATCGATATATTCATGTCTTAAAACTTGTTCTTAGAGCTTGAATTAGTTTGATCACCTAGTTCATGAACACACACCACTTTTATAAATGTATGTTGCGAAGGGGTGTGGGAAAAGGGGTTTTAAGATCGTTATTTACAATTGACTGAGTTGTTTAGATCGATTGGGTAACAAGGTTTGTCAGTGTAAATCGAGCGGCTCTAGTGCGTTTATCTTGTTCTGGTCAGTTAAATCCTTAAAGGCGGACTGTTGAACTGGGCAAAGGGTACTAGGTTGTTGTATGACGTCCAGTACTATCTTAGGAGTTTGCACTCATGAATGAGTTGATATAAGCATTAGGATGGTTGGTTGGTAGATTCCATTCCTGAATTAGTCGATTAGAGGGGCGAAAGTATTCAGTTGGATCGTGATTTGGCTATGTCTCTTTCTTTGTTTATCTCTAGTTTAAATATCGTTTTAGCATAATTAAAACTTGAACACACTTGATTAATCTAAACTAAGTATGAGAATGACTTTGGTATTCGATTGATTCCTCGTGGGATACGACATTGCTCACCTCTGTAGTACTTTCGACCCGGTACTCTGCCGGTTAAGGTTGATCGTTATTATTTTGGTCATCACCCGTTTGTTACGAATTTGCGACGAAAATTATTTTCGTCATGGAACACCCCGTTGCAAATATTTGTGTCAAAGTAACCCTGTCACTGCGTTTTGTGACAAAATTGAGACGAAAGTCAAACTTTGTCACGTACATATTTTGTCACATTATCGTCGCACTTTATTGTAAAAATAATATTTTTATGTTTCGTCACTAATTTGTAGCAATGATGTCGCAAACCAGTGACGCGCAATTTCCGTCACAGATTTTGGTCACAAATTCGAGGAATTCTAGTAGTGTACCCTCGTTCTCAGTCGTAGGAATACCTTTTGCAAACAAATTAGAATAACGAGCAACACGAGTAGTAATTCAAAAACCAACGATCTAGACTAGACAACTAGGAGGTCGTTTTGGAAATTGGAGTAAAAACGTATGGAAGTGAGTGAAAAATATGTGAAGAGAAACAAGGTGTAAGAAATAAGAGCAAGAAAGAAGGAAAAGGGAAAAAGTTAATGAAATTGGTTGACAGCAAAATTTCCCGGGTGTGAAAATTGTCACGTGTGGGTGTGAAACACTCGTTTTGAATGAAGGCCTCTTTTTTTTTTTGGATTACAGAATTTTCACAGGTGTGAAAAATTTCACACCCAAGGTGTGAAACCCACGTATTTTCTGCTCCTCTTTTTTTTGAGGATAATTAGGGATAAGGACACTATCTGGATTATTTTTAAGTAACAGGACAACTACATATTTTGTATAGGAAGAAGGACAACTGCATAATTTTTATAGCGAGAAGGACAAATAGTGAATCCCGAAAATCAGTGAATCTCCCTAGTGAATCCCGAAATCAGTGAATTTCGACAATGAATCCCGAAAACCAGTGACTTTTTTCGACAATGAATTTTGAAAATTTCGACAGTGAATTTAAACAGTGGATAAATAGTTTTGTCCGTTATGCAAAAGTTTCAAAAGACTGTCTGAAATATTTCTGTCATTCTCTCGCATTCCCTTTTTTTTTTTAATTGGGCCGAAACTTTACGTAAAAAAAACTAATATACAATAAAATAAAACAAATCAAAAGAAGGCAAATTAGGTCAGGTACTTCCTTTTCTTTTTGACTTAACAGGAATGGATGATCACAAAGCTAAAGGTTCTCTCCTTTTTTTGATTGGTTTTTTATGAAAGTTAGAGGACTCAAGCTAATCACAACAAAGAAGAGACGGCAAAATATTTAATTTTTTTTCGGTGATTGGTACAGCAGAAAATTTTACAAGGAATAATCAAATTAGATATCAACTAGGCAGGAAGAGATTTGATGCACAAATACGCAGGACTTTTTTTTTTTGATAAATTCGAAAGAACAAGAAAATAAATAACGGGATATTTGATACCTTAGTCGTTGAGCTCTGCTATCAACTGATGTGATTTCGGGTCGGAAGAACGATCGGAACGTGCCCAGGAATGTCCTAAGGGATCAATGGAGAGCTATGGATACCTAGTCCTAGAGAATCCAAACAAGTACGGAGGCTCAGAACACACAACGCTCACTCACGACGCTGATTTGTTCTTTAGGATGTCTTCTCTACAACAAAGAGAAAACACACTCGCAAGTGATTGTTTAAGCCAAAATCGACATAAAAGAAAATGTTTCACTCAAAATTCAATGATAATGTTGTGTTCTGAAAAGTGTTGGTGATTGCCTTTATATAGGCTACAAGATAAAAATTAAAGCTAGTAATCTCCTAAACAATGTGGGAGAATTAAACAAAATAAAAACCTAATCAAAGTAGCACAAACTGGCGCCATCTTGGTGGCTATTTGTAACATCCAGGCCCACTAAATAATTAGTAAATAAGTCTAATGCAAATATAATGAAAATCATATCCAATAATTGAAATAAATAATCCAATCACATCTTTGACATCTTCAGGCCCAATAGCATAGATGGTGCATCTAATGGGCGGCTCTTCAATCTTCATGGGCTGCTCGTGATCCATAAAAGTTTCCAACACAAATGAATTCACAGCCTCTCGTGTTTAGTTCCGCTGGAGCCTCGTCATCGGCCCATCTCTAATCACAAGATGATCCACAGGTCGCATAGGAGCTAACGAGTCAAAAATCTCGTAAGGGATCGTATCACAGGGGTTGTGCCACTTTCTGTAGAGGAGATCTTGTAGGACATGCTGGATATTCATGAACCCGAATCAGGATCCGAAACGTAGGAAAAACCGGATCCGGAAAAATTCCGGCTCTCGGTAACCTGGGAGGAGGTCCCGGTAAACCGAGGCTATTTTTCGCCCTTTTTCGGATCGTCAGATCTGATCACAGCACCGATCGAGACGCTCGATCATGCATAGCGGAAGCAATGAGTTGAAATTCGTTTTTCGAGTTTACCACGACATGATTCACATAATAATTAATAATCGACAAGAAGGTTAGTAGATTTACCCAACCGGAGATAAGCCGTGATCTTCCGAGTTGTATCTCCAAGCGACGATTGGTGGACGTCGATCCTGCATTCGAACCTCCTCGAATATGCTCCCAAAAAAAACTCCAGTTTTCTTCTTCCAATGCCTGAGGCAAGAAACTAGTTTTTCTCTCTTTTTTCTCTAATAGGGTGCAGGATTTTCTATGTCATTATGTTGGGAGAACTTTCTTTATATAGCAAAATAGACGAGCAACTGAGAGTTATCATTTTCACAAATCAATTATCTTTTTCCCAAAGATATTTTCCATAAATAAGAGATAATCACCATAAATGAGATAATCTATATTAAATGATAAAATCAATCTCTTATTTTATCTATTAAATTTAATAAATAATTAATTAATTACACATGTGATATAATTCAGAAAAATTTCTTTTCCCAATTTTTTACACATGTGGCGCCAATATTGGGACATCGAATAATAGAAAATGTCTTTTTTATTTTACATATTATTTACCGAATAAATAATATCCGCATATTAACTAAATAGACAAACTATTTAATTTATTCTTGAGGTTCCAAAATACGAGAAAACACTCGTGTGTTAGGAGCCAACCCGGGGACCATGGATCTATAACCAGTAGCTACAATAAATTGAATAAAACATTCATCGAACAGAACATATCTATTCAACTTATTAATTCTGAAATTACGCCACCATAAATCCGAAACTGAACTTTATCGATTATAGATATAATTTATTCTCAAAGTGTCGAGTCAATAAGTGTCCATTGATATAATCATTACATACAGACTAACCCTCCATAGACTATCCGTAATGAAGCGGGAATGTTTCCGTAAACCTTCTTCATTACATCTTATCATTATTTACTATTAACCCACTAGTGATCAATTAGTTCATAACCAATATGAACTCCCGGGATCGATCAGTTTCTAGGATTAACAAATAAGGGACTGTCTCTCTACTTCCCGCAGGAAGTAATGGATTATGTATCTATGAGACACATTCCCAGCTACTCATTTCCGATAGTACCAACGTGAAAGTGATTCGGATCGCGCCTCTTAGCAATTCTTAACGAACACATCAAACCCTATCTTGAAACAAGCAAGAGTCTACAATCACTTCAGGATTAAGGTTAATCCATATATGTTCATCTTGTGATTCAATAAGATTTCTCAATCACGGAATTATATGAAAAATACAGATTAAATCGGTCCAGTCCTATATGACTACATCATATATATATCGACGGTCCGGATAATACGGTCACACCATAAAGTGTTCTGGGCGCATTAATGGTAGTTTAATCAATACCTCATACTTTGATTAAGTTCACCACGGACTAATAGTTCAAGTGTATCACCATAAACTTAATCCTCACGTGTGACAACACACTAAGTTATATGGCTACATATGATACAACTTCGAGTTTTCAATAGTGTATTACTTATGAGCACGAAGCAAATAATAAGATGAGAATAAATCTGTCATTTATTAATTATAAAAACAATTACATAAATTTTCTTTCGGACGCTACTTCCAACAATCTCCTACTTGCCTGTAAGGACAAGCAACAATTGTGCACACCACACCCTTATTCTATCCACAACATTCTCCCACTTGCTCTAAAGCAAATGAGACATATCTCTCAATCCCATACCCGCCAAGCACTTATCAGTGACATTCAGATGCCACGTTACTTGGTAAACTGATCAGCTAGGTTGTCGGCTCGAGGCGATCTTTAGGACTGAAATGTCGCATCTTTGCGCAGTCTGTCTGATCATGTACTTCCTGTCAATATGCTTTTGACCTCTTCTGATTGCGAAGATCCTCTGCATAAGCTACCTCTTAACTATTTTCACAATAAAGTGATATCGACTTACCCAGACCTGGAGTTACTCCCATATCAGAAAAGAACTTCTTAAGCCACATCGCCTATGAAGCTGCTTTGTATTCGAATTTCAAAGTCAAATTGGTGACGCTGGATTGCTCCAGAATATAGCTCTATCACAATAAACACTGAGTCCGAGATTGACTAACGTTCTCCTTAATCTGACTGTAAGTCAGAATCAGCGTAGTCAACAATACTCAGGTTTGCACGTGAACATAGACACATATTACTCCAGGTTATCCGAAGGTACTTGATGATGCACTATACTGCTACTCAACGTCCGAATCCAATATTCGACTGTTATTGACTTTTAATAACCTGACTTTCTCTATCCAAAAGAGAATCTATCTTATTTTCTCTATATCCGAAGATTGAGAGAATCATTCCGTGAGTGGTTGGGAAGGAAACCTCTCATTGAATATTGCATATGAATATGTATTTTCATCTTAACCAATAAGATGAATGGGATACTGCCAACAACTTGTTCTCATGAATTCGACTGAATTGATTTCTAAGAATATAGTCCACTTCTCTGATTTAGAGAAGTCTGTCATGTCAGTTCCTGACTTCAGACAACACACCCTCATTGTTCACAACTGTTGCAGTGTTATCACCATCAACGCTAATGCTCACTACTTTAACCAATATTGATTCTCTAGTCAAGCCTACACATTTCACACATGTGACTTTTAATGACCTAGAGGTTTGCTTTAATCCACCGATGGATATAAGCATAGGTAGTCAATCTGCCATTGGCTTTAAGCAAAAACCCTTCTGTTCCGAATTAATTCAAGCTCCGTTGTACGGAAAGAAAGTTTCAGGGCATCACCCCTAGCAAAATTTCTGCTTTCCAGGAGTCAACCAAGGCAGAATGGTGAGAAATTTTTAGGGCATCATCCCTAGTTCACTCTCTACTTCTCAGAGAATTACCTCTAGACCACTTGGCTTTGCTTTGAACGATAAACTTTCCCATTCATTCAACTCTCACGTAGATCTAATTTTTTTTCCACTGGGCCTGAGACACTTAGGTGGCTCTACAAGAGTATGAATAAACATGGAGTGCCAAAACTAGGCATATAGGTTTATGGCTTTAAATCAACCTCTCATCAGAATCCTATACAGCCCTTCAATAGGACCATAGGTTATCAATCACCCCCACCAGATTGTAAAGTCTGCATAATCATAGTGGGTCAATGGTTAAACCATACTCCTACTGAATTTGGGTGGATTGATATTCTGATGTGGATCAGTAGTATTCATCAACGTAACTCCCAACAACCAATATTGGATGTGGTTTGATTAAATCAGATAGTAACTCCTTGAGTAACATTACTTCAAGGTTCAAGATTGTTATTTAAACATTCTTTTAGAAAAGTTGCGACAGTACAACCGTCACTTTCTGATCTCACGAATCTTATAACCAACCTTCACTCATTGTATTAAGATATTTCACGATCAGTGACCATCTGAACGTGTATGCAAAATCTCCAGTCCTACCTTCAAGCATAAATGATAAATGCCTCTATTTGCGGAAGTGGAGTAAATTTACTTCACTCATTATCCACAAATTCATAAGCATCTTCTAGGTAGACTTCTCGGTATTACTAAAAAAATTTAACCGTTACTTTGCAACCAATATCTTAATTTGAGTTAAGCAGTGTATTGTAGCATATCAATAACTATATAAGGCAATCCATGGTTCATCCTTTCATTGAAATCTTTCCACTCGGAGGTAGGCCGAGCATCAGTGCCAAAAACTATGCTTTAGCCCATATCTGGGCATGGAATACTCACTTCTCTGGTAATATCAGAGATTCCTCCAAATATTCAGACAAACTAATCGGCATTTCAAGCAGCTATCCGACAATTTGTCTACCACTCAAAAGCTCCCACTAGCTTGTATCTTTAATAAGACCACGAAGGTCAATATGAACAAGCTATGATACTTCTTCAGGTCCATTACCCTCTCCTAATTGAAAGGTTATTTAGTCATTTATCCTTTGAGATAGTGTTCTTAGACTGGGAGATAGGAATCACCCTTAGCCAGTCTTCAGATCTTATCTATAGGATATATACACTAATTACTAGATGCTGAAGAATCGTTTATCTCAATACGGAAACCATTTGTCTTAATAGTTTATGATGAGTTACATATACCTTTTCAGCATTACTTAGTGGTTATGACTTTATCAGACAAAAGTCGAGTATCGGATTCATACTACAAATGTCGAATTCACTTTCTATAAGACAACTATATTATCGATGTGAAAGTGAATCCATTTGTTCCAACGAATCTAAAAACAAAAATTAAACTTCTGTGATATTCAAGGATCGAAATCCGAAATTTCTTTCCTTATATCACTCCCACTATTTTAGCTGAAGTAGCTACCCGTTGTCTACTCTTTATCATGAATGCCCAGCTACTTTGTTCTTACAAAAGAACTTTAGATATACCCGGTCCAGAAAGTTTATGAGGATTTATAGGTTAGTAATCCGAAACTACTTTCCTTATCCTTTACTTTCTTTTATTAATATTTCGGTTTAGCCTTTAACTTATTTAGTTTAGATGACTTACACTTGTAGACATTTACCTTCCCATTCTCGGCTTTCTTATAAAGGAAATGGTCGTGAACTAGCAGTACATTTGAGTAGACACTACTCCTGAACTGTGGGATGTCTAGTGAGATTGATACCAAATCATTCTCATCATCTTTGAACTAATTTCGTTTGTCACTCGTTCAACACGAGTGACAGCAGTGACATGCTTATAAATGTCACTTAAGTTAAAAAGGCTCAAGAGGAGAATCCTCTACCGAAAATTAATTGCATTCTCGATTAATGAGTTCAACGTTCTTGACACTTTTCCACGTTTACGAAGTCATTACCAGTCAATCAAAATTATTTTAGCAATTTGGAAACCTTGAGATGATATGTAGTTGTAAAATAAATTATGACAGAAATATTAATCAAATCATACACCACAATGAATAATGATTTTTTTAATAATAAACGTGATCTCATGCATGCAATTTATCATACCATTCCAAAGATTTAATCTCACACCGCTGTGCCGCCGACGGATAGGTCTTAGAAGTGACGATTAAATTGAGACAATCTCTCTCAACAATTAAACCATTGAGAATCAAACATCTCCATTTAATTGTTGATTACCTTCCTTTTTCAGCCAAGATATTTCCAAAATATCCTTGTGAGAGTGACCTACTGTTTCAGATCTTAAAGGTAGACCCTGAGTATGCCGCCGAAGGGTAGGTCAGTGACCCGACGAGTACCCAAAATCCTCTCCTTTCGAGATCAAGCCTTGAATTTTGATAGCGGTGAAGGCCATCCGAAGGGGGCCGAAATCAAAGCGGCACGAGGCGTCACCATTCTCTCACGGTGCTTGTGTCAACAGTAGAGGCCGTGGGGTTGGTTGTGACCTTCCCCGCTCCCACTCGTTATTTTGAAAAACAGGTTGTCTCATTAGGATTTTCAGAATTTCTTAATAATCCGAAAAACAATAAATCAGGAATATTTAAATTAATCCTCCCACTAGTTCATCGGTTCCAAATACCGTCTAACTAGTGTAACTATATTCATGATTTTCTAATTTTGTGGATTTATAAAAATACCTTGTGTAGACACTACACAATTAAAATTCACCAAGAATTTATACATTAGGACTTATGAATTTCCCAATAATTCGATAAACAATAATCACAAAATTTAAAGCTCCCACTAGTTTATCGGTTTCAAATACCGACCAACTAGTGACACTATAGTCATGATTTTCCAATTTTGTGATAGAAAATTCTTGTGTAGACACTACACAATTTAAAAATAACTAAATAATTTTAAAGTGAATTTTAAAGTCCTAATCTTGTCAAGACAAAAATTTAGGATATCAGAAATTTTCCAATAATCCGAAAACAATAAATCATAAAAAGCAATCACCAACTTATCGGTTCCAAATACCGTCTAGTTAGTATCCAACATTTCACAATTTTCCAGTTTTTTCGATTATTAAAATCCCTTTTATGTAGACACTACATAATTAAATCCCCGAAGGATTTAAAATCCTAAAAACAAATTTACCTAGTAAATTTTATTTTTATCATGTGGATTTTATATCCAGATAAAATTCCGTTTGTTCAATTAATTTAATTAATTACCTGAATTAATCTAAATTAATTACGTATTCATACATGCCTAATTAATGCCAAAATTAATTATCTACATGTATGCATATGCTAGGAGTAGAATTCACGAATATGATGCATGGTATAGTATGACATGGTTATATCACATAAATAATTACCTAAGAAAATAAATGCGTAAAATAAACCACTGAGATGGACCGTCGGTACCCCCGTATCCTAAACCCAATCTATCATAAATTATCCTAAACCCAATCTAGTGGGTTTACTAATTATCTATCAAAGAAAACCGACTATGTTTCCTTATCAACTCGCGGATCCAATTCTTCATCAATTTGTCTCATAACCGAGTTGGTCAGCTCATTATTATCCTTGCTTCGGGATGCGTGTTCGATTCGCTCCTGCTGCGATTATTATTTTTTTATTCACCAAAAGGCAACATTTCTGGAAAATAATGAATAAAAACACGTCAAGGGTGTTTCGAACTCTAGACCTCTTAATCTGATGCAGCAGATCCCAACCACTGTTGCGCCGCCGAAATGTTTTTTGATAAAAAGCTTCGACTTTAAATGAATAAGTACAGAGCCAAAAAATCTACCTTTCTAGGAAATTAAAAATTGCAACAATTTACATAATTTCCTATACCCGAAAAAACGGGTTTACAACAGATCAAACGGGTAAACAATACCAACCTCAATCCATCTCGTCAACCAAGAACATTCAACCACGCATATATATCATAAATATATAAAAGTTGCAATTTTTATTCAATTCCACTCCTTATTAATTAATTATGCAATCAAAATCACAAAATTTCTTTGACCTGGTTCCGATACCACATGTTGGATATACAAGAACCGGAATCAGGATCCGAAGCGTAGGAAAAACCGGATCCAGAAAAATTATGGCTCTCGGTAACCCGGGAGGAGGTCCCGGTAAACTGATGATGGTTAAAATAGTCTATCCTACGGCATCAACATTCTATCCATTATGAGCTAAAAATAGTTGTTTCGACCTATAAATACGAACCATTTGAGCTGAATATCATATGTCGGGTTCGTGATTCGAGAAATCTGCACTTACCGTTTATTTTCTCTATTTTGATATTATTTCATGCATTATTTGAATTATTTTCAGGATACGAAATATTGGGCTGAGCATTATGGACGAATATGAAGTAGACTGAATGAAAGGAATGGGCCTAGGGTATTCCAGAACCTTCCAAGTTAAGTCGGCAGAAGAAAAAAGACAAAATTGCCCTCGGTTTACTGAGGAGGGCCGCCGGTTAACGAGAGTCCAGATCCTTCCGAAACAAATTTTCTTGGATAAAGGGTAGCACTAGGTGTTTCTAAGTCGGTTTAGATAGCTATAAGTAAGAGGCTTCGCCTCAGAATTCAATGTAACATTGGTAGCACACAAATACTACAATTATTATGCAATAAAAGTTCTTTGTTCTTTATTTTATTTATTTTATGAGTTCTGGTCAGAGAGACGACGGAGTCACCACCTAGGGAGAGATCTGAGGGAGATCTACGCTCGTCTTCGAGGGTATGATTTTCTGTCTTTTCCAAGATTTAGATCTATCGTTGTTCTATACGACTAGTATGTTTTAATTGCTTATTTAGTTTAATTATGTAGTAGTTAGTTTATTTTACCCTATGTGTTATAGATCTGATTCGTTGGTGAAGAAATCGTGAAATAGTGGTTGCGTTCTTCAGATCTACGACGGTCTATATCGGTAGATCTGAATACCTAGTAAATTCCAAATCCATGATAATCGGCGCCATCTACGTTGATCGATAGATTTAATTTACATGTTACTAGCCTGATCAACTATTTGCATGTCATCGTAAACTAGCATGAAATACGAATAGTGAAGTGCTATGTCTGGACATTATCTAGATGGACCACAGAGGAGCGTCTTGATCAATGTCGGCCATTTACTATCTTGGGTTTGTGGTATGAGTTAGCGCTCAATATCGACAGCTCTAGTTCTTTATGCGTATGGGCTATTACGGACCAATTAAGGAGAGTAGCTTGCATATAGATTGTCTACTACTATTTTCGGAGTAGATAGTGATAGGAGTTGTACCCGTAGCTGAACAATGAATAAATTCACCAATGGGGAGGACTGTTGCATATGTGGGGGGAATAACTAATTACTCATAATTAAACGAATACCATAGAAACTCTTGATGCATCTGTGTGAGCTAGCACAATATTGTTAGTTTGTGGCACCATTGGTACCAAAACTTTACTATTGTCTATATTATATTTGGTCGTAGACCGTTAATCGTGACAAGCTCAATCTTGATAATTAGACGTTCTTACGAGTCTCTGTGGGATCGACCTTGACTCGTCGGTACTCTACTACGATAGACCCAGTCCTATTTCTAGTAAGTGCTTTGCACGCGATCATAAACCGAGGTTATTTTTTCCCCTTTTCGGATCATCAGATCTAATTCATAGCACCGATCGAGACGCTCGATCATGCATAAAGGAAGCAACGAATTGAAATTTGTTTTTCGATTTTACCACGACATGATTCACATAATAATTAATAATCTACAAGAAGGTTAGTAGATTTACCCAACCTGAGAGAAGCCGTGATCTTTCGAGTTGTATCTCCAAGCGACGATTGGTGGACGTCGATCCCACATTCGAACCTCCTCGAATATTCTCCAAGAAAAACTCGGTTTTTCTTCTTCCAATTGCTAAGGCAAGAAACTAGTTTTTCTCTAATGGGGCGCAAGATTTTCTATGACATTGTGTTGGGAGGAACTCTCTTTATATAGAAAAATAGCCGAGCAACTGAGAGTTATCCTTTTCACAAGTCAATTTTTTTTTCCAAAGATATTTTTCCTAAATAAGAGATAATCACCATAAATGAGATAATCTTCATTAATTGATAAAATCAATCTCTTATTTTATCCCTTAATTATTTAAGAAATAAATAATTAATTACACTTGTGATATAATTGAGGAAAATTTATTTTCCCAATTTTCTACACATGTGGCGCCAATATTGTGCCATCGAATAATAGAAAATGTCCTTTCTATTTTACGTATTATTTACTGAATAAATAATATCTATATTCATTAATTAGACCAACTATTTAATTTATTCTTGAGGTTCCAAAATACGAGAAAACACTCCTGTATTAGGAGCCAACCCGGAGACCATGGACCTATAACCAGTAGCTACAATAAATTGAATAAAACATTCATCGAACAGAACATATCTATTCAACTTATTAATTACGAAATTACGCCACCATAAATCCGACACTCAACTCTATCTATGATAGATATAACTTATTATCAAAGTGTCGAGTCAATAAATGTCTATTGATATAATCATTGTATATAGACTAACCCTCCATAGACTATCCGTAATGAAGCGGGAATGTTTCCGCAAACGTTCTTCATTACATCTTATCCTTATTTAATATTAACCCACTAGTGATCAACGAGTCCATAACCAATATGAACTCCCGGGATCGATCAGTTTTGAGGATTAACAAATACGGGGATTGTCTTTCTACTTCCCACATGAAGTAATATCTGTGAGACACATTCCCAGCTACTCATTCCTGATAGTTCCAACGAGAAAGTGATTCGGACCGCGCTTCTTAGAAATCCTTAACGAACACATCAAACCCAATATGTTGGTAAAAATGCCGCGATAACAAGAAAATTATCGCAAACACCTACAAATTATTTTCCCACTAGTAAGCGTAACGGAATATTTTACTAGTAGAAAGTCACGTAGTGAAATAAAGAGGAATAAAATAACACCAGAATTTTAACGTGGAAAACCCCTCTCAATGTGAGAGAGTAAAAACCACGAGGCCGGAGCCCACAAAAACCTCCACTAGTCAGTAAATAAGAGATACAAGTGTTCCACGTACAACAACTCAAATTACTCCAAAGTACCAATAAAAATACAAGAGTATATGAGTTGTGGAAATATGTCACCAAAATAACCGCAGCCCAATCTGTGACGTGTACAATCTGCAACTCCGATGTTCGAACCAACCAACCAGATTGAAGTAGAAGGAGCATCGAACAAGTACCGAAAAAGTATCACTCACTGTCGGACAACAATTTGACACACACTTTTCACTCTATTTTTACACTGATGGTTGAATTAAGTTCTTAAGTGTTACTGGCTATTTTCTTTGCGGTACCATTTAAACTTGTGCTTTCTGCTCGTCCTTTCTTGCTTCTAAACATACATAATTTTGTTAGGAAATCTACTCGGGAATGCAGCGGAATTCAAAATTTTGATCTGCTTTTACCCAAGATCAACTTCGTTTAAGCAGCAAACAAATAAGCTAGTAGACGGTGGTTACCTTGGTTGATCTAAAAGATCGATGCTTTGACCGTCTAAGGAGAGTAGTTCTGCATAGAGCCGCCCAAGTGTTCGGCCTCTACCATTAGTCCACACGAGCGACCCACCGGAATACCATCATGGATTGCTATTGGAAAACTCGGTGCTAGACCGGCATTTTCCCCTCTCTCCAACTCTCTATAGGATGCTCTCTATTTTACACAAGAACTATGAGCTCTTGCAATTGTGATGTATAAAAGAGCTTGACATCCACCTCCTATCAGGGGCGGATCTACCCTTATCAAAGGGTGGTCCATGGACCCCATTAAAACTAAAAATACTCTACATTTTATCTATAGAAAAATATTTGGACCCGTGAAAAAAATTATTTATCTTGTGTTAAATATTTCACTTTGTGAAAAAAGTTTACAGGTCCATGCCACCTCTCCTATGTATATTCGATGGCGCCATGTAGAGTGGAGGAAGAAAAGCTTTTCCCAATAAAATAAAGAAAATCTCTAGATTGATTTATCTATTTTATTATAATATCTCATATTAAATAAAATCTAAATATTGCCAATATCTTATATTGATTATATTTATCTTATTACCATAAATCTATTTTTCCAAAATCAATTAATATCTAATATTAATATTATGGTAATCTTATTAATTAAATTGCACAAACCAAATGT
The DNA here is from genome assembly GCA_026214975.1 of Gentiana macrophylla. Classification (NCBI taxonomy): domain Eukaryota; kingdom Viridiplantae; phylum Streptophyta; class Magnoliopsida; order Gentianales; family Gentianaceae; genus Gentiana; species Gentiana macrophylla. The sequence goes on along the minus strand of CM047809.1, from coordinate 26,405,179 downwards.
ATCCAATATACTTTGCAAGTGGCGCCCCAAATCCCACTAAATTGAGAATTGAGATTTTCTTTAATTAATATAATGCTATGATTAATTAATTTGTAATATATATATATATATATATATATATATATATATATATATATATATATATATATATATATATATATATATATATATATATATATATATATATATATATATATATATCCAAATTTAGAAATATGTATCTAAATACATATAGGGGCAATGGTCTAAAAGAACACAAATTGGACTTAATTAGGCAAATAGAACACTAAGAAATCTTATTTAGTTATAAGGACACAAAATTAATACATAGACTAATATACCCTCAATTAATAAATAAATAAATAAAAAGCTGCGCTGAACGAAAGAATTTGTTTTATTTGCTTTGTTATTCACGTGTTGTGTGTTTATTTATGTATTTTTTATTTTTATTTTTGCTGCTGGATGCTAAAACATGTTTTGTTTTTTTTTTTTTTTTTTTTTGCTGGATGCTAAAATTTCTTCTATATTTTTTTTGTTGCTCGATGCTATTTTTTTTTCCTGGATGCTATGACGGTGTTTTTTTTTACCTTTTCGGTGACCGCCGGGATGAAGTGACACCACGATGCAGAGACACCGCATTTCAAAGACACCGCGATGCAGAGACATAGCGATGAAGTGACACCGCGATGCAGATACACCGCATTGACCACCGTGATGCATTCACCACCGCGATGCAGTGACCACCCCCGATGCATTAACCACTGCGATGCAGGGACCACCGCGATGCAACGACCACCCCGATGCAACGAACACCGTGATGCAATGCCCCCGATGCATTGACCACTGCGATGTAGTGACCATCAGGATGCAGTGACCATCACGATTCAGTGACATGTGAAGATGTAGAGACACCGCGATGTAGAGACACCGTAATGAAGTGACACCGTATTGACCACCGCGATGCAACGACCACCGCGATGCAGTGACCACCCCCGATGCATTGACCATCACGATGTATCGACCACCGCGATTCAATGACCATCGGGATGTAGTGACCATCACGATTCAGTGACATGTGAAGATGATGTGACATGTGACGATGTAGAGACACCGTGATGAAGTGACACCGCGATGCAGAGACACCGCAATGCAGCGATGCAGAGACTCATCGATGAAGTGACTTGCAGATACACCGCGATGTTATAACATTTGACGATGCAGATACACCGCGGTGTAGAGACACAGCGATGAAGTGAAACCGCGATGAAGTGAAACCGCATTGCAAAAACATCGCGGTGAAGTGACACCGCGATGCAGAGACACCGCGATGTAGAGACACGGCGATAAAGTGACACCACGATCACGAGAGACAACGCGATCACGGTGACCACCCGATGCAGCGACCACGCGATAAAGTTACCACCCCGATGCATTGACCACGCGATGCCAAGGGACCATCGAGGATCGAGTGACCATCACAATTGGTGACATGTGAAGATGATGTGACATGTGGCGATGTAGAGACACCGCTATCACGAGAGACATCACGATGAAGTGACCACCCCGATCTGAGAGACACGCGATGCGGTGACCACCCCGATGCAAAGACACGCGATGTAGAGACACCGTGATGTAGCTAATAACCACCCCGATCACGAGACCACCGATCGGTGACCACCCCGATCTGAGACACCGCAATGCGAGACGCCTCGATGAAGTGACACGCGATGCATTGACCATCCTAGATCCATTCACCACCGCGATCGGTGGCCACCCCATGCGGTGACCACCCGATCGAGAGACACCTCGATCGATTGATCAACCCGATCTGAGAGACACGCGATCGGTGACCACCTCCGATCTGATGGCGCGCGATGCGAGAGACACCTTTATGAAAAGACACGCGATGCACTCACAACCGCGATGTAGTGACACGCGATGCATTGACCAACAAGATGCATTCATCACGATGATGCATTGACCACCCCGATCTGATGACCTCCACGATCGGTGACCACCCCGATCACGACCATGACCACCCCGTCGATGACCACCACGATCACGGTGACCACCCTTGATGTCACGAGAGGCGCGCGATGCGAGACACCTCGATGAAGTGACATTTGATGACGTAATGCCGTGATCATGCGACACAGTAATGAAGCAACACTGCGATTACAATTGATATTTTTCCGACTTAATTTCAAAAAATTGATTTCTTTTCTTTTTTCATAAAATCGACTACAAGCGGCTATATCTTTTGATATAAAACTACGATCAACATAAATTTTCTCCTTAATTCATATGTTTTCGTACTGTTTATTGTGATATCTCATTTTATGAAGCGACACCTTATGCAGTGACACACAATGACACCAATATTTATGAAGTGAGTGACAATAACAACATTTTATGAAGTGACATTAATGTCACTGCATTGTCAATAAGGAACAACAAACAAAAATGATAATCTTGCTACCAATTAGCCAAAGCACCAAAGGGATCACTCACAACTCTCTCCCTAAATTTTAGCAAAGCCAAACCTACAACAAACACCAAAAAATACTTCAATTCCGATACTGCAACCCGACAACATAATGATACATCCGACCCGCCATATTCGGTCTATTCTTTGTATCTCCACCTTGATTAGAGACCCACATTAAACCACAAACTCCACGAGTTAAGTCCCCAAAACCTAATGCGCGAAACACAACTTCCATAACCTCCTGTCCATGGCTAGTGGTATGGCCAGGGCTAAATAAGTACTTCCAGGGCAACAAAAAACAATTTATTTTGGAATACCAAACTTTCCCTTTTCAAAGTGTATCAAATGAAGCACACTGGCGAGTCTTCCTAAATCGCGGCGTGTCCATCTACCACTATTATTCTCACCATTTTGCATTCCCCATTCCCTTTCGTTCCACTTCTACACACATCGAGACCATTATCACCTCTGCGACCTCTGTTTCAGGCTTACCACCTCCCTATCCATGACTCCATCTCCCTTTCTTAGCACAGGTCCCTTTCTACTTCACCGTGAAGCTTTTGCCCCTGCCTCATCTTGTTTATTTTGTGGCAAATAAGCAGACAAAAATCAACAAGTCACTCTTTTAGAGGACCCATATTTCTTATTCGAGCAAATCCCTGTATTCTATGAATTTAATTTTAACAGCATATTATGTTGGTTTTTGTTGTGAATATTCTTGCTTAGTCTTTCTTTCCAGAAATTTTATTTATTTACACAAAATAGTCGAATGGGGTCCGTAATAATTTCATCACCATTCTCATCCACCCGTACGTACGATCTGCAGTCTCTCAGGCTCGTCTCGGCAACTATTGAGAAGCTTCTTCTTTAGCTAGAGTCTTCTTCAATCTACGTATCCAGATTTTATCTATGCAAAACAACAAGTAATAAATTTATAAATCGGTATTTCAAGTGTAGGGATCGTAGTATAGCGATTAATCGGAGTCGATCTCAACCTATCAACTCTCGTTATTTTTAGGTTAAAAGTCCAAACTTTATTATGGTGATCTAAGGTTTAACATGACTTTCATCAAAATAAACATCAATAAGCAACAATCTATCGATATAATTGCATAATCTATATAAAAGCATAATAAAGATACAAGCTTTAATAAAACTCACAAAACAAATCCAAAGTTAAAGCGAAAGCAGCTGCGGAGAGAGGCTTCACGTGCTTGTTCAGGCTTAGCCTTAGCTCATCGTTGGAATAGAAATAACATAATTGAAAAGAAATTAAAAGATGTTTATTGCGGTGGAAAAACGAACGACAAAATTTGCCCAAAGGGGCTTGTGGCGCCTAGAGGGTGAAATATGGTCATTAGGGTTTGAGAAATCGTGCCTATTTATAGGTTTTTAAGTTGGTTTATTTGAGTCGGTGCCGTGGGCGCCCGTCCACTATCTTGGGCCTTTCGTCCAACCTCTCTGAAGCGGAGCATGAGCATTTGCTGAGTTGCAAAGTGTAACATCATCCATCATAAAACACAAGTTTCATTCTTGGATCACTTTTGCAATTAGAGCCATTCATCACTTATTACATATCATATAAAGGCCGTTTCAAAAATACAAATAAAATATTGATAGCCATGAAGTAAATTAAGTTAATTGTTTGCGCAAGAGCCATTCATATTAGTTATCATATGGCGTTTCAAACACTTTGTTGATAGCCATGAAGTAAATTAAGTTAATTGTTTACGGTAGTTTTCTACTTTGTTGAGCAATGAGCAAACGAGAAACGAAGAAGATAAAGCATAGCTGCAGCCTATTATTAGCTCTAATTTGAGATAATGATCCTTGCTTGCTTCGATTCACGATATTGCGGCGGCGAGAAGAAGTCGGTTTTGAGACGGGAGGAGAAGATCTAAATTCTAAACACCGAGTTTAAAGCAGGTAAATCAATTAAATGATGTAAAGGGTAATAGAGGAAAACCAAATGAAATGTGTCCTTATAAACAAATAAGATTTAAGTGTGTCTAAATGCCTATTAAGTGTTCAAACTAGTCTTATAAACAAATATCAATACATATATTTAATTAATCACCATAATTAATATCTTGTATTATATTTATTCATAATAAATAAATACAACCATATTAATTTACCACTTTATAACCACTTATAGTCTCGAGATAAACTTTCCTTATTTAATCAACCATAACCACATTTTAATCCGGCTAGATGTTCATATGTGTGTGACCTGATAGGCTTCCGAATATGTTGTCCGTAGACACAAAGTGCAAATTACGAAAATACCCTTCATGCCTAACGATCACGGGATAGAGTATAGCAACACACGTGAACAATCATCGGAAGAGTCAAATGCAATGACTACTACCTTTCATGTGAAAGCGATTACCGTGTAACTTACAATCCTATCGCTGTAATAATATCCATACAGTCGTTAGTCGAGTGTCAAAACATCAACAACCGTATCTTATAATCTGGATATCACTCATTTACTTCCACTTTGCAAAGATTCACGAGAGTAAGACATTCCTTATAAGAAGGCCCTTTCGGATATTCACCTCTGCTGATAAGGTACGCGATTTCCAAACAACCAAACATGTATACTCCGCATGCTTCAGTATCACACCCAATCACTACCGCATGATCTCCGCGTGGCTGAGGAAACCTCAATAGTGTCAAAGCATGACAATCCACACCGTGATGCCATGTAGACTCGGTCTAAGGATAATTACACAACCGCCACATAGTGCGACACTTAATGTAAGTGGAGTCGATCTAACGTCGCATTCTCTAATACTGCGTCCACGTCACGGTCAAGTGTCTCTACAATTCGATGAGCGAGATCTATCACCTTTTAAAGACAAAAGACATCTAATACGTGCTAGCATGTTGCACGTACCATCAATGCCACCTTAGCGGTACATACGCTAGAGACATTTAAGTATCAAACTTATTAAAGTGATTAAAGATCTCATCAACCATAATCTACTATCATGGTTTCTCTATCACAGTTTAATACTAAGAACGTTATCATGTAACAATTCACAATTGGTTCTTTAAAAGAACGTATATATGACAACAGAAAATCCATTTAATATATGTATAAACACAAAGAAATAGTAGAAATGATCCGACCGGTCGGATCGGTCCAACCGATTGGGTTTAGGACACTATTTCAACAATCTCCCACTTGGCCTTAAACCAATCACTCGTACACACAAGACCAAGTTGAAACACAAGAATCTCATGCAATACTCGTAACCAGCGCTAGCCGTGAACGGATCGCTATCCATGGGGACTCGGACTATCTTCATATCATGTTCCAAATGACCAAGAAAAAGGAACCACCTCAATACACACACGGATCTCGGCGAGACCACTGGTCAAGCTTCAAGCAATGAATCCATTTACTATATCAACTATATAGAAAAGGTGGAAGAACCATATAAGGTTCGAGGAATGAACATACAGATCCATGTCTTTGCTCATTTGTGCCTCAAAGGCCTTACTATGTTTTAGCTAAGTTGTTGTAGAGTGTCTGGTGACCCATAGGCTAGAACATTTCCAACTCAATGTATCACTTGATTAAGTGACTGCAAACCCAAACTGTAGCTCACTCGCCTTCATAAGACTCAGGATATACGTCTGTATAACTATATTAATTCACTTCCAAGTTTCGATAAACTAGGAAACCATCCTTTTCTTAACTTGTTTAAGGATATTCTCGACATTCATCAGATTTAATTTCATACTTGCTCATGACTCTTCATGGACTATGAACATCCGGCATTACTTTTATGATGGTTCCTATCGCAGTAGCGAAGGGAACCTTTCATAAACATCATCTTTCACCTCATCTTTAGGACTAACGTCCTAACATAGATAGATCTTGAGAACACCGGCTAGCAGTATCCCCTGTTGTGATCTATGCTAAACTCTTTTAGCATCACATCTATACAGGTAAACTATAATCTAACAGCAGTTAAATCTATCACTATAGATTCTTATTTCTAAAAATAAGAACTGCCAATCCAAGTGCTTTCGTAAAGACCTTGAACTACCAAACAATAATTCACTGTGACATGGGGTGATGATTCCCGAGAGAAATATCCAATACCTTGCTCAAAAATCATAACACACTCCCACTATCCATCTTGCACATTGGGCATATTCATTCTTTTGACTAAATCAAACTCTTTTGATTATCAAACAAAAAAATCGTCTAGAGAAACTTGTTCGAGTCCATAAATCAATCTCGTGGGCTCACATATCATGTTATTATCAATGAACATCGGGCTATTTTCCCAACGTCTTTAACACTATCATATAGCCATGATACGAACTTGTAACAAGCATCATCTGAATAGAATTAGGCTCAGCTGGCAGCATAAAGATAATTACAAGGTTTACACCCCATACCCTTTAGCCGTCACTATAGCCTTATGGTAATTATATTACTATCCATGCCAGCCTTTCAGGGACATTCCCCTTAGGTAAGACAGACTAGGTTCACAACCTGGTTGTCACTGATGGAATCTAATTCGGATATTATGGCTCCTGGCCATATCTCTCAATCTTGCCTTTCAAACATTCCTTCATAAGTCATGAGATATTCATTCATCAAGATGAACATACCAGCAGCCCTTTGGGCTTGAGGTTATCCACAGACTTATAGAACTTTTGTGTGCACTGAGCAGTGTTTTACACCTCATCGCTATGCGGCGTCTGCTCATGTTCCAATGGTTGAATATATCTTTGTGGTTCTCAAACTCTTTTGAGATCTTATTTACTCCCACTGTTTCATTTGGAAGAAAGACTTCCTCTAGAAGACAGCATGTTTGGAGACAAACATTTTGCTCCGCGGACAAGTAAATAATATCCAGCGTACTTGCTAAGACATTCCACAAAGTTGCATATGTCGTACTACGCTCCAAGCCTTTCTGATTTTGCCTATGACAACTTCAAATCATCGGTTAAGATATATTCGACATTATCCTCTTCCATATCTAATATGGAATTTATTCAACCTTTATTCTTTGGAACTCGGTTAAGTATAAGGGCACTATCCTGAAACGGGTAAGGGATACTTTGCATGGCTTGCATCACACTTTTATCATATAAAGTGTTGTTTCCATTTTAGGAACACAATCTAATTGCGTATCCAAAAATGGTATCCTTCAAGGGGAATCTTATTCCTTTTCAGACGACTTCTGAAATACCCTTTAGGTATTAATTACTTCAATCCAATTGAAGATTAATTCCTAAGTAGCAAATCAATCTCATATTCATTACTAGCTCGAACTTTTCGGTCTTTCGAATTGTTGTACTTCAATAAATACATTCAACTATTTCTAAAAATAGTCATAGAGATTAACAAACAAATATTTGTGGCATTAATTGTCATAAGCCAGCATGAGACATCGGTATGTTTGGACTTTAGACAATTTTCTAAATTTATAACATTTTCTTAAAAAGGTATTTTAGTCATCTTCAAATAAGATCGTATTACCTTCATGATTTATAATCACATGGTTGAGGCATCATCTAAATGACATTTGATTATCGTTTCTCTTCAGGAGAAGTCGACATCAAGAACAACTACAAATATCAAGGATAACTTGACCATACAAATATTTAGTTGAGATCTCATCACATATATCAACTATATAGTGACATCAATCTAGTATGTTAGATTCAGTGATTTTCCAACTTAATCAGAATAACATTTATTCTTTACAATTGAATATGTCTACTAAATCCTAACAAATAACTGAAAGTATATTCTTCATAAGAACCGGAACCTAATAACATTCATTTAGTTCCCTTATCAGTTTACTAGATTTAGAAGATGGTACGTGTTGCAACGTTTGCTTCACCTTCCAATTCTGTATTTAATCATTCTAATTTAATCACATTCGTAGGATATCATATATCTAAGAGTCGACTTTGAACTTAGATAGATTTATCTCAACTCACTTGCTTAAAATAGAAACTTCAATAAGTTCTATATTTAAGCACATGCCCTAACTTTCCTTTTTAATCCTTTAAGCACTTGAAAAATGTTTATTATTGTAGTCTTCATAAGACTTAAGAAAGATCACAAGAGCCATGTATTTAATTTTCTTTCATAAAGAAAATCTAAAGTTTATTAAATAGTTTATTTAACCTTTTGAATCGTATTCAAAACATTGACTAATTAATTAACCTTTAAGCAATGATAGAATTAAGTCGATACTTAAAGCTTACAATTTTGAAAACAACCTTTCCAAAATTAGATGTGGTCATTCTTATCCAACGTTTGAATTAATTGTCATCGTATGACTGAATGATCATCAAATGATTCAATCATATCATGAGCTTCCGCTTTCATTAATAATTAAAGTCTTGGAGTGTTGCATCAAATATGTAGTCTCCGTGTCTCTAACTACTATACGGGATTGCTCGTGTCATTTCTTATTTTAAAAAGGATTAAAATTACTTAACCATATTTGAAGCGTTTCAAAAGGTATGAACATAATTTGGTTTTACTAATCAAGAATAAAATATAAATAAAAAATTTGCTAAAACTACAACATAAAAAAGAAAATAAAATAGTGTTGTTGTTTATACACTCAAAATCAAAAATTGTCTTTTGGTTTAGGATTTTACTCCACTAGTCAACTACTCCCGATTGACTTTCAAGAATTATTAATTTCTTTAGTGGACAAGATCCAACTAAACTACGCGACCCAGCTTTTGGTGGTGAAATTTGAAAATAGTATCGTATCTTATCGACTCTTGTTGTTTGACTAGTCAACTCTCGACAATTTTCATCTTATGAAGTAGTCAAACCCTTGCCTCTAAAATCAAAGCGACCCAGCTTTGGTTTGGTGGCGAGAGAATTCTTAGTCAAGTCATAACCCCGATATTAAGTGAGATCTAAATACGATCATATCTCGATAATGACGATATACCGAGATAGAGTCAACCCCCTTCTTTGGTGATGATTTGGATCGAACAAGGGCTCTTCACCGTCATTATAACATGGGAGGCAATTTCAACTTGATTCTTTTGTGGTGGAAGTATTTATGTAAATTAATTCACTTAATTCATTTTAATTATGGTCTTATCAAGTATATCTATCTCTATAGACATACACATCACACATTCATCTAGATCGTGCATAGTCATGCATCTATCGTATCATATAAAATAAATACAAGCACAAAATAAATAAATGCGTAAAGTAACGGTATGATCATGGACTTTTCCTAGGTGCGGTTTCGAATACAAACTAACGAAACCGCATGTCACAATCTAAGGTAGCTGCAACCGCCAATAGGATCTTTAATGCGCCATTCTCAAATGGGATCTTTATTCTTCTTTCTTTGGTCTCCGTCTTCTGCTTCATTCATGTTACATTTAATTCTATCTAATGAAATAAATACACCCCCCCGCTGCAGGGGAGAGGCGGGAATGGGATAAATGCAGAAAATAATTAAACTATGTCACGTTCTTCATAACGGCCTATGACAATTTTAAAACCAACAGAAAAATTAAATCATTCACATCAATCTTATCGGTCGAATCCATGATCAATCGGGGTCCATATAATCATATTATATCTATCATATCTAATCCATACAATAACATCTTATGAAAAAGATAAAATTAAAAATTTAACTACTTGCGCCTTAATTAATCAATTAACATTTAATCTATTAAATAATTTTATCCAATCAATTAACTAATTTATATTTAATTAATTAAATGATTTTAATCGAAATAAAATTAACGATTAATTTTAAACATTTTTTATTTTTAATTTTAATTAATTAGAACTATTCTAAAAATAAATCAAAATTAAAATTAGGTCTCTTTTGTTTCTTTTCTTTTGATTCTAATCAAAAGAGATCATTAGTTTTAAACCAAAAGCATCTCATGGCTTTTCAAAATCGAAATTTTGTAAAGGGGCGCAGGCTCAAGATTTTCAAAATCGAATATTTTGAAAGGTGCTAGGCTATTCAAACAAAATTTGGAAAGACCAATATTTTGGTTAATATGCTGGCCACTTTCCAAAATCAAAATTTTGGAAGTAGTGCAAGCCTCAAGCTTTTTCCAAATCAAATATTTGGAATGGCGTGGCTTTATTCAAACAAAGTTTGGAAAGAATATTATTATTTTAATGTCGTGTGGCGTCGATGGCAAACTATTTGAATAATTAGTTAGTGCATGACACAACTAAACAAAGGAGGAATTATCAATCACAACTATGAACCATATTGAATCACAAAATACACAAAACAAAATTTAGGAGATCCACCAGCATTGACCGGTCAACCGACGCCGGCAGCAAGTTGCCCTGCCGCCGACCTGCCGCCACTGGTGGTGGTAGAGCCGCCAGTCGACCGAGCACTACCCGATCTCGTTTTTTTTTCTTTTCATGTATCACTTTTGCGAATCAAAAATATTTCATCTTTTAATTAAGTGATTTAAACGATAAAATTAACTACGCAAAATAACATGCTTATTGCTTAAGCTCGAAGCTCGCTCTGATACCACTGTTAGGAAATCTACGCGGGAATGCAACGGAATTCAAAAATTTGATTTCCTTTTACCCAAGATCGACTTCGTTTAAGCAATAAACAAATAAGCTAGTAGACGGTGGTTACCTTGGTTGATCTAAAAGATCGACGCATTGACCATCTAAGGAGAGTAGTTCTGCATCTGCATAGAGCCGCCCAAGTGTTCAGCCTCTACCGCTAGTCCACACGAACAGCCCGACGGAATCCCATCATGGATTGCTATTAGAAAACTACGGTTGCTAGGCCAGCCTTTTTGCCCTATCTCCAACTCTCTATAGGATGCTCTCTATTTTACACAAGAACTATGAGCTCTTGCAATTGTGATATACAAAAGAGCTTGACATCCACCTCCTATGTATATTCGATGGGGCGCCCCTATGTAGAGTGGAGGAGAAGAAAACATTTTTCCCAATAAAATAAAGAAAATCTCCTTGATTGATTTATCTATTTTTTTATAATATCTCATATTAAATAAAATCTAAATATTGCCAATAGCTTATATTGATTATATTTATCTTATTACCATAAATCTATTTTTCCAAAATCAATTAATATCTAATATTAATATTATGGTAATCTTATTAATTAAATTGCACAAACCAAATGTATCCAATATACTTTGCAAGTGGCGCTCCAAATCCCACTAAATTGGGAATTGAGATTTTCTTTAATTAATATAATGTTATGATTAATTAATTTTGCAAAATATATATATATATATATATATATATATATATATATATATATATATATATATATATATATATATATATATATATCAAATTTCGAAATATGTATTTAAATACATATACTTAATAAATCACCATAATTAATAAGGAAAATTAGGGATTAGGACATTTTCATATTTTTTTAATTAGCGATCAAGTTAACACTTTTTATAATTTGAATGACATAATTTTAAAAACATGGTGAGCGCCCTTACTTAACCCATTCTAATTACATGACATATTTTTAAGGTTCATCCGTTATCGGTTTGAAGAAACTCGCTGACGAATGAAGATCGAAATTGCTGCTCGATCGTGAATCTGTAATTGATTCTTTTCCAAATCCGCATCGATCATCTAATTCAAAGGATTCTTCATCAAGTGTATTTGCCAATTTTTTATCATTGATTCTTTGAAATCGTGGAAAGCAACATCTTTGAACCTCGGCAATGAAATTGAAGCGGTCATGAAGCATCTTTTGCATCAACATCGGTCTGCGAGGAGCGACAAATCGGTTAGCATCGGTATGAAATCACTCTAATCCGCCAATTTTCATAGCTTTATTGTTTGGGTGTTGGAAAAATGAATTCGAGTTCTTGATGAATATGGATTAAATTTTGCATAGTCATTAGAATCATTCTGATTGAAGAAAATCATTGAATTAAAAAAGCTTGAATGGCAAAGAAACAAATTTGAAAGCGATAGAACCTATCAATATGAATTCGAGAATTCTTGATGAGTATGGATTAAATTATGCAAATTCATTAGAATCATTACGGATTGAAGAAAATCATTGAATTAAAAAAGCTTGAATGGCAAAGAAACAAGCTAGAAGCGATAGAACCTATCGGTGAATTTCTTGGCGTTTTCCATCTTTTTGGACGATTTGCATAGTATTCTTTCTCTTTTAAGGTTCACTAATGCATTTCACCTTCATTCCAAACTTGGTTCTCTTTATGATTCACTGGCGTTTGAGAAATGTCATGGTTCTCTTTATGATTCTCTGGCGATTGAGAAATGTCATGCTTCTCTTTATCATTCTCTGGCGATTGAGTTATGTCATTGCTATCCTTCTGTTCCTCAGTCCATTAAGTTATATTGACTAGAAAAGCAATGCAATGCTTGTTTCTCTGTGGAGTTCACTTTTGTTTGAATGTGTTTAATGCTTATGATTCTCTAGTTGTTTCACTTATATGTTGTCATGTTTTGGAGATATTCACAAAACATTATGTTCACTATGTAACCATGATTTCGGGCATGTGATATTCACTATGTTCTAACACTATGTGTGACTAAGTCAATAAGATTCAATAATGTATGGTTTTGGATTTTTGAAATTTGTGAGAATAATTAACATGAACTAATTCTATGTTTTCTTGGTAATGCATTTTATATTAGGTTCATTAATCCATTGCATTAATAAATCCAATAACATATAAGGTTCACTAATGCTATTTAATCTTCTTTCCAAACCTGATTCTCAGTCTCCTTCACTATCATGGATGTGACGATGGTGAAAACAGACCCGGCCACGTGTCACCTTTATAACACCTCGAAGTTAACCGCTTTTAGGGCCGGAGCCCCACGGTAGTAGACCCTACCCCGGGAGGAGAGTGCGTCCATATACTTCGACGACTACGACGCTTTGCCAGCCGGCTCGACAAGTGCGGAGGTAGGGCCTTGCGACTCGGTCGAGATGACTGAGAGCCCATCGAAAGCCAGTGGCTCTTTCCTTAAGTGATAAATAACACATGTGCCTATATTATAAGAGAATCACTGGATCACGGAAGGAAATCCCGTAGTCGAATATAATCATAATTATCTCTTGTCGAGGAGATAAACACGTGATGATCCTTAGGGTTTAAGGATTCTACGACTTGTTTGACAAGAAAGGGGTGAGGCGCCTCCTATATATAAACAACCCTACGGAACTACGAATGACTTGATTCCAATTTGACTATTGGATACGTAGGCAACTTGAGGAAACTAACTCTCTAGGCTCCAGTCTTAATCTCACACAAATCATAGTTCTCATTGTTTTTGTTCTTGTTCGAATCGTCCTAGAGGTTAGTTGGATCTATAGGTGATTTCCGACATCATCAATTGGCGCTAGAAGGAGGGCCCTTTGTTTAGCGATTCGATCAAGAGATTGCAATGGCACCACGAAAACTCTTGGAAAAAGACTCGAGGCAGCGACTAGAGGCGCCCGGAGAGGTAGATCAAGCTGCTACCACGGCCAACCGCAAACCAACCAGGAAGAAATCTTGGCGAGATCCGGGGCGGCGAGGCTCTGCTTTGGAGGCGTTACGTATGTCTGGATGTCGGCGTTCAAAAGCGTCTTTGAGTCTAGCCACTAAAAGAGGCGGGAAGAGGGCGTTCAGAAAATAATGATCTAAGGGTAACTTAGCGAATAAAGAAGATAGAGGAAACTCATCCTCCACTTCCCGTACCGAAAAAAGCGAGGTTAATGCTCGAGGCCCGGGAGGCTGCTCGGGCGGAATTAGATGGAGTGCAGGGAAGAAAGCGGATGATCTTTCAATCGAATCACCGTTCTCGAGGCGATTTTGAACTACCACGCCGGAGAGATTTAAGATACCAAAACTAGAAGCATATGGCGGAGCGAAGGATCCCCAAGACCACCTCTTCCGATATCTAACGCACATGAATTTGGATTGTGCGGCCGAGGAGATGAAGTGCAAGGCCTTTCGGCTCTACTCGCAGGCGAGAACACGTGAGTGGTTTCAAGCTACCACCAGTCCATCGAAAACTTTGAAACTCGGCAAGAAGATTTACGCAAGCTTTTGTCACACCCAAACCTTTTCGGAGGAATGGCGCGTACCTCCTCACTATTCGTCGAGAAAAAAAGAAGAGACCGTCTTTTGCGATGTCTCGAAAAGATTCAGCGAGGAGTCTAGGCGGTCGGGAACACGGATGAGCACCTCTTGATCACCTCTTTCGTAGTAGATCTACGACGAAGGTAGGTTGTATGCTAAGCTAAGCGGCCGACTTCGAAGTCAATGGGCGAATGTGCGGATCTAGCCTACAAGCCTTTGTCGGGGTGAGGAGGCCAAGCGCCAAAAAGAGAGTCGAAGCCCCAAAGAAAGAGAGATCGGATGATCGATCCGATAGAAAGCGTAAACCAATATGGGACCGAGTAGCCGCACCTGTAACTGACCGACTCGGAAAAAAGGGGGCTCTTCAAGAAAGAGACTTTATCCCTCTGAATAGATCATGCGAGCAGGTCCTCGCTATAATGCAAAGAAAAGGTATTGCCCGCACTCCACCTCATATGAGGGGTTCCCGGGAAAAGAGGGACCAGACCAAGTACTGTAAGTTTCATGAAGACATTGGTCATGACTCGGAGCAATGCCGGGATTTCTGAGAGAGAGATCGTGCTTCTTTGTTATGGAAGGAAACTTGGCGAGGTCATAGATAGATCTCGTAACCGAGGAACCCGTGGAAGGCGGGAATACAAGAGGAGAGATTTCGGTCATGACCGAAAGGATGATTCTGAGGCGAAGGAGGAACCATCTCCAGGACTGAGGACAGCCGGATAATCGTCCTATCAATACCATTAATACCATCTCGGGAGGTCGAGTACATCGTCCCGACCTGAGGAGAAAAGTGTGCTGGACACTACCCGGTCTGAGACTCGAGGAAAGAGGCGAGAGGTTGTCGGGAGGTAATTTATGGTCCGCGCGACCCTCTCCCTCTTGTCATCAACAACGAAGGTTTGGTTATCGGCGGTAATCAACAAACATACGGTGAAGCATATTTTGTGGTGGGCGGGGAGTGCGATTCAGCGTGCTATAATACAATGTGTTCGATCGATGAAGTTAAAGATCTTTGAGTTAAGCGCTGTGTCATCATCGCCTTATTCGGTTTGCGGGACCACGGTCCATCCCGTGGGTATGATCGACTTACACCACCTTTGGGAAAGCACCTCGGGGCGGGGTCCTTATGGTGAATTACGTGGTAGTCGAGGGCCCCATCGGCCTACAATGTCATAATGGGCGACCATACTGGTAGATCTCTGACGGTAATCTCGGCTCACATAAGTATGAAGTTCTTGACTTGGCAAGGGGCGGCGAGAAATTAAAGGGGTGTGGAAGCGACCAGGGAGGCTACTACGGCCACCGTTAATGGTAAGATGATGGTGCAGCGAGTTTTACGTGGAATAATTGCTCCCAGGAGGAAGAGGAAAGCGGTCCTCGGATGACAAAATTGAGGTGATAAACACTGGGAAAAAAAAACGAGGAAGGCATCGGTCGGCATAGGATCATGGATCCCGGATCGACTCAAAGCGAGAACTTGTTAGAATCTTGAAGGAGTTTAGAGGCGTATTTGCATGGAAGGCGAGAGGACATGCCAGGCTGTCACCGGTGGCCTGCACAAGCTTCATGTCGATCCAGCCGGAAACCGATTCGGCGAAAGAAGAGTAGTTTGCAAAAGATAAAATGGAGGCTATTCGGAAGGAAGTGGAGAAGTTGCTCCAAGTCGGGATTATCGTGAGGTATTCTACCCGACTGGCTTGCCAACCAGTTACGGTAAAAAGCGGATGGTAGCTAGCGAATGTCGTAGATTTCAGCGACTGAACAAGGCGTGTCCCAAGATTGCTACCCACTTCCAAAAATTGATAGGTTAGTCGACTCAGCGGTCGGTTTTGAAGTTTTGCATTTCTGAAGCGCATACAAAGGTTACCACCAAATTGCAATGGACCCGGAAGATCACGAGAAAAAATGGCATTCATAACGTGAAGAAGGAACTTTCTGCTATGTTACCATGCCGTTCGGATTGAAGAAACGCCGGTGCTACTTACCAAAAAGCGCGTGAATAAAATTTTTGAGAAGCGATCGGAAATGTATGGAAGTCTATGTAGGCGATCTTTTGATCAAGCGAGTCTGGATCAATATATGGCCCGACGTCCGAGAAGTATTTGGGGTACTCGAGCGGACCCAAATGAAACTCAACCCCAAGAAATGCACATTTGGGGGTCGGCTCGAGAAAATTCACAGGGTATATGATTTCAAAGGAAGGAATTAAGGCCAACCCGGATAAGGTTGAAGCCTTAAAGATGATGCCACCACCCGGGAGCATCAAGGAGGTGCGAGAGGCTAGCAGTCGCATGGCCACCTGAGTATGTTCTATCCAAATCGGCCTGGCGTGCTTTACCTTTCTTTAAGATCTAAGGAAGGCAAGCCCTTTCCAATGGGTGAGGACAGTCAAAAGGCATTTGAAGATCTTAAAAGATATCTAGGTGAGCTACCAACCACAGCGTCTCCTCGGGAAGGCAAAACTACGCTTTTATACTTATCGGTGGTCGATGAGGCAATCGGTCTGAGTCTTAATCGAGAGAAGAGGACAAATACAAACAACCGTGTTCTATATAAGCCGGGCCTTACATGGACCGGAGGTCGAGATATCTGCGCGGAAAAGCTAGCTTTAGCTACGGTACGCCTCAGAAAATTCGACCATACTTTCAAGCTCATTCCATCACTTTGTGGTCACGAGATCAACCACTACGCCGAGATCTTGCACGACGACACCTCAGGCGAGACTAGCGGATGGGTTATCAGTGCGAGAATATGACATGGACTACCAACCCGGTTTATCGTTAAAGCCAGGCTTTGGTGACTTCTATTGAAGAAATTGAGGTTGAAGTAGAAAAGGAATCTCGGCGAGGCGGTAGATACATGGGCGCTTTTACCCGTTGTGGGGCATCTGAAAAAAAGAAGAGCGGCGGCGGTCTTTTGCTCCTCGGTCAAAGGGAAGAATTCCCGTATGCATTGCGTTTTAACTTCATGGCAACAAACACGAGGCGGAGTATGAAGCTTTGATTACCGGGCTCGGTTAGCCATTAAGCTTAGGCGGATAACCTACATGTATTGGTGACTCCCAATTGTTAGTCAATCACGTTAAGGGTGAATACTGAGGCAAAGGAGGAATCAATGAAAAAATATCGCAGCGACGCAGGCTTTCTTTGAAGAACTTCAAGTCGATCCGGATAAGCGGTCTCTCGATCTAGGAACAAAAGGCCGATGCCCTCTCCAAGCGGCATCTAACTTCTTTTCGAGACAAAAAGTCACTGGAGGAACGGTGGCGAGCGAAGTTATATCCCAAGTGAAGTTCAACCGATCAGCCAACAAGCCACTGGATGGACCCTATAACCTCTTATCTAAAAGCACGGGATTTTGCCAGCGGTAAGGCTCGGTCTAGGAAGATAAAGCTACAAGCATGCGAGATATGCTCTCTTCGATGATATCTATCTGAGACGATCGCTTGTGTCACCATGACTTAGATGTGCTACCAGGAGGAGAAACTATCTACTCGGGAAATCCACCTCGGCATTTGTGGTAATCACGCGAGAGCCGGACACTTTGGCTCGTAAATGCCGTTTGTTTGGATATTATTGGCCAACCATGCGAGGGCGTCGAGCGACACTGGTAATGAGGTGCAAGTCATGCCAGGTGCATGATAATTTGTCTCACCGACCCGACGCGAACATGATCCCCTTGGTCTCTCCTTGGCCTTTTACCAATGGGGGTAGATTTGGTTGGACCCCTTCCCGAGCACCGGGTAACTTACGGTTTCTTGTTGTAGCCGTTGATTACTTTACTAAGTGGGTGGAAGCGCGAGGCCTTGACCACCATCACGGGCAAAGTCATATAGAAATTTTTATGGAAGAATATCGATGCGCCGATTTGGGATACCCAAGATCTTGGTGTCGGACAACGGAACGCAGTTCAAGGATAGAATAGTCAGGTCATGGTGTGCCGAGCTGGGTATAGTCCAACACTTTACCTCTGTCGGTTATCCCCAGGCCAACGGCCAAGTAGAGCAGACAAACAGACAGCTCAAGGTTGGGTTGAAAAAGAGATTGGAAGAAGAAGGACAAGCCTGGGTCGAGCATTTGCCCAATATCCTTTGGGCATACAGAACGACTCCGAACTCGGCTACCGGAGAAACTCCTTTTGCCTTAGCCTATGGGTGTGAAGCAGTTATTCCGGCTGAAATAGGGCTCCCCTCCCTGAGGACCGAGCTCCATACAAGCACAGAACAAGAACTCGAGCTCAGGCACGCCAAGGATAACTTGGAAGAAGCCAGGGAAGTGGCTTATATCCGAATGGGTAAATATAAACAGAGGATATCCCAGTATTACAACTCTAAAGTTAAACATTCGTACTTCAAAGAAAGAGATTTGGTGCTACTGAAAGAATGAGGTCGACAAGCAAGGTCCCCAGGAAAGCTTAACTTGGCCCGGGAAGGCCCGTCTGAGGTGGTAAAGGTTCATGGCAAAGGTGCTTACCAGCTAGCTAATGTGAGTGGCCAGACCATACCGCGGAGTTGGAATGCAGCAAATCTTAGAAAATTTTATGCCTGAAGCAATTCCAGGCTTGTTTCTGTCTTTTCATTTATGTTGTTACTTTCAATAAACAGTGTTATTAAACATCATTGATTTCTAATAAAGATATAGTTTTCTGTTATACATTGTCAATCTGTATAATGCAACATATTTCATTTAACTGAGTTCATGCAAGTCAGACTCAGAAAGCTTGAATACCACAAGCTTCCCGAGTCCTCAGGCCAGGGCAGGGTTTTTAACTGAGTCAGGTTATACTCAGAAGGTTTGCAAAAGTCAAACCTCCTAAGTCTGTAGGTCAGGCCATAATTTAACTGAGGCCTGCAGGTCAGACTCAGAAAGCTTGAATACTACAAGCTTCCTGAGTCCTCAGGCCAGGACAGGGTTTTTAACTGAGTCAGGTTATACTCAGAAGGTTTGCAAAAGTCAAACCTCCTAAGTCTGCAGGTCAGGCCAGAATTTAACTGAGGCCTGCAGGTCGGACTCAGAAATCTTGAATACCACAAGCTTCCCGAGTCCTCAGGCCAGGACAGGGTTTTTAACTGAGTCAGGTTATACTCAGAAGGTTTGCAAAAGTCAAACCTCCTAAAAGTCTGCAGTCAGGGCGGAATTTACGAGGCTGCGGTCGGACTCGAAAGCTTGAATGCCACAAGCTTCCGAGTCCTCGAGGCCAGGGCGGGGTTTTTAAGCGAGTCGAGGTTATACTCAGAAGGTTTGCAAAAGTCAAACCTCCTGAGTCTGCAGGTCAGGCCAGAATTTAATCAAAAAACTTAGTATGTCATCCAAACCGTCAGTAATGCATGCCATACTGGGGGGAAATGGGACATCCATAAGAAAGTATTCGAACATTTAAATCCAAAATAAACCGAATAAAGCCAAAGTATAGTGGGCAGGACACCACAAAGTATAAACCAAATACAAGAACTTGGGCAAAAAGTTTCAAAAAGAACTTGGGCAAAAAATTTCCAACAATATAAGAAGAGACAATCAAGTGCGGGTTCCCGGAGTCTGCCCTGTTGAAGATGGAGTCGGCGTAGAATTCTAAGAGGCAGGACGACGTCTGGCGTCTTGACCCGATGTCTTCACTGCTTTAAACTCTCTCAACCGGGCATCATAAATCGACTGCTGCTCCTTCCTTGTACATGGAGCGATAATGCATAAGGTCGGGAAGAACCGGCTTCAGGCGGCATTCTTTTGCCTCATCCACACCCGTCGTGTACCCGTGTTGCATAGCAGGGTTGTGAGACCTTGAGCTCGGCTAGATGATCGAGAGGACTTATACTCATGCGTGACTCGGGCATCCGAGAGGAAGAAAGCTTCGAGTAGTCAGTTCAGCCGGACCTTGGCGGCGCTTGTCCCGGCTCGGAGTTCTCGGCGGCGTACTCGTCATGCTTAGCTTGGAGTTCGGCAGTACACTTGGTCCTAGTCTCGGCAAGTTCTTTCTTCAGAGCCACAACCTCCTGGTCCTTAGCCTTTGAGGCCTCCTTATACTTATCATGACTCGATCGGAGCTCCTCGATCATTCCCTGCAGAGCCTCCTTGCTCGGCTGCGCGGATTGATAAGGCGATCCAGAATTCACGACCGACTGAGCTCCCTGGAAAAAGACAAAGGAAAGGTAAGAAGGAAGTAAGGCACATAGGAATAGCGAGACATATTTATCCAGAACTTACCACAGGCCGGCGAGGTCTGGTCGACAACTCGTACAACCGATTGTGCTTTGGGGAAGATTGCTCTTCGGGAGAATCTTCGACATTCTCTATGGTCTGGCGAGCCGCCTTCCTTTTCTTTGATCGACCCTTCCGAGTCGATGGAGAGACAACTTTCTTCTTCCGGCTAGGCTCGATCGCATCTTCTCTTTCTTCCTGATCTTCATCCACGTTTATCCGCTCAACTTCTCGGAGGAGTCATCAGTTGTCGGACAAGAGTTGAGCCGAGGTGGGAGTCGAGGATAGTCCCAGCGGCTCGGAGGCATTCGGCTCTATGTTCTCCTCTTTGCTCAGTTCCCTGGGCATATTCTCAGAGTCATTTGGAGGAACCACTTCATCGTTAACATCCTCCAGGAGTTCGGCAAAGGAAGACAACGCCAAAATGAATAACAAGACATGTTAGAAAATATTTTCTGAGATAGTAAAGCATGGCAAAAGCAAGTATTAAAGCCCTACATATCTTGTACTCCTCTTTATCTAATTCCTTGTAGAAAGTCGGGACCCACTGGTGGGCAAGCAGGCGTCCAAGATCAACTCGGTGAGTACTTTTTCATTGTGATGTACGCCCCGCTTTTGCGAATGTCGTCTAACAGTTTCCTATTCACGTCAGTCGGCCGTGGATCGCTGTCCAAGTCTGAGGAGTTCCACCTGCCCAGGTTCCGAGTCACCTCGGGGCGATAAAGAAGAATCTGGTCTTCCAACCTTTGTATGAAGTATCCCCGGCTCGGTGGGTGGGCGTCGGGCATAAAATCCCTCGGCGTGGGAAGCGGTAGTACCCGGCTGTCCAGGCACTGTTTACGTTGGAAGAACAAGTGAAATGTTTGGACTTTAAAGGGATGCTGAGCACATCTGCGCACCAAATGGCGAAGCCCACTATCATACTTATCCCATTCGGCACGATCTGGGCCAACCCTAGATCGTAGTGCTCCAAAACGACCAGGGCGGCGGACGGATCGGAAACCTTAAATCGCACAAAAAATTGCTATATTTAGGCGGCGACGCGATACCCGGCCGGAGGTTGGTAGGCATAAACGCCGGGGGCGGGGCGATAGGTTTGAAAAGCGGATTTACAGTTGTATTGTTTCTGAGATCGGTTCACATCTGTAGCATTTAACATAATATCGATACCGTGGCAAGCCGCCTGAGATTTCAGAGCCATAAAAGCCTTTAGGGTAAGGACAAATCTGGAAGACGAGGAAGAAGGGGGAGGATTGAAAAAAGAGAGGGCAGGTCTCTCGAAATTGGCTCCGGTAGGGGTACTTTCTTCTTCTAATTCTTGCTCCGATTCAAATAAAGCCTCAATGGAACTATCAGTAAGGATTATAGGTTCGCTCATTAACAACAGAAAAAGTCTTAGAAGAATGAGACAAGATAGAGAGCTTACTTGAACACAGAAACCGGAGAGATGGAAGAATGGAATGGCAACCGTCCCGACTCACACTTGATTAAAAAGTAACGTCGAGGGGATGTGATAAGACTAGGGAGTTATAAAACCCCAAAAAGAAGTCTTGGAAAAACCGCCCCATTATTGCGGTGTGTACAAAGACGCTTCGTTTCTTGCACTCGCTTTGGCAGCCTAAAGGGTAGCGGTGCCACGTGTCAAGTCAAGCGTGTTATCCGGAAATGACCGAACTGACCTCAAATCTACCCGGCTTAGGTAGTGCGGCGGATCTGGGGGCTTATGACGATGGTGAAAACAGACCCGGCCACGTGTCACCTTTATAACACCTCGAAGTTAATCGCTTTTAGGGCGAGAGCCCCACGGTAAGTAAGACCTACCCCAGGAGGAGAGTGCGTCCATATACTTCCGACTCACGACGCTGCGGGCAGCTCGGCAAGTGCGGAGGTAGGGCGCGCGGCTCGGGTCGAGAGCGACTGAGAGCCCATCGAAAGCCGGTAGCTCTTTCCTTAAGTGATAAATAACACATGTGTCTATATTATAGGAGAATCACTGGATCACGGAAGGAAATCCCGTAAGTCGAATATAATCATAATTATCTCTTGTCGAGGAGATAAACACGTGATGATCATTAGGGTTTAAGGATCTACGACTTGTTTGACAAGAAAAGGGGTGAGGCGCCTCCTATATAAACAACCCTAAGGAACTACGAATGACTTGATTCCAATTTGACTATTGGATCGTAGGCAACTTGAGGGAAACTAACTCTTAGGCTCAGTCTTAATCTCACACAAATCATAGTTCTCATTGTTTTTGTTCTTGTTCGAATCGTCCTAGAGGTTAGTTGGATCTATAGGTGATTTCCGACATCATCACATGTATGTCGGATTCTTTGAGTTAATTCAACGATTCATTGAAACTATATCTATTTATTGTATACGGTTCACTAATGATAATTAGGCTTTGTTGTAAATACGAATCTATATAACATTCATTTCTACATGAATACAATGGTAGCTATGAAATTCACTACTAATGGTGCGATTCGCTAAAATTATTTTGGTGGTTATTAATTTGTTGCATGTACGAGTTAGTACAAGAAATCATGAGATCACCAACTAGAAACATATGATAGTGTAAGGAAAAAATTATCAAAACATTACAAGGCAATAATCGGTCAAAAGTTGGTTATGTATGTTTGTCTATATAGTTTACAGTTGCATATGATGGGATGCATCGCTTGTGGTTGCATTTTTCCCATGATTAGCTCTTATGGATTGACAAAGGAAACATTTATTTTACGGTGTTTTGAAGGGCTCGGTGGAAAGGTGCTTTGATTTTCCTTCATGTTTGTCAACTACGAAAGTGCTCTATTTTCTTGCTTTGGGTAATTGGTGTGGTGTCTTTGCTTCAGGATGAATGAACAAGCAATTAAACTCATTTTGTTTATTTGCTATTGTAGAAAATATATTGATCAGATTTCCGTGCGTTATGTTGCAAATGTCCTTGACTTGGGTCGTACATGAACTTATAGACGGCAAAGCTAAACATTTTTGCTATTCACATTTCGGACAGGCTAGAAGTATCAGATGTTGTGATGGATAACATTCATGGACAAAAATGTCCAATTGAGACCGTCAGATTATGAAACCAATGAGGCTATACATTTTTTCATTTTTTTTTCTCAGGGTAATTAACGAGAATGTAGTCGTGGAGAAAAATGATCTTTGATTTGTTTAACTTCCATGTGAATCTCAGTTGTATCTCCCTTATTTTGTTGTACACTCTTTTGTCTTTCTAGCACCTTGTAAGAAAGACACCAATGTAATAAAATGTCCTTATTAGCTGTTCAAAAGAAGAAGAAAAAAACCTTGGATCTCTTTTTCAAAACCGTTGAAGATGTCTATTGTACGTGTGCGTTTATAATATTATTCACTAACATCGATAGAAGTCTTCGCTATAATGTTATGTTTTTGGGGAATGCAGCAAGAGTAGACATTGACCGTTATAAGTCTTTTTTACTTCTTGTGATGGGCTCTTTGAGCATTATTCTTTGCTCTTTTGGGTGCACTCTTCATTTATGAAGAGTGCAAACAAGTTCTTCTCAAAAACTTTTTGACATCCACCTGTTAACTTTAGACTTTTGGTGTTTTTGTTGCTGGCTCTTCTGTTGTTTAATTTTAGATGCTAAGGGGGCATATTTACCACTACTGCTGATGCAAATTGATGTTGACGCATATACTCACACTTGATGACTTGGTGCTTAATGATTCAAGAGGAGATTCAGCCTGCAAAAGATTCAGAAGGGGTGTGATTGGTAAATGCTATGATGGTTTTTCTTTGCTCTTTGTGAAAGGGTATGAAATCAATCACACAACCGTTACCTTGTGAGTCCTTGGTTGCATGACCAGCTAAATTTTAATTTTGCATTTTCTTTGTGATATTCTATTTTTTTGTGTTAAGTAGAATTATGTTCATTATTATATTATATGTTATGTAAAAAAATAATGCAGCCAAACAATCAAAAGTGATAATAATTTCACCAAACTCTTGTTTTAATAGTCTTTGTTTCGTTTTGAGAGTTGATTTGATATTGTTACTCCATTTTTCATGAGATTAACTGTTGAAATTTACTAATGAATATTAATAGTGAATTTTTGAATTATAATGAATTTTGACATTGAATTTTGAACAAACGTAATTTTTGACATTAGCATCGTAGTTACTGAAGTTATGATTCAAAGTCATACATGTACTAATGAACCAAGAGACAAAAAAAGAGATTATATAATAATTGAAATATGTAAACATTGATTAAAATCGTTGTTTCCTTCTCCCCAGTAATTCAAATCACTTCAATTTATAACAGACATATGAAAATAAGCCATGGTGTTCACTTGGCATCTACACATTAATGATCTACCTATGAAGATAAGTTGTGAATGCCCTTTTCTTCTCATCGTATCTTTGTTATTTCCAAATTAGAGGATTTCGACTTTGATAGTAACTATGACAATTTACAAAATAGAGCAGTTCCACAATTATTCTTTGAAAACTAATTCTCAGTTTTAGAATAACAAACAAATAACACAAGCCCTCAAAATAAAAAGCTTGGAAGGCGCTCACGATTTAGCATTTTGTATTCATAATCCGAGAACCGTTTTCTCAATGCATTTGAAGATGAATGCTTCAACCCAGATCGGGGCCTAAAGTGGTCGATTAGATATCTCCACCTTTCAAGCATTGCCGTACATTCCGGTGGCTTGAACTCCGGTGCATCATGTCCACCTCCCTATAAACAACAACAACATACAATATGAAATTCTAGTATGAAGAGTTTTTATTACAATATATATATCATTGAATGAGAGACATATACTTCAAAATCTAGCATCATAAGCAAAATGGAAGATGAGGAAAAAACTCGTTTTACGGTTGCAAATGTCATCCTATTTGCATAAGTCCTTGTGTATCACGCTTATCAAGTCTAATACTTAGTGAGTTTTAGATGGCTTTAAAGTAGTAAAGAATGAAAACTTTAATTAGTGTTATATCCACACACGCAATCTGGCCATCAACGATCCATGGTTGCCAATCATCAACGATACTGTAATTTAAAGATTTTATCCATAATTCAATGGAGATAAATGGCACAACCATGTCATGATCACTACTAAAATCACAATAAAAAACACATTTCTAAATAAATAATTGGTGAACAGAGCTACGGACTCTTTAAAAGAACGTACACCACTTGTGATTTTACCAACCAGGGAAAATGTGTACTCAACCCCATGAAACTAAAGCCAATGTAAAATCAAGCAGTCAATACAAATGAACAAAAAAGTAAAGCAATAACATTGGAACATTAAACAAGTACCATGTCACGAAATTCTTGGAAGAACTGCTCAGGCTTCTGAATCATAAAATTACCCGTCTTGTGTTTATTATCTCTCTGCTCCAACTGCTCTTTTCTCTTAATTTCCCATTGCTCATTGTTCTTCCTCTTCTTCAAAACAACATCGGATATATAATCCAGCAGATTTTTCTCTTCTTCCGTCATATTTCACAATTACATGCGCTTACAATAAAAAATCAAAATCCTCTTTGATGCAATCTTCCTTAATTTCATGTGCTTACAAAACCAAAACCAAAAACAAAAAATAAACATTTTGTGCACTACCGAAATAATTACTATAAGAGAAAGATACGAAGCAACTTCTATTACCAGAAATATGAATCGGTGATGGAGGACGAAAAGAAGCTGAATATGAATCGGCCCATACATGTACTGTCAATATTCATTGTAGTGAATATTCTCGATAAATCAAACTTTCGAGAACACAAGTGCTAGAAAAGCGATTAACCATGAGCCTAATAAGCAAGCAGGTAAAGCTAAAGTAGACATGATAAGTAAGGAATCAATTGAATTTAAAGAACCAAAACTTGGTGCAGTAAGAAAGTTGAACACCCTCACCATCATTGCATGTAAACAGTGAATGCATGTTAAAGTGAATTTGAGTGAATATTCAATACTTGGCTTAATGAATTTTATCAGTGAATCAGACTTTCATGAACTAAAACATAAAAAATGAGAGACGGAGGTAGGACAAAAGAGCTACATTAATGTTTAACAAGTGAACTAATCTTTATATGTATAAGAAGCTGGGATATACATTAAACACCTTGATTGTTCACATTGAGAAAACAATCGAAATGATAGATACATTCACTAAATAAAGGAAAACAAATTAGTGAATTTGATCAATTATGAATGTCAGTACTAATTAAATGGAAACAAAGCAGTGAATTTGTCCAATAATGAATGTCAGTACTAAAAATTGCTGCTATAAACAGTGAATGCATATTAAAGTGAATTTGTTGAATGTTCACGAGAAAAAAATCAAAATTTCACTAAGCCAAGTATTGAATATGCATTCAAAGCGAATTTCACTGAGAAAACAATCAAAATTTCACTAATCACACATAATCCTCGGTGATTTCAAAGAGAAGAAGAACATGTTTTTATCAATTAACCAACTAGAACAATACCTTTAAAATTGCATGCAGAACCTCAAAAAAAAAAAAATTAATGTACAATGCAGTTGAACTTTGCGGATCAAATCCATACCGGTTTTCCTTGATAGAATTTCCCTACCAATGTATTACGTAATTTTGCTTTGCAATAGAAGCTTCAATTTCATGGGGATAGTAGTTGCCGGCTCGACTCTAAATGTGCCGTGAAGAAATTTTGGGGAGTCGGAAGATTAGCATTATGCATCATTTGGAAGATCGGATGAAAGAGAGTCGATTGCGGCCTTTGTTGTAGTTGAATCTGTGAAGGAGAGCCATAGGAGGGTGAATCTAGAAATCGCATAAATTAGTGATGATTGAGCGGGGATTTGGTTGAGAGAAATTTGGGATGAATTGAAGGCGTCATTTTTCCGTAAAGCGAGTTTTTATGAAGGGTATAAGTGTCTTTTGAGCTACATTTTTGTCCTTTATGAAACATTTTTTTAAACTTGTCCTATTTACTAATTAGTGAAATATTTTTGTCCTTATGCCTCATTACCCCTAATTAATATCTTGTATTATATTTATTCATAATAAATAAATACCACCATAACCATTATAGTCTCGAGATAAACTTTCCTTATTTGGTCATCAACTATAACCACATTTTAATCCGGCTAGATGTTCATATATGTGTGACCCGATAGGCTTCCGAATATGTTGGCCGTAGACACAAAGTGCAAATTACAAAAATGCCCTTCATGCCTAACGATCACGGGACGTCAGCAACACACCGTGACCCTCAATCATCGGAAGAGTCAAATGCAATGACTACTACCTTTCATATGAAAGCAGATTACCGTGTAACTTACAATCCTATCATTTGTAATAATATCCATACGATCGTTAGTCGAGTGTCAAAACATCAACGACCGTATCTTATAACTGGATATCAAGCTCTCTCGAAGTAACTCATTTACTTCCACTTTGCAAAGATTCACGAGAGTAAGACATTCCTTATAAGAAGGCCCTTTCGGATATTCACCCCTACTGATAGGGTACGCGATTTCCAGGCGACCAAACATGTATACTCCGTATGCTTCAGTATCACACCCAATCACTAACGCATGATCACCCCGTGGCTAGGGGAAACCTCAATAGTGTCAAAGCATGACAATCCACACCGTGATGCCATGTAGACTCCGGTCCTAAGGATAATTACACAACCGCCACATAGTGCGACACTTAATGTAAGTGGGTCAGTCTAACGTACGCATTCTCTAATACACGTCCACGTACAGTCCAAGTGTCTCTACACTTTGATAGACGATATCTATCCCTGTCCTAAAGACAAAAGACATCTAATACGTGCTAGCCTGTCCGTACCATCAATGCCCTACTTAACAGTACATCAGCCTAGAGACATTTAAGTATCAAACTTATTAAAGTGATTAGAGATCTCGTCAACCATAATCGTCTATCATGGTTTCTCTATCACAGTTTAATATAAAGGACGTTATCATGTTACAATTCACAATTGGTTCTTTAAAAGAACGTACATATGTCAACAGAAAAACCATTTAATATATGTATAAACACAAATAAATAGTAGAAATGATCCGACCCGGACGGATCCGGTCCAACCGATTGGGTTTAGGACACTATTTCAACAAATTTATCTCATGAGAATTGAAGATACAAACAAACAAAGTCATGATGAAAACGACATCATCATTGCACCTTTAGACTTTTTCTTTTCTTTTTTTTTACACTACAGCTAAACCAAACTTGCAAGCAAAAAGTTTACTGCAGCAATCATGGACCACAAAACAGTGAATGTGGTCCAACAAATCTCCCCCTCACTATTTTGTGGAGGAATTCGCCATTCCCGCAATAGAATGACATATCTCAAGTTTATCTCTTGTCAACACTTTAGTCAACATATCTGCGCCATTATCATCAGTATGAACTTTCTCAAGTTTCAGTAGCTTACATTCCAACACATCATGAATCCAATGATAACGAACATCAATGTGCTTGGACCTCGAATGAAACGATGCATTCTTGCCAAGATGAATAGCACTCTAGTTATTACAAAGCAACACATCATGATCTTGCTTCAAACAAAGTTCTCGAATAAACTTCTTCATCCACAACAACTCTTTACATGCTTGATTCTTTGCAATAAACTCAAACACGTAGTTGAAAGAGCAACACACTTTTGCACTCTCGATTGCCATGACACAGCTCCCCCTGCAAATTTAATCAAATATCTTGAAGTAGACTTGCGAGAATCAACATCTCCTGCTATATCAGAATCAGTGAAACCAACCAACACAGGTTTTTCACCACCAAAAGTAAGTTATAAATCATTAGTACCCTTGAGATATCTCATAATCCATTTCACAGCATTCCAATGCTCCCATCCTAGATTAGAGAGAAAACGACTGACCTTACCAACTACATAAGCTATGTCTGGTCTAGTACAAACCATGGCATACATCAAACTTCCAACTGTTGAAGCATAAGGAACCTTTTTCATTCCTTCCTCGTCATCATCTGTAGACAGACACTACTTGATACTTAACTTGAAATGAGATGCAAGTGGACTAGTGACCGGTTCGGCATCATTCATGCCAAATCTCTAAATGACCTTCTTGATGTACTTCTCCTGTGACAAATAAATTTTACCGGCATGTCTGTCACGAGTAATCTGCATCCCTAAAATCTGCTTTGCATGGCCTATGTCTTTCATAGCAAAAGACTTTCTCAACTGTTGCTTCAACTTTGTCAATTTGAAGCATTCCTGCCAACAATCAAGATATCATCAACATAGAGTAAAAGAATGATAAAATCATCATCCGAAAATCGCTAATAAACACGCAGTGATAAAAGTAGTCTTCGGTAGCTTTGCTCCCTCATGATGAGACTCAAACTTTTTGTACCCTTTGTTCAGGCGCTTGCTTCAACCCATAAAGACTCTTCTTCAACTTGCACACAAGATTCTCATTTCCTTTTACTTGAAAACCCTCTGATTGATCTTGTAGATATCTTCTTCAAGGTCACCATGAAGAAAAGCTGTTTAACATCCATCTGCTCAACCTCTATATTATGACTAGCTGCCAAGCCAAGAACAGTCTAGATAGAGGACATCTTTACAACCGGAGAGAATATCTCACCAAAATCAATGCTCTTTCTCTGACCAAAACCTTTGACCACTAATCTTGCTTTATACCAAGGTGTAGAATTATTGTCTTCGTTCTTAATTCTGAAGACCCATTTCTTCTTCAAAGCTTTCTTCTTTTTTGGCAGTCTCACCAACTCAAAGTTGTGATTATCATGCAAAGACTTCATCTCTTCTTTCATAGCATCAATCCACTTATCTTTATGTTCACCATTCAATTTATCAAAGCTCTCAGGCTCACCACTGTCTGTGAGCAACACAAACTCACTTTCGGGGTATCTAGTGAAAGAATGCTTCTCTCAGCAGGACATACAGGAATAATCGGTGGAACCTCATATGGTAGTGGGTCCTCAACCACATCATCATCAACATGATCAAGATCAACTGCATCCGGCTCACCCTGATGATTATCCGACACATCAACTGCATCATGTTCCTCTAGTGGTGTTGGATGAACTATCTCTAACATAGATGGACCATCATTAGCTCGAGGTGTTGAAATCTTCTTGTCAATATCCATCTTTACCTGACCATACCTTTTAAGGAACCTTATTCTTCAAAGGAACACTGAAGACAAATTAAGTACATGCACCACTTTACTCAAAGTTTCACCCTGAAAGGATTTAGACAATCCAGCTTGTGAAAGCAAACATCCGACTCTCTCCATTAGTGTTCTGTTCATTCTCTCAACCAAACCATTCAACTGTGGAGTTTTAGGTGGAGTTCTTTCATGTCTGATACCCTGTTGCTTGCAATAAACATGAAACGGACCAGTGTATTCACCGACATAGTGTGTTCGAATACACTTCAACTTCTTTCCAGTTTCCCTCTCAACCGAGACTTGAAACTGTTTGAACACGTCTAACACTTGATCTTTTGTCTTTCAAGTGTAGACCCAAGTTTTCCTCGAATGATCATCAATAAAAGTCACAAAATACTGGGACCACCAAGCGTTCTTATTTACATAGGACCACAAACATCAGAATGTACTAACTCAAGTACCTCTGACTTTCTTGAAGGTGGGCGAGTTTTAAAAGAAACTCTGTTTGCTTTCCTGCAAAACAATACGCACACTTCTCCAAATGCAAACTGCTAGAACAAGATAATAGATTTTTTTTGGACAAGACAGTCATACCTTTCAAACTCATATGACATAACCTCTTATGCCACAACTCGGTCTCATCAGGCGACTCCATTGCATTAGCCATATCAATAATAACTTTTGCTTGAGTCAAGAAAAGTGCAGAGGATTTCATACCTCTTGCAACAACTGAAGACCCTTATGTGAGTTTCCAGGTATCACGTGAAAATAAATTGTCATAACCATCATCACACAGTTTGCAAACCGAAATCAGATTCAACCGGATATCTGGAATATGCTTAACTTTTCTGAGAATTAGTCTGGTACCGTTAGACGTCTCCAAACTAATATCTCCAACACATGAACACTTTATAACAGAATCATGTGCCATCCTCACATCACCAAAATCACCTGCAGTGTAAGATGTGAAGAATTCTCTTCACGAAGTAGCATGGACCGACACACCACTGTCAATGACCCAACTGGTCACATCATCTACAAAATTGACATCATCAACTTCCTGAAAAATAAGAAAATCACCAGAAGCAATATTAATATTGTCTTCTTACTAATCATTTTTATTATCACTCTTGTCATTATTCTTGTTTTTCTTTTTCAATTTCCAACAGAATCTATGGATGTGTCATTTCTTTCCGTAATGATTGCATTCAAGGTCTTTGTATTTGCCTTTAGATTTGCTTCTACTATGACCTCTATGCTTGGGTGCTCTACTATGACTTCTCTCCCTCGACTCGGTAACCAGAACATCTGACTGTGCAGAAATACCATGTGCTTACCTTCTGGTTTCCTCTTCCAGAGCATTCGTCTTGGCAAAATCAATGGTCATCCTACCATCGGAGTTGAGTTAGAGGAGAACTTAAAAGTTTCCCACGACTACAGTAAAGAGCGAGAAACATCAACCCCGCACTTGATATCAAACTTGATACCCATAGCAATAAGTTGATTTTGAATACCAACAAAATTATTTCCAGTTTTCCAGGCATATAAATCTTCCAGTTTTTGCCATAAAGTTTTAGCATTTTTATCGCCACTTATGTGGCTTAAAACATTATCATCGACCCATTGTCTTACATAACCACATACTTGCCAATGCAACAAATCCCATCCAACATCAGTTTTATCTTCGAGTTTTTCTACATCAAACACAGGCTTGTAGTAATTTTTCACATATAAAAAGTCCTTCATTTTATCTTTCCATAAGACATAATTGGACCCATTTAAAGTGATCATCCTATTTAGATTTGCTTCCATTTTAAACAAATCAAATACACCAAAAATTACTTTATCCAACAACACTACTAACCAGGCTCTGCTACCACTTGTTGGGAAAAACGCCGTGATAACAAGAAAATTATCACAAACACCCACAAATAATTTTCTCACTAGTAAGCGCAACGGAATATTTTACTAGTAAAAAGCCATGCATGTAGTAAAATAAAGCGGAATAAAATAACACTAGAATTTTAACGTGAAAACCCCCTCTCAATGTGAGAGAGTAAAACCACGAGGCCGGAGCCCACAAAAATCTCCACTAGTCAGTAAATAAGAGATACAAGTGTTCTACGTATAACAACTCAAACTACTCCAAAGTACCAATAAAAATACAAGAGTATAAGAGTTGTGGAAAGATGTCACCAACATAACCGCAGCCCAATCTGTGAAGAACGTGGACAATCTGCCACTCCGATGTACGAACCAACCAACCAGATTGAAATAGAGAGAACGTCGAACAAGTACCGAAAAATATCACTCACTGTGGGACAACAATTTGACACACTTTTCACTCTATTTTTACACTGATAGTTGGATTAAGTTCTTAAGTGTTACTGGGTATTTTCTTTGCAGTACCAGTTCAACTTGTGCTTTTTGCTCGTCCTTTCTTGCTTCTCAGCATACATAATTTATAGCATGAGAACTGAAGATACAAACAAAGAAAGGGGTTATTATGATGCAGGGAGACTTCAATAGAGAGCTGCATACGTGGCAACATCTGGACCACACAGTTTCATCCTCAATAGGGAATTGAATACGTGGCATGAAGCTGTGTGGTCCAGGATGTTGCAGCGTATGCAGGCTTCTCTATCGAAGCCTCCTGCGATCGTAATAACCCTTAAAAGAAATCATGAAGAAAAAGACATCATCAGTGCACCTTTAGAATTTTTCTTTTCTTTTCTTTTACACTACAGCTAAACCAAACTTGCAAGCAAAAAGTTTACTGCAGCAATCATTGACCACAAACAGTGAAAGTGGTCCAACACTATCTTGAAATAAGCAAGAGTCTGCAATCATTTCAGGATTAAAGTTAATCCATATATAATCATCTTGTGATTCAATAAGATTTTTCAATCACGAAATTATATGACAAATACAAATTAAATTGGTTCAGTCCTATATGACTACATCATATATAAACGCCCCACTTAGATAACCAATATCGACAATCCGGATAAGACGATCACACCATAAAGTGTTCTGGGCGCATTAATGGTGGTTTAACCAATAGACCCCATACTTTGATTAAGTTCACCACGGACTAATAATTCAAGTGTATCACCATAAACTTATTACTCATGTGTGACAGCACACTAAGTTATATGGCTACATATGATACAACTTGGGGTTTTTAGTAATGTATTACTTATGAGCACGAAGCAAATACTAAGATGAGAATAAATCTGTCATTTATTAATTTTAAAAACAATTACATAAATTGTCTTTCGGGCGCTACTTCCAACAGTAGGATGATTTTGTGAAATCTAATATATGTTTCACCATCTCACTTTTTGGTACAATTTCTATAAATTCATTTGTTTTGATCTAGTTTATAACGAGTTAAAAGTGTTCTAAAATTCGTAATATAATGTTTCAATTATATGTTTTCGTTGCTACTCTTTGTATGATATTATTGTGAGTGTTTGATGCTTCTCGATGTGTATCGTTGCCACCGAAACTGTGGTTGTTATACCACTGTTGCAGTCAAGCTGAAACCGTGGTAGTGAGGCCACCTATGTGGTTGCTCTGTTCCGGATCGGATTTGGTTTTCAAATCAATAAACTCAATATATCAAAATCAATCATTCAATCATCATCTAGGTTGAAAGGGTTTGTTAGAAAAATGTCAATGACCAATTTTATGATGACACTTGCTGGTTCTATATTATGGAGTTATACTGTGTGGATGAATCTGGATCACACAGTTTTAAGTTGAACTGTGTGGTTCAGATTCATACAAACGTATTACTCCTCAAATAGAGTAACAATGGAAGAATTTTCCAAGTGTTTAAATGATACATGTCCCCTCCTACTAGTGACAATTACATGAAGCATCGACACTTCAACGAGAGTCGTGCACCGTATCCAACACATTTCCGACACAACACTCGACCACCACACTCTGACATGTGTCGGATGATTAAAATAATATTATTTAAAATTTTAATATCCGACATGCCTCCGACTTGCTGTCGACACTCCCCGACATGACACCGACACTCCCCGACACTCTTGAACCCTATTTTTTTTTTCTTTTCTTAAATTTTCTTCAATGGAAACGTTAAAATACATGATTTTTATTTCTATAGTAATTTAATAAATAATACGCCGTATTAAGTTTATATAATAAATAATAATTTATACAATTTGTAATATTTTGAAGGTTAATCACAATTGTTTGGGACCGTATAAAGGTCTAATGTCTATTTTAGATATTCATAGAGTTTACATATCACATATCTTATTTTGTCTAGTTTTTAAATTTTTACAAATATTTTTTTGATAAATTGAATCTTATTTACATCTCACACACGCGCACACACACACACACACACACACACACACACACACACACACATATATATATATATATATAATGTGTCGGCGATGTGTCGTATCCTTATATTTTGAAAATAACTGTATCGTCGTCTTCATGTCGTGTCGTACGGTGTATTCGTATCTGTGCTACATAGAGTGACATTCGTTTATTTTTTATGAATTTTAAATAAATAAATAAAAAGTGAAACGTCTTGTCGATCACGAAATGATTATCAACGAAGTTTAGAGGTGAAATTATTGTGTGGTGTAGAGATTTTGAGCTGATGTGATGAGTAAAACGATCAGAACCACACAGTTTAAATACAGAAAAAAAAAAACTGGTGGCTGCGATAGCGCCACCAATGCTATCCGCACATAGGTACGGTGTATGCAATAATCTCGCAGTTTAGAGTATAGTAAGAGAATGCGTGTTAAAATAAAGAGACAATTTTTTACCGAAAGACGACACTTAATGAAAGAGAAACATAAGAGAAGAATAAATAAATTAATAATACTAGGTCACAATCCCCTATTTTCCAGGGAATGTTATTGTGTGGTGAGAGAATTTGAAGTGAAATGACGGATGAAACGATCAGAACCACACAGTTTTAATACATAATGAATGTGTGCGGTAAGTTGTGTGTCACACGGTGTCTCCGCACCGTGCGGTGACACCACACAAAAATCATCCAAAGGTTAGACATCATCATTTTGATAAACTTCAACGTGAATATTTTTGTGAAATGACGAAAAAGGCAAATAATAATCATAGTTAGAATCCTATGTTTCCCGTAATTAAAAAGGTTTCATTATTTTAATGTACAAAGTTTTCAATACAAAAATAAAATAGGGTTTCATTGTTTGTTGCTTTGACACGTGCATGATCACTTTCGAAATCCAACAGAATTTAGACATTTTAAATACGCGGTCTGTTTGTTTCAAAATAATGATATAATTGTCAAAAATCATTTGTTCTATGTTATAATAGACTATTACATTTTTATATTATTAATTTTTATATTATTAATTGTGTTTTTTTATATCTATCATTATTTATTAAATAGTGAGAAAATATTTGACAAAAAAAGATAGTGAGAAAATAAAAACAACATTATATTAGATATAGTGTATGGCTTTTCAGTCATTTTGGTATTTAAATCAAAACATTAACTACGTGTTTTTACAAATTACATCATTTATTTTAAAACGGATGGAGCATAAATTATGTTGTAAATTATGTTCTTATTAATAAATACTTTCGTTTCCCGAGAAGAAAAAAAAAAAACCGCTTTATAATATTTATTTTAATTTATTAAGGGTTCATTTTGTTATTAAATTGTAGGTGGATTCTGTCAAAATCATTCTGTTAGATATTCGATGTGGACTGGAGTACGTGTCCTTTCAAATAATGCCAATGCAATTTGATATATGTCATTTCGTCATCGTTATCTTATCTATCTTATTATGTTTTAAATTTCCCCTTGGAATTAATTAAGTCAATTATTATGTGTATAGCTAAACATCGCACATGGAGCA
This sequence comes from Gentiana macrophylla, assembly GCA_026214975.1. Taxonomy (NCBI): domain Eukaryota; kingdom Viridiplantae; phylum Streptophyta; class Magnoliopsida; order Gentianales; family Gentianaceae; genus Gentiana; species Gentiana macrophylla. The sequence continues at coordinate 26,368,289 of CM047809.1, read as the reverse complement.
ACAAGCTCATCCCGGTGGTTAGTGGCTCGCAGGTTTACGAAGTGCTTTTTGGGAGAGTCGCGAGTTCGATTTCTCCCTTAATTGGCGCTTTAAGGCGAGGCTTCGTCCTTGTCAAAAAAAAAAAAAAAAAAAAAAAAAAAAAAAAAAAGCTAAACATCGCACATGAATGAATGGATGTGGTCCACGTGGAGATTCCTTTATGTCCTTCCACTAGGTTTATGGGAAACACTATTGCCAGAGCAATTGTGCTAAATCCAGAGCAGTTTTCTTTATTTACCCTTTAATACTTTAATGAGTTTAAAAGTAAAAATAAAAACAAAAGAAAGCGATGAAGGGTAAATAAGGAAAATTGCTCTGGATGAAGACAATTCTTTCTGTGATAGTCTTCCACAAGTTTATGCCTATGAACATGCATGCAAATAAAATAAATAAATAAATAAAAGACTAATGAATGTGTGTTCTTATGTGAGGAGGGATTTCGAGATGAAGTGATGGATGAAACGATCAGAACAATACAGTTTAAAGACAGAATGAAACTGTATGGTGTGTATGTCGCCACACATATCTCTGCTGCAGTGTAATGAATACGCATGCGCAAGAACCTCCCGTGTTCGACCTTGAAGTGTGTCACCTCCACATCTTTGTTTTTAAAACTTAGATTGGAGTTTCAACTAAAAATAGCACAAGATGAATTAAGGGTGAATCCGGAATGCATGGCAGCCATTTATTTTTATATCAATTACGGCGGGTTTCCCCTATAAAAATTATGGCGGTTTAGATAAATGAAATTAATGTAATATAATTGTTAAAATGAGATAATTATAATAGACGATTCTAAAATGCAGTAAGGGAATCGGACCTTTAAACAAGTAATTGAGCTTCGTGATGATAATTCAACTATTTAACGGGAGATTTTATTGATTAATGATACTTGAGCCCAATGAGAATTGGTATCTACGTATCCAGAGATTTTGAGATCGAGTTATTAACGTAGATCTGATTTTATGAGGGGTGAATCATTTTTGTATGATCCTATTCTTAGAAAGGATGCTTTGGTGCCTATGATTAATGACATGACCAAGATCATGGGGCAATTTACAATTCGTGCCATAAAGGAGCGTGAATCACGGAGTTGTATCAAAGAATAATGTCTGCTAAATGGCACGACCGCCTTCTATATATCTAAATATGATGATTATTATATGCTCGGAGTGAGAGTTCGACCAAGGTGATCATGCACCATGTCGTGAAAAGAGCGTGGAAGCATTTCATATCGGTCAGGACCATCTCTATCGAAGTCATTCAAGAATGTAAGACCCCAATCTGGGCCGAGCTTCTTTGGCCAATTTGATTAAAGGATCCGAAGTAGCCCATTTGGCGCCGCCCATCTCCACGTCAGTAATGTAATACTTCATTTGTCCCTATATACAAGTTATTTTAGTAAAAATCAAGATAGTGGTTAACTATCATGATACATCTAATGCCTGTCATAAATACAATAGTTGCAAAGTAAGTAAAAGTTGTTGAATGTATATATAGATTGAGGGTAATGTGAGGAAAAATCTCACTAAATGATTTCGTTGTACTTTAAATTGTTATATTAAGGATAAAACAATAATAGTTGATTGTCTTATGGTTGAGGCGGATGGAGTATAAAAGAATTACCACGTTATTGTGTTTGACACACGATTAAATAAAAGAGCAAGAATTTAGAATATGTGAATCGATGAGTGGTGGGTGGTAGGTAGGGAAGAGTTAAGGCAATAAGGTGAAGGGGATTAAATGGGGTAGTGTGAGTATGTTAGTATGTTAGGTGTTGTGCCCGAAAAAGAATTTTTGTAATTGTTTTATTATTAATAAATGACATATTTATTTATCATCTTATTATTTGTTTCGTTCTCATAAAATAATGCCTTTATTGCCCTTAAATGGTATAAAATGTAGCCATATAACTTATTGTGTGTCACACGCGAGGATCAAGTTTATGGTGATACACTTAGATTGTTAGTCTGTGGTGAACTTAATCGAAGTACAAACTCTATTAATTAAACCACCATTATTGCATCCATAACATTTTATGATATAACCGTCTTATCTGGACCGTCGATATTGGTTATCTAAGTGGGTCATTTGTACATGATGTAGTCATATAGGACTTGACTGATTTAATCTGCATTTCTCATATAATTTCATGATTGAGAAATCTTATTGAATCACAATATGATCATATATGTATTAACTTTAATCCTGAAGTGATTGCTAAATCCTTCTTGTTTCAACATAGGGTTTGATGTATTCGTTAAAGATTTCTAAGTGGCGCGATCCGAATCACTTTCACGTTGGCACTATTCGGGAATGAGTAATTGAGTGTGTGTTTCACAGATACATAATCCATTCCTTCCTGCGGGAAGTAGAAAGACGATCTCCTTATTTGTTAATCCTAGAAACCGATTGATCCGCAAAGTTCGTATTTGTTATAAACTAATTGATCACTAGTGGTTAATAGTAAATAATGATAAGATGTAATAAAGAAGGTTTACGTAAACTTTCCCACTTTATTCAGGATAGTCTATGAAGGGTTGATCTGTATGTAATGATTATATCAATGGACACTAATTGACTCGACATAATGAGACTAAGTTATATCTATAATCGATGGAGTTTCAGATTATGGTGGCGTAATTCTGGAATTAATAAGTTGAAAAGAAATGTTTTCTTTGATAAATATTTTATTCAATTTATCGGAGCTACCGGTTATAGTTTTATGGTCAGTGGTTGGCTCCTAACACGCGAGTGAATTCTCATGTTTTGAGATAATTAAATTAAATAGTTGGTCTATTTAATAAGTAAAAAATTTGTGTTTTATTGGTTAAATAATATGCAAAATAGAAAATACATTTTCTATTATCCCAATCGGCGAAAATGGTGCCACATATGAATTTAGGGAAAAGAAATTTTCTCTTAATTATGTCAAATGTGTAAATCATTTATTGGTTAGATGATTGCATAATTAAGAAATTAATTCTTTGATACGTATAGTCGGGCGTATCACAAACGGGTTTTGTTAATTTTAGAGGTGGATATCTAGCGAAAGTGAGTGATTTTTACTGTGATTATGTGGTGGTGCTCAAGAACAATATGAAGAAAATATGAAGATATAAAGAACAACGAATCTATCGACGAATTGGCAGAGGTTGTCTGCGTTTTTCATTAATTAATCGATCATCTTTTTAGGGAGCAAATGCCACTATTTATAGGGGCTAAGATTTAGCGGTTACAAGAGGCGGTAATTAAAGCATAATTAAAATGTAATTAAGACATAATTAACTAAAAACAGCTCGGCGAGATTTATCAAAGCCGATGCGGGCTCTTTGCCTTATAACCGTCGTCCATGAACTCTGTTGCCTGGTCAAGCGGGTTTGGTCTGAACTGACGGACTATGAGCTGGGGGGAGGTGAGCTGGTCGGCCCCCAATGCTTCGTGTCGAGCTGGAAGTTTTGCTGATTGATGCTTGTTTCCTAGCCAATGATGAAGATCGTAAAGTCATGAGGCGGGCTGGATTATGCTCGGCCCGGTCTGGCTTATGAAGAGGCAGACTGGATGGGCCATGGACCCTATCCGTTATTGTGCATACGTACATGCCCAATGTGGATTCACAGGGTCTTTTTCGGGCTTTGGCATATCAATAGGCCTCTAATCCTTGAATCCTTCATTGTTCAAATAAAAGGCATAGAGTTAAGTTGTATGGGACTTGACTTACCATATGCCGAGATGACTGCTATAGAGCGACCTGCTAAGTTAGCATAAGGCTCGTGAGAGTAGTCAAAAGGCTGTGTTGTGGAGAGACCAGGATTTGATGCATTATGCTTGGGTGCGAGTAGCCGCATGATGTTGTGTTGTGGAGCGATCGGACTTAACAGCATTTATGGCTCGAAAGCGACTTGTTGAGAGGTGCCGTTCTGAAGCGACCGATCTTATGTGTTATGCTCGAAAGCGTATAGCCACATTATGCCTTATTGTGGAGCGACCGGACTTATATTTCTCGACCTGGATAGTTAGCGTGTTGCTCTACGTAGTGCTTTGAAGCGACCTAGTCGAGTTTGCCTTGAGTCGCCCTATTGGGCAAACTCTGGAGTGTTGCCTCGATATCGCGTCTGACATAACCGTTGGGGCCTGACATAGCCGTTAGGATCTGATAGACGCATCTTCTAATGACTTTGAATTCCTAAGTGACGCGTCATAATGATTTCGTATTTCGAAACGGCGCGTCCATCTGCTCAGGTCTCTATATACAGGGAGGACCTTCAACACTTAAAACACTTTTTGAAACTCCAAGTTTCCTCAGGCGAGAAATTCTGGCAAGTTGTTTGAAGATTCCGGCAAGCAAAGGAATTTTCCGGAGAGAATAAGTAGTTTCTGACGAGCGGAGGAGGTTTTCGGCTAATTCTGGGCAGCGTTTCTGGTTTTCCGACCAACATTCAATCTTTTTTCCAGATTTCTTCGAGCATACAAGGTAAATCTTTCGGATCTGCTTCGGTTTTGTTTTATAACAAGTTTGGCTTGCTATGAATGCCTTTCTACTTTCGATTTTCTGAGTTTCTATGATGAACGTTGTGAGTTTCGTCCCCGGTAGGCTTAGAACATTAATGTTTTTTCCGGGTCCGAATGAATACACATGCGGTTTCACTTTTGAATGCCTGAATTTGCCTGTTTTCCTTGATTTTCGTCGAATAAATGCGTAGATCGATATGAATGCTTGTTTATGGTAGGTTTTCCTGTCTTTCAATGTTGTTAAATTTGGAGAAGAATTTAAATGCCTGTGGCTTAATGAATTTATTCTCCGATGTTCCTTTAGCCCACCTATTAGAATTAGGGTTAGGGTTCCGGCCTATAGTAATTGTGAAAGAAGGGCGAGGTGTCGAGATGGACGGATACTTACAGGAGTGGGAGAGGATTTAATGCTCTTTATGTTAGGAAATCTACGTGGGAACGCAGCGGAATTCAAAATTTTGATTTCCTTTTACCCAAGATCGACTTCGTTTAAGCAATAAACAAATAAGTAGTAGAGGCGGTGGTTACCTTGGTTGATCTAAAAGATCGCTTTTGACCATAAGGAGAGTAGTTTTGCATGAGCCGCCCAAGTGTTCGGCCTCTACCGCTAGTCCACATGAGCAGGCCGCCGGAATCCCATCATTGATTCTTTATTGAAAAAACTCGGTTCTTTAGGGGACCGCCCTTTTCCCTATCTCCAACTCTCTAAAAGGATGCTCTCTATTTACACAAGAACTATGAGCTCTTGCAATTATGATATACAAAAGAGCTTGACACCCACACTATATTTATAGTGTACATGTCGCCATCTATAAGAGTGGAGGAGAAGAAAACCTTATCCCAATAAAATAAGGAAAATATAATAGATTGATTTATCTCATTTATTATAATATCTTATATTAAATAAATCTAGGATATTGTCAATATCTTATATTGAATATTTCCAAGATATTGTCAATATCTTATATTGACTATATTTATCTTATTACCATAAATCAATTTACACATGTGTATATATCACATATATATTATTACACATATAAATCCATTATATAATATTAACTACAAATGTGCACATGCATATCCTTTTATATGCATGTCACGCATATATATATATATATATATATATATATATATATATATATATATATATATATATATATATATATATATATATATATATATATATTAATATATTATATTAATATATGGTAACACCATTAATTAAATTACCTTAATCCAAGTGTATCTTATACACTTCAATATGGCGCCCCATATTGCCAAATATTGGCTTCCGGAATATTCTTTAATCAATATAATATTATTAATATCTTGTATTTAATTTATTCATAATAAATAAATACCACCATATTAATTTACCACTATAACCTTTATAGTACGAGATAAAATTTTCTTATTTGGTTATCATCTATAACCACATTTTAATCTGGCTAGATGTTCTTATGTGTGTGACCCGATAGGCTTCCGAATATGTTGGCCGTAGACACAAATTGCAAATTACGAAAATGCCCTTCATGCCTAACGATCACGGGATAGCGTCTAGCAACACACCGTGACCCCCAATCATCGGAAGAGTCAAATGCAATGACTACTACCAGTTACCGTGTAACTTGCAATCCTATCGCTGTAATAATATCCATACGGTCGTACGTCCAGTGTCAAACATTAACGACCGTATCTTATAATCTGGATATCAAGCTCTCTCGAAGTAACTCATTTACCTCCACTTTGCAAAGATTCACGAGAGTAAGACATTCCTTATAAGAAGGCCATTTCGGATATTCGATCCCAATCATAGGATACGCGATTCCCGGGACGACCAATCATGTATACTCCGTGACGCTTCAATATCATACCCAATCACTACCACATGATCGCCTGTGGCTGGGGAAACCTCAATAGTGTCAAGGCATGACAATCCACACCGTGATTCCATGAAGACTCGGTCCAAAGGATAATTATACAACCGCCACATAGTGTGACACTTAACTATGTAAGTGGGTCAGTCTAACGTATGAATTCTCTAATACACGTCCACGTACAGTCCAAGTGTCTCTACACTTCGATAGAGCGAGATCTATCAACGCCTCTTAAAGCGAAGACATCTAATACGTGCTAGTCTGTTTTATACTATCAATGCCTTGTTTAATAGTACATCACCTAGTAGACATTTAAGTATCAAACTTATTAAAGTGATTAGAGATCTCATCAACCATAATCGCCTATCATGGTTTCTCTATCACAGTTTAATACCAAGGACGTTATCATATAACAATTCACAATTGGTTCTTTAAAAGAACAAATATATGACAACATAAAAGCCATTTAATATATGTATAAACATAAAGAAACAGTAGAAATGATCCGACCCGGTCGGATCCGGTCCAACCCGATTGGGTTTAGGACACTATTCCAACACTTTAGAGGGTTCGCCGCGGTTCATTGCTGTGCTTACACAGAAGACTACCCCTTTCCGAAAGATCTGCGGGACCACCTACCATTAGTCTTCGGCCGGAGGGGTTTATTGCACAAAAATGCCGGGACGCAGGCTCCTAAAGAGGGAAGCCCAACGAATGTCAGATGCAAAGCCCCACACCTCATTAAGATCATATTGTTTATCTCGACCTGACTTCAAGTTTAGGCGACTAACCTTCCACCTCGCCCTCTTTTTTACAGGAAATGTATTCAGAAAACCGAGGTGTCGAGACGGGCATTAGCGGATCGGAGGGGGGCGCCGAGCATGTTGAGCAGGCTGAGGAAGCCGAAGTAGAGCATGCTGAGGTGCGGGTGGTAAGCTCATTTGCCTGAGAGAAAGCTCCCCAGTCTAATTTTTCTTCATCTAAAATTCAAAATGACATGGTTTTAATTTTTAAGGTGTTGATGATACTGCAGCTGGATGAAGTTAGATGTCAAGTGTTGCTACTGCTGATAGTTAGTTAGGTAGTTAGCTAGTTATGTAAACTAGTTATTTAGTTAGAAATGCTAATGTAACTGCTGCTAGCTACTATGAAGGCTATATAAGCCATGTACAAAGGTAGCTTCAACTTCATCTTGTAAAATTGAATTCTGATAAGATGCAATAAACAAATAGTCCTTTTCTTCATTCTGTTTTCCTTCTTCTTCTTTCTCTAGTTTGTATGTTCATAACATGGTATCAAAGTGTTAAATCTGTAACTTCTATGTTATTGTTCATCTAAGTGTTCGACTGATTGCCTCAGTGAACATCTTTCTTTCAAATCTTGTATTTTGTGGCATTATCTACTAGTTCTTCTATTTCTTGATCATGGCAGAACAAGATGTTGCAGTGGTTAATCTATATTACGTGCACCCTAGTGAAAATCCTTATGCTATTCTTGTGTATCCTAAGCTCACTGGTGTGGAGAATTTTCATTGCTGGAAACGTGCTATCCGTTTGGTCATTTTTATGAAAAGTAAGAAATGATTAATTGATGGTTCTTTGCCTAAACCCCTTAAAGATGATAGAAATTTTGAAGCATGGTCACGGCGCAATGATATGGTTACAACTTGGATTGTCAATTCTTTACATGATGATATTGTGCAAAGTGTCATGTGGTTAACTTCTGCTAGGGAAATTTGGGTAGGTCTTATTCATCATTTAGCACTGGAAATGCATATAGATTGTCTAATCTGATTGAGGACATTTACACCACTAAGAAGGGATCACTATCTGTTACTAGTTATTTTGCCAAATTGAAGGGGTTTTGGGATCAGTATACTGTTTTACGCCCTGCTCCACCTTGTTCTTGTGAGGTTAGGACAATTTATAGGGAATACAGTGATACGGACATTGTTCTTAGTTTCTTGAAAGGCTTAAACGATACTTACAGTAATGTCAAATCACAAGTATTGATGGCAACCCCCTTGCCAGACATTAAGACAATTTTCTCTATGGCCCTTCAGCATGAAAGCCAGCTTTCTTATTCTTCTGCCAAGAATGGTTCTGTTGTTTTGAATGCTTCTTCCAGTCCTCTATTGGTTCTCAAGATTCTGGTATTTCTTTAGCATTGGCTAGTCAGAATTAGGTTTCTTATGGCAGGGGGAGATGTGGTAATCAATCTGGTAGAAAGATGGTTTGTACACACTGTGGTAGAGAGGGTCATACATTGGAGAATTGTTATAAGAAGTGGGGTTATCCTCCAGGTTTTAAAGGAAGAGGCAGAGAGGGTATCATGGCTAATTATGTTGATACCTCACAAGATTCTGGTTCACAAGGTTTTGTACCAGATCAGTCTGTTTCTTGTGTTTCTTTTGGTTCTGGCACTTCTGTTGCCTCTTCTGTTGGAAGTTATAATTCTGTGATGACAAGAAGTTAGTATGTTCATATCATGGGGTTACTTCAGAATATCAGAATTCAAGATATGCCATTTGCAGTCCCTGGTTTATCGTTTGCCCTGACAGCAGGTGTTCAATCTGGTGCCTCATAGGCTGCAGGTAATTCATGTAGGTGGATAGTGGATTCAGGTGCCACCGACCACATCACCTACCGTTTATCTTTAATGATACATGTTGTGCCTGTGCATAATGTAACTGTAATATTACCTACTGGTTCTGTTGTTACTATTACACACATTGGACAGGTCAAACTTAATGATCATCTAATACTTAGAGATGTTATATGTGTGCCATCCTTTTTCTTATAATCTTCTTTCTGTCAGAAAACTAACTTTAGGGACAGCAATTTCTTTGTGTTTCTTTCCCAATCATTGTATTGTGCAGGATCATCAGTCACACAAGAAGATTGGTTCAGCTAATGTGCTTAATGGACTATACATTTTGCTTGCTGATTCTTCTCAGGCCTGTTCATCTTATGCTCATTCAGTTGCTTGTCCTGGTGTTTCTCAGTCTTTACTTTGGCACTATAGGTTAGGTCATTTGTCAAATCAGAGGTTGAAGGTTGTAAAATAGTCTATTTTTGATATAAAACTTCCACTTGAACATGAATGTTTGATTTGTCCTTTAGCAAAACAAAAAAAGGCTTCCATTTCTTGCTAGTATTTCTGTTTCAGAGAAGGCTTTTGATTTGCTACATGTTGACATTTGGGGTCCGAATAGGATACCCACTATTAATAATGAATCTTATTTTTTGACTATAGTGGATGATCATACTCGTTCTGTTTGGGTTTTTTCATGAAATCAAAGTCTGAAACTAGGTATTTACTACAAACTTTCTGTAATATAAAGTACAGACTCAGTTTAATACTTCTATTAAGACCATTAGGTCAGACAATGTCTTGGAATTGACATGAAATCTTATTACAATGAAAAGGGTATTATACATGAGACTTCATGTGTAAACACCCCTCAACAGAATGCTTAGTAGATTGGAAGCATCAACATATGCTTAATACTTCTAGGGCATTAAGGTTTCATTCTCACTTGCCTATATGTTGTTGGGGTTATTGTTTAAATCATGCTGCACTTCTAATTAATTATACACATACTCCCCTTTTGCAAGATAAGCCTCTTTATGATTTATTGCATAATAAGACTCCTAACTATCGTTTATTCAAATTTTTTGGGTGTCTAGTTTTTGCCTCTACTAACCAACAGGGCAGGGGTAAATTTGACGCAAGAAGTAGGAGATCTGTTCTCTTAGGATTTCCAGCTCATACAAAAGGTTATTTTCTACTAGATGTACATACTCAGGAGGTGTTCATTTCTAGGGATGTCTTATTCCATGAGGACAAATTTCCTTTCTCAGAACATGCTTCTCATTGAACTACTGTTTTGCCAATTTCAAGTTTTGAGGATGTCACTCATTCACCACTGATATTAATACCACTACCGAAGTTCCTGATCTTGGTGATAATTCTGCTATTTCCCCTATTTTCCAACATGAGGATTCACCTGCTAATACTTCACAACAGTCAATGAGACCTACTAGGGCAAGACAGTTGCCTAGATATCTACAGGATTACTAGGTTAATTTAGCATACAAGGGTAGTAATCCTCACACAATTCAGAGTGTATTTGCTCATGACCATATCTCTGACTCCTATGATTCTTTTGTATGCAATATCTCATCTGATCAAGAACCTACAACTTACAAACAAGCAGCTCAACACAAATAGTGAGCTATGCAATTAGAATTGGATGCTCTACATAAAACCAACACCTGGGAATTAGTGCCTTTACCACCAGGCAAAGTTCCTATAGGGTGTAAGTGGGTATAAAAAATAAAGAGGAAACCTGATGGTAGCATAGAGAGATATAAAGCAAGACTTGTTACTAAGGGCTACACATAGACTGAGGGAATAGATTATTTGGATACATTTTCTCCAGTGGCCAAAATGACTACAATTAGGCTATTTCTCAGTCTTGCCTCATTACAGAAATGGCATTTACATCAACTAGATGTAAATAATGCTTTTATGCATAGGGATCTCAATGAAGTCTACATGAAGCCTCCCTTAGGTCTCCAAACTGGCCCTAATATTGTTTGCAAACTAATCAAGTCTCTTTATGGCTTAAAACAAGCTAGTAGACAGTGAAATGCAAAGCTTACTCAATGTTTACTCCAATCTGGTGATTCTCAATCCTCTAATGATTACATCTTGTTCACTAAAGGGTAGGGATCATTCTTTGTAGCACTCTTGGTATATGTAGATGATATTATTGTGGGAAGTCCCTCACTCCATCTCATTCAATAATTAAAAGATCTATTGCACAAGGCTTTTACAATCAAGGACCTTGGGACATTAAATTATTTCTTGGGGTTTGAAGTAGCTAGATCTAAGGAATGTATAGTTATAAATCAAAGAAAATACTTCTTGGACCTTCTACATCATTTTGGTTATCATAGGGCCAAACCATCCAAAACCCCTATGAATCCACAAGTCAAACTAGAACACTTAGATTCTGCTCATTTGGAAGGACAACACATATTATAAGAGCCTAGTTGGGAAACTACTCTACCTTGGAAATACAAGACCAGACATAGGGTTTGATGTCCAACGATTGAGCCAATTTCTGGACAAGCCTATAAAAAATCACATGGCAGCTGCACACAAGGTTTTGAGGTTTTTAAAAGATGCACCTAGCCAAGGCATCTTATTTCCCTGTACTGGTACATTACAGACTAAGGCCTTCACAGATTCAGATTAGGCAAGGTGCAGTATTACAAGAAAATCAGTTACTGGTTTCACTATTTTTTTGGCAGATTCCCTCATTTCATGGAAAGCTACAAGCAAGCTTGATTAGCAAAAGCTCTTCCGAGGCGAGAATATAGAGCAATGGCTATTACGACCGGTGAAATACAATGGATCATTTATATACTTGAGGATTTTCAGTCCCACATCCACAGTGTACCTACATACCGTGACAACAAAAATGCTCTTTACATAGTGAAAAATCATGTTTTCCATGAAAGAACTAAACACATAGAAGTGGATGAAGTTAGATGTCAAGCTTGCAATGATCTCATATTACAGCTTGTGGGGGTTGTTGATGATACTGGAGCTGGATGAAGTTAGATGTCAAGTGTTGCTACTGTTAATAGTTAGTTAGGCAGTTAATTAGTTGTGTAAACTAGTTAGTTAGTTAGATATGCTAATGTAACTGCTGCTAGCTACTATGAAGGCTATATAAGCCATGTACAAATGTAGCTTCAACTTCATCTTGTAAAGTTGAATCTGATAAGAGGCAACAAACAAATATTCATTTTCTTCCTTCTGTTTTCCTTATTCTTCTTTCTCCAGTTTTTATGTTCATAACATAAGGACAAAAGAAAAAAACCTCTTCACATGTAGAATCTCATGACAATTTCACCAGAGAGGATACGAATAACTGCTGTTATTGTCAAATCCATTCTGCTAATACCAGAGCAAATTGCTCTGACAATAACGCAACACGTCATTTAGTATATTGCAATAGAAGTTATGCTAATGCCACAACAAATTTATCCTCACAATTGCCCAATCTCAATCTATATTGATTAAACCCTAACAACAAGGGTCCACTCCCTTTGTTAATTGGATGAGTGAAGATGTTAATCATGTAATCTAGTGTGTCAGAATAATAAGATTGCTATAATACCAAACAACTAAAATAAGTCGCCACTTTACGAGATTCTAAACTCCACACTCAGCTTCATGTCCAACTATTATTTTAAGATACTCAAACCATTTACTTACATGTACGCCCTAGACTCCAATATCAATTTATATATGTGATTTATTTACATATGAGTATCTCACTTTGGTTCATAAATGTTACGCTCTTTGAAGGCGCGTGGTAAAGGAATATGCCAAAATAGTGATAAAATAGATCCAAATTTCCTATTAACCAAAATCGGCCACGTGTCCACTTGCTGGCAACCTCGGCATCGCCATAGCTCCCACCCAACTGCATCTTCTATTCCAAGCCGCTTCCTTCCTCCACCCCTACCAAAACCATCTCTCTGTCCCCACGCCGATCGCCTCCTCCTTCTTAACCCTTTTTTATATTTCCACGAAACATTTCAATTAATTTCACAAATCCCATTTTGTTTCTCTTTTCCCTTAATATCTCTTTGTTCACTTTATTATCAGATATGTTCATATATTGCATGCGAAATGTTCGATAATTTGTTTTTCTCTATAAGTTTTGATCTCGACATTTATGTGACGCAATAGCAAGATTTGCTTATTTTCAGGTATCCTGCGTATTTGCCTACTACTTATTTATGAGTCTTGGTAGTTTTATTTAAAAAAGTTTGTGTCTTAAATTGGAAACTGGCATCTTTAGGGGGGGTTATTGCTTTTAGCGCCGACGTGGGTGAAATTTACTTTGTGGGACATTAATTTTTGGGAATATTTTGTAGTTTCTTTCATCTGGGTTGAAAAAGCTTAGAAATATTTGGCTTATGATTTTCTTCTGAGGTTAATTTCATTTATTTTTTCCGAAGCTACAAGGTGGTTTGAGTGTGTGGATGGGAGTGCCAAGCAGTTATTTTGATTCTGGTGCCTTATAATTTGATGTGTAATAAGAGGAGTGAGATTGGGACTGAATTTGGATTGAAATCTGAGGTTCTTGTTAATCAGGAGCTACAACACCTGATGGATGACCCGATTGTGGCTCCGGGTTCTGCCCCAAGCTCCAATGAAGATAAACCCCGTGTTAAGTTTTTGTGTAGCTTTTCAGGAAGTATATTACCTAGGCCCCATGATGGGAAGCTTCGTTATGTAGGTGGTGAGACAAGGATTGTTAGTCTACCATGTAATATTACATATAATGAGCTTATGGCTAAGATGAGAGAGATTTACGATGGTGCCGTGATTTTGAAATATCAACAGCCAGATGAGGATCTTGATGCTCTAGTTTCAGTTGTAAATGACGACGATGTGACAAATATGATGGAGGAGTATGATAAGCTTGGTGCAAGTGATGGATTCACCAGGCTTAGGATTTTCTTGTTTTCAAACGCGGATTTGGATGGTTCGGTGCATTTTGTTGATGGGGATGAGAGGGAAAGTGAAAGAAGGTATATGGAAGCTTTGAATAGCCTTAATGAATCTCCTAACTATACGAGAAACCATAGCAGCGAAGCTCAAGTGTTTGGTCCTGCAGATGATGGTCATGTTGGTGTTGAGCAATTCTTTAACCAGATGAATCTTGAAGGTGGTGGTGGTTTACATAACCAGAGAAACAATGATTTACACATGCCACCGTTTCATTTGAGACAGTTAAATATTCCTCCATTAATGTCAGCTCAATCAATCTCTCAGATGGAGTCCCCATGGAGCGCCGCTACTGCTTACCACTCCCCTAGGCAACCTGGTGTTCTTGAACCTAGGCAGGTGGCAGATTATCCAACATCACCTTCGTCTGGTCGTTACCGTGCTCAATATGCAGAAATATCTGACAAAAACTTTGATAGAATACATGAGGAGTACATGAGGAATCAAACGAATCAGTCCCTCTATGAGCATCAGCAGCAATATAATGATACTTTATCAATGTTTCCAACAACTGTACCGAATGAAAAATCCGGTTTTCCCGGGAACATAATGGGTAGTAGCGCCAATGTTTTCGAAGGAAACGGAATTTGTAACAATTGCAGAATTACATTCCCAAGAAATCAACTTTATCCTGAGCCCCTTTATCAACAACTCACAGAGCCACAGAGCATGGGGAACAATGGGTTTCATCATGTTGCCACTCACTGTGCTGAATGCCCACCAAATAGGGGAGATGTATATGTTGAATGCAGACACAAGCATTCATCATGCATATTATCCAGCGGAGCAGATTGATCCTCGACATGTTTATAATGAAAATCAGAGCCGAGAAAGAGGATGGTCTATGCAACATCAGTTAACTCCAAGAGCTGAGGAATTGAGACCACACAACAATGGTGATAATAATAATATGGGTATCTCCCATGGACAAATAAATTTACCCGAATCACATCATGTTCCTCTGCATCTTGTTCATTATGATGATCCTCGTTATATTCGATCTGGACCAGAGGTCAGTAATCAAATGTTTCATGACGCTGCACTTGCTGCTGGATCTAATGTTCATATTCAGCCCATGGATGAACGTGGAGTACGGTACGCAAATCCGTCCTATGGAATCAGGACGGACGGCGTCTTCCAAGTCGGGCATGGGCATGGATCTTCACCGTCTTTATGGAGAAACGTTCAGAGCCCCATGCATGGGGGTGCTTCTTATGAACCATCTGGTCCACCCCAGTTAGCTAATAGTTTGATTAATCCGGGATATATCCGCATGGAAGGTAGTCCAAAGGCACAAACTGGATTGGAAAATCAGAACCCTTGGGTTGAGTCCTCCCCAAAGAACTTGGGCCTTGACAGTGAAGCCCATTATTTATCTAATGCATACAATCATGATAATGGGCTTCTCCATAAAGTTGATGCTGTTCATTGTTCGCCTGTCTTGCGTAGTTTTGCTGCTCCGTTGGATCCTTCACTGAGTTTTGCTTCTCGGTTGGATCCATCAGGGACGCCTGATCCGGTATCATCGGTTAGTGATAAGCTAGTTTTGCCAGCTTTTGCTGGTGCTGAGCCTGTGAGATTAGTTAGGCCTAGTCCTGGGGAGCATAAGGGAGGTGTCCGTGAGGGAACGGTTGAACCATCTAGTTTAGGTGGGTTTATTTGCGCAGACAAGAAGACCGGTTCTGATGGTGTGGGTAATCCTATGCCTGTGAATGCAACTTTAGCGCCCGTTGCAAGAAACAGCGGCCCTACAAAAGATATCGGTGTATGTGTTGCCGTAGAGTGTGATGATGAGGTTAAATCAAGTGCTAACATTAATGGTTGGGGAATCGACACTCCTCATGCCGATGTGGAAGAGGAACATCAAAATGTACCTGATGCATTGGTGAGACGTATTCGATTTCTCTATCACTTTATTTTCTTATGGAATATAGCTTACATTTTGCCTCTTAATTCAACAGGATGTTCATGGAGACTTGGAATTAGATTCTGACAACGAAAATTCTAATAAGTCCAAGATTGAGCTTACAAAGGCAGAGGAGGAAGCTCTTTCTAGGGGTTTGCAGGTTAGTTATATAACTTGCCGTTGGTTTTGTTAGTTTCTTGCTTCAATTTATTCATTCATTCGACTATTTATATGCTTATTTATTTATTTTACGTTTTTGGGCCATAGACTATTAGGAATGAAGATCTAGAGGAGATCCGAGAGTTAGGGACAGGCACATATGGTGCTGTTTATCATGGAAAATGGAAAGGCTCAGATGTAGCAATAAAGAGAATTAAAGCCAGCTGCTTTGCTGGAAGACCTTCTGAGCGAGAACGTTTGGTACATACCTTCATCCATTTAATGTTTGCTTGTAATATGCTTTAGCTTGTCCCCCCCCTCCAATTCTCCTTTTGTTGTTTATAATAACTTGCATTCGTGTTCGGGTTGTATAGATTTCGGATTTCTGGAAAGAGGCGCTGATTTTAAGTTCATTGCATCATCCGAATGTTGTTTCTTTCTATGGTGTGGTTCGAGATGGGCCCGATGGGTCTTTAGCCACTGTGACAGAGTTCATGGTCAATGGATCTTTAAAGCAGTTTTTGCAGAAAAAGGACAGGTTCAAATTCAGTCTTCTCATTTCATGTTTTTTTTTGTTGGCTATGTAGAAACTTCATGGTAGATTATACCTATAATACTACTTCTTGATGTTTTTTTTTCCCATCTGATGCCAAACAGAACAATTGATCGTCGTAAGAGGCTTTTGATAGCTATGGATACTGCATTTGGGATGGAGTACTTACATGGAAAAAGCATTGTGCATTTTGACCTGAAATGTGAAAATCTATTGGTAAATATGAGAGATCCACATCGTCCAGTTTGCAAGGTATGTTGATTTTCTTTTGTAAATGACATCATATTTTTGAAATCAGATATGCTATGCATTTTACTCGGCTTATGTGCTATATGCTTTTACCAAAAACACTTTTCAGTGGGCCCAAGATGGTGAATTTTCTACAGTTTTATCGGTTTTTTTTTTTCCGGGTAGAATTATCTTTCAGCAATTTGTTTCTGGGTTATGTTTTCTGACAGATTGGTGATCTGGGATTGTCAAAAGTGAAACAACACACGCTAGTTTCAGGGGGTGTTCGTGGGACATTGCCATGGATGGCACCTGAGCTTCTTAGTGGAAAAAGTAACATGGTAACCGAAAAGGTACGACATATCTAAACCCTTACCGCCGTTTTTCATGGTTTTCCTTTTTCCTTTTTTTTTCTTTCTCTTCTATATACACAAATCAATTTTTTGTTTCCCCTATGAACAGATTGATGTTTACTCATTTGGAATAGTGATGTGGGAATTGCTAACCGGTGATGAACCGTATAAAGATATGCATTGTGCTTCTATAATTGGTACGGCGAGTGGTTTTAAGAATTGGTTTTTTTTTTTTTTTTTTCTGCAGTTGGTGTATTAATAGTATGGTTTCAAATGTTATGTAATCATTTCTTCTACATCACAAAGGCATGTCAATTTGATGTGATTTTATCCTTTTATTTTAATGAAGGAGGTATCGTGAACAACACGCTACGTCCAACAATTCCGACATGGTGTGACCCAGAATGGAAGTCATTAATGGAAAGTAGCTGGTCTTCTGATCCAGCACTTCGGCCTTCGTTCTCAGAAATATCTCAGAAATTGAGAAGTATGGCAGCTGCAATGAATTTGAAGTGATGATGATGATGATAAAGGTCCCAAGCGCCGGTCTTTTTGTACAGTTGACAAGTGTGGGAGACATACATACATACATATATATATATATATATATATATATATATATATATATATATATATATATATATATATATATATATATATATATCAAGTAATAATGCATTATTTTATGTTGCATTTTCATCGATTAACCTCGGAAATTCTTGGCTTGTTTTTCCTGATGTTTGCGTCTTCATCTCGGGGTCATGTTTGTTGATTTGGTGTTTATGTTGGGACTTGTTTTTATTTTTTATTTTTTAGTACGAGTCCTTGGCCAAATATGATTTGGTTAAAAGAAAACTAGCAAATGCAATTCGTTGTTCGGATATGGACGAGTATTTAAGCCCCTGTCTAGAGCTTTTGAATTGTATTGCTATCTATGTACATGAAAATGTTACTTGCAGTTAAACACTGCAATTATGCTTTAGAGTTTTTGGAATATTTGAGCAAGTCTCAAGTTACATGGGTCGATAGTATATAAATCGGCGTTATATTTAGATGTTTGTCGATTTTTAGTATGTTCTGAAAGGTGCGTGACACGACGCCATCTTCATTTTGTTTTTTGGTTTTCGTTATATTGAATTTTCCAGTTTGCTAATGGGTTGGCGTATAATGTTTTACATGTGGTTTACACAATCCACACCCACTCCTACTCATTGTATTCTACTGGGCCTGAGCTCGGCCAATATGAAAGTGGGGTGAACTAATAGTGTATTCGTATGTCTGAGTGGGCTTAGTATTGTTAGTCATAATGGCTATATAATGTAGAAGCTGATCAAAAGGGGAAGTTTTGTATTAAATTCAACGCCAAGTCGGCAATATTGATTACAGAATATTCAATGCCCTCACTTCTGTGCAAAACATGTCCTTAAATACCTCCAAATACCACAATGGAATGATGGGTAAGATAGGGTAGGATGGGTAAGGTCTGGTTGGGTTGGGTGGTGGGTAAGGTAGGGTACGGTACGGTGGGTATGGTAATATAGGGTTGGGTGGTAGGTAAGGTAAGTCAGTGGTGGGTATGGTAGGGTGCCGGGTGGGATAGAGAGGGTGTGATGGGTTGGCTAGGGTGGTGGGTCTGGTGGGAGGGGTGGTGGGTAAGGTAGGGCAGGGTGGGTATGGTAATATAACGTAGGGTGGTGTGATGGGGGTGATGGGTAGTGTGGGGTAAAGTAGGGGTGGGTTGCGTAGGGTAGGGTGGGTGTGGTATGTAAGGTAGGGTAAAGTGGTAGGATAAGGTAAGGTGGTAGATAAGGTAGGATAGGGTAAGGTGGTAGGTAAGGTAGGGTAGGGTGTGGTGGTGGGTTGGATAAGTAGAGTAGGTTAGGTAGGGTGGTGTGGTAGGTAAGGTAGGGTATGTAGGGTAAGTAAAGTAGGGTGCAGTGGGGTGTCGGGTAGGGCTACCCCATCCTACCCCACCCCACCCCACCACTTCCAACATATCCTACCTTTTATTCTGTTCTTTCACATCTTAAACGCAGTAATGAAATGAATTTATTCCATTTCATTCCATTTCTATTACTTTATTCCATTCATGCGTAACAAATATGTCATAACAAATTTAGGAAATAAGCATTAGGCTAAAACAGACAAAGCCTGTAAAATAGAACAATGTTATAAACATACACATAATATA
The DNA here is from genome assembly GCA_026214975.1 of Gentiana macrophylla. Lineage (NCBI taxonomy): Eukaryota > Viridiplantae > Streptophyta > Magnoliopsida > Gentianales > Gentianaceae > Gentiana > Gentiana macrophylla. Next base: position 26,348,869 of record CM047809.1, on the reverse strand, counting down.
TGAATGTTCATTTTACTGCATTACATTAAAATATATTAAACAAAGGTGTGTCATCATCACACACTTGGATTTAGATGAGACAATTAGTCACTCTTGTTTGACACATATGTAGACATGTGTCAGTGTCAACCTGTTAGCTTAGTGCATTATAAGAAAGTCATGTGTCCTATTTTTTGTTTATTATATATATGTATCTTACGCAGGGAAACAATAAAAAGAATAAAAAAAGAATGTAATGAGTCCACAAATATACTTATATTAATCCATGTTAATGGCAATTATGTTTTCATATACTCTACCAGTTGTTATCAAGTTGATCAAGTCAATTTTTATCACTTGCCGTTAAAGGTATACTGAGGTAAACTTTATTTTCAATCAATAGCAAACTTAACACAACGTGAATTTGTCCCACTTGATATCTCTGGAAAGAATTTTTTCTCTTAAGACTTGATGCGAGATTCATCTCGACGTGAAAGGTTTGGGAGACACGATTAAAAAAATAAAAATGAAGCATTGTGTCAAGACCGTGCTAGGGCCATGATATTTCTCCGTCATCACTTAGACGGTCCCTAAAAACTGATTATTTAACTATGAAAGATCCATCGATGTTATGGAAATTTTGAAAGAAAGGCACGATCACCTGAAAATGGTTCGTGTACCTAGAGCACTGGCTGATTGGAAAGATTTAAGGCTCCAAGATTTTAAATTTGTGAGCGAATATAATTCGGCGATGTTCCGAATCACTTCATTATTGAAATTATCTAGTGAAAACGATTACCGAAGAGGATATGTTGGAAAAAACACATATCACATTCCATGCCTCGAACGTGTTGTTACAGCAGCTGTATCGAGAAAAAGGTTTCACAAAATATTCTGAGTTGATTTCGTGTCTCCTTCTGACTGAACAAAATAATGAAATTTTGTTGATGAATCATGAGTCCCGACCAACTGGTGCTAGCCCGTTCCCTGAAGTGAACGTGGCTCAATCTTCGAGATTTGATAGTCGTCGTGGACGTGGCCCTGGTCGTGGGAAAGGCCATGGACGTGGACGTGGTCATGGTCGTGGTTGCGGCAATGAAAAATATATCCCCGATGGAGGTTATAAGGGCACATCATCTCGATGGGGAATATCGGTTCACCAGAAATGGAACCGAAATGAAGCTGGAAACCAGAAAGCTAATGATAACTTGTGTTATAGATGTGGCGTGAAAGGTCACTATGCCTGTATCTGTCGCACGCCAAAACATTTGGTTGAACTGTATCAAGCTTCATTGACAAACGAAGATAAAGGCCTTGAAGCAAATGTTGTGTGCCATGAGCATCCCAAGAATGATACAGATTTGATGGATTTTGATGTTGACAGTTTCTTGATTATTCCCAAGGGACAGAGTGAACAAACTAGTGTTTAAATTGTACTTGGTTAAAGTTGTAATTTCTCCTTTTGTTTGTAGTAATATAATAATGTACTTTCTATTCTCCCGTATGTAAAATAATAAACTTGTATTTTTATAATTCGTATTATCTTCTAATTAAAAATGTAATAATAACCACTTATTTTATCTCAGTAATAAAATAAAAATATGATAAATTAAACGAGACTTTATAATTTTCTATTAAAACGAGTAGTTATAATGTAACATGTCATATTAAATTAGAACAGTCAAACAACATGATTGATTATGTTTTTATTTTCTTCTTGAAAAAATGATGAATGTCGTTGGTGTGTGAGATACAAATGAAGATATTTGTCTGATTGATAGTACCACTACGCATACGATACTCAAACATGAGAAATATTTTTCTTTCTCGAAAAAAGAAAAGATAAACGTTAATACTATCTTATACATGTGAAATAAAGATTTCTTTACATATGATATGAAAATCTAGATTTCAATACAAGACATCAACACATGAAGACATCAACTATTCATATGATACATTGTATAATTGAAGTTTTCAACATGTGATATATCATGATACAATTATGTATCATCAAGATGATACTTAATACATGTTAAATTATAAGTTTAGAGTTATGGATGGAATCCACAGGATCAAGAGTTGATCCAATGGCTAACTACAACTCAAAAGATCAACATGTCACACTTGCAAGTACCATGTCTTGTCACACTTGCTCTCCATTCTTTCATGATCTTCTCTCAATGGATGCAATTGTCCTAGAGTCTCCGGTAAAGAGAAACATCTGCTGATACTGAGAAAATGAAGAAGAGACGAAGGTTCATAACCTAACCGTTGTGTATTTTGTTTATAAAAGGGCCTTTGACGAGCTTCATGAAGGACTATTGTTATCTTGCCAAATATTAGACTTTTTTTAATCATTCAGAACTCAAATTGTATTAAAGAACATTCCAACTATATGAGTTTTTGTTGAAAATAGATCACAGAGTTGTTTGTGAGTCTGTTTTGATATATTTGTCTATTTAAGCTGCATTAAGCTTTGTTGAAGCTGCAATCAACTGCTATTGAGCTAGAGGAAAAATCATTGGTCCTTGAACAAGCTTGGAGACATATGAAAGTGCATTTCAATCTCAAAACAAAGACAATGTTGCTAGTAAGGGCTATTGTGCTTGTCTTAAAGAGTTGATAAGGCATTGTCTTGTGCTTCAGATTGTATTAGTGGATGCTGATGAGTTGTAACACTCTTTGTAATAGAAACTATATAAAACAAAAGAAATTACATTGAAGGGATGTTCAAATCCAAGGTCACACTTGGTACACGATTGACTACAAATTTGTTGCTTTGTATCATTTTGTTGGAACCTGTCTTAACACTTATGTCATCTACTTTCAGCTTATATACTAAATTGTGAATGTTGTTTGTTTGAATACTTGTTCTGAGTTGATTGAATCCACATTCAAGCATTTACATCATCAAAGTTTACCAGAACTTACATTGCAACATCAGTCTGCCAAAAAAGGCTTATCAATTTGTTTGATCTAACTTGAGCTATTTGGAAGTCATTATTGACTTGTATTAAGTTATATTTGATCTAATAAGTGTTACATTTACATTTGATCTGCACCTTAACCACTAGATAATTGTAATAACCTCATACATTGAATCAAAGGGGTTACACTACTTATCACTGTCATAAACTTTTAAAGAGGATTTTTAAAGGGTTAGTTTGGCTCATAAACATTCACCCCATCTGGTTATATATATGACCTAATTAGATCCTATATTTAGTATCGAAGCAAGGATATTTGTGTGTATTTCTTAATAAATCTTGATCATCGATAATGACTTTAATGTAGTTTGGTACGTTTATTTGAAGGGATTTCCATGTCTCTATGAGATCGACCCTTGCTCGTTTGCTATATTGCGATGGACTTAGTCCTCTTGCTAGTAGAAGCGACACACACGCGATCAGTCACCCTTCTCTTGCAGTGCTTTAGCCGATACTGGAGACCGTGGAATTTATTGTCATAATTATCCCTCCCGCTTACTATACCGAGTTTTTAATTCAACATCACACCCATTGAGCCCATTGAAGGGTAGATAAGAACAAATGACGGTTGAACTGAGACTATCTTGAATAAAAGTAGGTCCATATTTTAGGAAAGACGGTCTATTACTTCAAGATGCTTAATATTTCAGATTAATTAATTTCAACTATTGGTATCTCCGGACATCATATGTACTATTAAAACATTAGGAATACGATAATTTAAAATTTTCACCTATCACTGTGTCCATAACTTCAAAAACTTAGTTGTTACATTTACAACTTTAAAGTAACCATTGTCTGACAATTTAGAAAATAACTTTTGAGCAATTCATACTTTAAATTGGGATTTTTTTTTCAAAAAAAAATTTGGGATTTAGAATTTAGGCTTACAAGATTTTAGATGAATTCCAACTTTTTGGAATTTATGAATATCATATGTACTTTATTAAATAATATAATTAATAAAAACTATTGATACCTGCCGATTACTATAGTGATAACTTTATCATTATTGTGGTAGTTAATCTCTTTGTTATTTAAATCTTATTTAAACTGTATTCATTTTGTAACATTTACAAATTAAAAGTGTTTTTTTTTTTTTGAGGGATAAATTAAAAGTTACTATTTTCTATCGACTTAGAAAATACCTTCTTAATGAATCCTAATTTGTGAAAATTCAACTAGTGAATTTTATACCAGTTTATTATAGGAAAAATTAGTTTATAGTCCATTTTTTTCCTCTTAATTAAGTGTTAATCCAGAACGATTTTTAGTTGCATTAAAAGATAAATAAATTCCACCTGGACGAATATACCATTATCTTCCAACACACTGTTTCTTCTTCCTCCTTCTTCCAACAAATAATTTTTGGGGCCTTTAGTTATTTAAGTTTGTCAACCGAAATTGTTGCAACAATAAGCTTATGACATAAATCATGTCATGAACAAGCTTGGACTCTCCAAGTTGGGTGAAAAGTCATTAATGCCCTCCCCCCTTCTTGATTTGGGGTGATTTACTTAACACTAAAAATGTAATTAACCCTTAATTAAACATCCCATTAAACTTTGCTTAATCCGACTTCTAAATTAGAGGCGAGTAAATTAACCAACCCTAATTTACTGGCGCCAAAATCGGATCGATAGCCAATTACTGCGCTCCGCCCCTCTCTTTGCAAAGCGAATAACTCTCTTTGTGTCTCTCCTCCATTGGTGTCCAGTCATTGTCCTCGCCGGAACAGCCCTCTCTATTCTTCTTCTCCGTCAATCATTGTCCGAGCCGAGCTGGGTGGTAATCGAAAGGGTTTCTTGGCTTTCCATACCGGTATGTGAATTTAGGGAAATTGAGTTTGTTAGTTTACTTACCCTGCGGGATTAGCTTAAACCGTGTGTTTAACTCTGAATTGAATTGAAAATGGGGGCGACCCTGATTGAAAATGGATATTTGATTTGAATTGAAATGGTTAAATGTTGAATTTGTGATTTGTGTTATTACCGGTATGACTACTATATATATATATATATATATATATATATATATATATATATATATATATATATATATATATATATATATATATATATATCTATTTGGTTATATCTAGTTGCATTTTAGGTGAATGGTAATCGTATTAATCTTAAAATATTGATTATAGTGTGACACAAGTTTAAACTTGTTAATGACTATGTGAACTTCTATCTGCATTTCAAGGTGTATTGATTATAGTGTGACACAAGTTTAAACTTGTTAATGGCTATTTGAATGGAATTATGGTTTTTGTCTATGTGTATATTGGTTTGTAATTATTGTATTGAATAAAAGCAGGATCTCGGTGAAGCGTGATGGAAGATAAAGTTTGTATTTTTATATTTACCCTGTGGAGATTGAAAAGAGCGTCAATGGTCTATGGTCTTGGAAGTATGTAGGGTGTGAATCGAAGAAGTTTCGACGATTACGAGTGTCAAAAAGAACATTACATTTGAAGAATTGTATGACATGGTGAAAAATGAGTTGGAAATCGATACAACTAAGTATGAGTTTGAGATGAAATATATGGTCCCCATTAGTAAAGCTAGACCGATGGTGCTTGATTGCGATAAGCTTGTGAATCGGTTTATATATGTTTGTAATTTAAAACAAGATGCTTTATTAATATGTTTGAAGGAAAAGGAAAAGTGTACCGAGGTTTATGAAAGTCAAGAAACATGTGAAGTAGTAAATGTGTCGAAAAGTCAAGAAACATGTGTTGAAAGATGTGAAGAGGCAGGATGTTGATGTTTTGGCAAATGGGATGAAAGAGATGTTGGATGTAAGAAGAAAGCATGAAGACATGTGTTGAAAAGAATGTTAATGAAGAGATAGATGTGGATGTTGTTGGGAATGCCATTGAAGAGATGTTGGATGTAAGAATAGAAAGAATAGAGACATGTGTTGAAAAAGATGTTAATGAAGAGATAGATGTGGATGTTGTTGGGAATGCCATGGAAGAGATGTTGGATGTAAGAATAGAAAGCATAGAGACATGTGTCGAAGATTCTCATTTGAACACGGGGTGACAACATGGACTTTAATTAGCAACTTGAAGACTCCTTATTGGTGAATTTGGGTGAAGATGTTTATTTAGAAGAATCATATCGAGAGAATTAGCATGAGCGGGGTAATGAATTGTCAAATGAGAATCTTGATGGCTTTGTTGAGAGAAATGAGATTGTTGATCCCTTGAATGCACCCCCAACTATGGTTAACGTGCAAAGAATTGAACATAAAGACTTTCGTTGTAGCCGTCATCTTGTAGGTGATACTTTAGTGTGCATTCCCGAACATGAAGACTTTCGTGTGAATGATCCGTTTAAATGCAAAAATTTTTGGTATTCAAACTTGCGAAGTTGGCTCTGAAGTACAAGTTTGAATTCAAAATGCAAACTTCCAACAAAAGCGTTTATTCAGTTTTATGTGAAGCCGCCGGATGCAAATGGCGTTTGCGAGCCATCAAACTTCAAGCACCTTCTAAGCGATTTATAGTGGTAACGTATACAAATAAGCATAGCTTCCCACCTATTGCTCCTCGAAAAGACCATAGACATGCTACGCACAAGCTAATTGGCACATACTTTGCCAGAAGGTTTAAAGATGCCAATCGTATTAACGCACCAAAGGACTTGATGCATGATTTCCAAAGAAGAATTTGGATATGTTGTAACTTATTGCAAGGCGTCTGGGGCTAAGGGTTATGCGGAAGGATTGATAAGGGGTAATCCAAACAAAAGTTGGGAGAATTACCCAAATATTGTTATAAGTGAAGGCTAGAAACCCGGACAACTTGTATATCATATTGAAAAAGTGATGGGAATGTTTTCAAATACTTTTTCATGGCACTTGGTCAAAGTATTGAGGATTTTATTTGGCGATGTGGAAAGTCATTTACGTGGACGGCACGCATTTAAAAGCAGCGTTATAAAGGGACCTTACTTGTGGCAACATGTCAAGATGCAAATCATCAAATATTTCCACTTGCTTGGGGTGTTGTTGCTTACGAAAGTATAGAGTCTTGGACATGGTTTTTGATAAGCTAAAACCCATCATTGGGGACACGAATGATCTTGCGATACTTTACGATCGTGCCGATAGTATTAAAACATCTTTCAAGGCGGTGTTTAAGAATGCGCAACATGGGCATTGCATGTATCACATGCAAAAGAATTTGAGGATGAAATATCCCAGACGTGGTGTGGGAAAGCTCTTTCAGAAAGCTACAGAGGCCTATACAGAAGCATAATTCAAGTTGCATTTCAAAACTTTATGTAGTAAATGTCCGAATGCTGACGAATATTTGAAAGAAGCAGAATTCCCTATGTGGGCTAGAGCTAAATTTGAGGGATTTCGTTACAACATAATGACCACAAACCATGCCGAGTCTGTGAATGCTAGGCTAAAGCGTGCCACGAGAATTTTCAATTGTTGGGTTGATTGAACATATCCGGGAGATGTTACAGATTGGTTTGCTAAAAGAAATGAATCATCTACAAATTGCCAAGATCTCTTACTCCCAAAATTGAAATCGAAGTGAACAAAAGCTTCGAGTCAGCGAAACGATTTTCACTTAATACACTTTCCTCAGATAAGTATGATGTTCGTGACAAGGATGCGTTGTTATTTCTTACATCGTTGAGTTGGATTTGAAGACGTGTACATGTAAAAAATTCCAGATGGATATGTATCCATGCGAGCATGCAGCTGCTGTGTTGAAGTATACAGGGAAGCAAGCCTCCAAGTATTGCACTTAGTATTATAGCGTCAATTGTTGGAGGCTAGGTTATTCCAAATGTGTGTATCCACTTCAAAATGAAGATGAATGTGTGTATCCCGTTGATGTGCTTAACGATGTGGTTTTGCCACCGAAGGTGCCAAAGAGACAAAGTGGACGGCCATCAAAAATGAGGAAACGCTCAGCCGGGGACAGAAAGACGAAGTATGTTTGTGGAAAATGTGGTGTCAATGGTCATTACGCTTCCACTTGTAAGAGTTTGATTGGTGGAGAAATGCTCACCAGCGACACTCCTACTTTGCCATGATAAGGTATTGTATGTATTAATATTTAGAGTTCTTTTTATATTCAATCATGTTACATTGCATTAAGCTTGTTACCTTTTTTCTTTGACAATGTTACAGGAAGACGATGGAATACATATTGTGGCTGTTTAAGTATTAATGTTGATGTAGAGGATGAGATGTTTACATATTGTGGATGTTTAATCATTGAGGATGATTGGTTGATGTGTAAGATTCGAAGACGTAACTTGTGTTGTATTTTGAATAATGGAAAGTGATGTGTTGATGTGTTTGTTTGTTATTGTATTTTGAATAATGGCAAATTCTATGTGTTGGTTGTTCTTATTTGGTTGATTGGTTGATTGGTTGATGTTTAAATCTGGAAGATGTATATGATGTTGAATTTTGAATGATGGCAAATTGATGTGTTGGTTGTTCTCATTTGTTTAATGTTAAGGGAAGTTGTTCGAGTGTCACGAATGTGGTGTTTTGCGTCCATTACGGGTGTTGTAAAACATTCACTCTAGAAACAGGTTTAAACTTGTGTCGGCCCTGGAAACATGTTCAAGCTTGTGTTGCCCCAGGATACGGGTTTAAGCTTGTAAAACATTGATGTGTTGGTTGTTCTCCTTTTTGTTTAATGTGATAACCATTCAAATCCTTCAAATAACCATTAGATAAGAAAACCAAATGAAATGTACTGAGAAATATACAGAGAAATCTGAGAATACCAAGAAATTTAGTTTTTATTTCGTAAGATGAAATCTGAAATAAAAGGTTAGACAAGTAATAGTCAATAATACAAGTTTTTTTGAGATGAATTGTTCCCTACCTGGTCTTCTCAAGTAGTGTCTCAAAGCGAGCAATCCTTTCTCTATCATGGAGTAACATTTGAACCATGGAATCGAATTGCGACCTCTCAATAACTCGGTGGCGTTGATCTCAACTTGTTAATTTTTTTGCATCATTGTCTCGCATGCACTTTATCATTTCAATATCATTTTGAAGGACACCGATTGTGCATTCAAGTTTATCTATTTTCTTCATCAAGTTCACAGAGGTAACATCTTCCTGTGGCCCAATAGATGAAGACACCTTGCCATATGGCCTAGTAGATGAAGACACTTTGCCATATGGCCCGATGAGATCTGAGACACCTTGTCCGCCATATGAAATAGTCACATTTGACTTCATCATCACGCAAAATAAGAAATTCCAATTATTATCTGAGACACATTATCCCTTGAAAGTAAATGGAAAGTATAAGCAAAAAAATTAGTCATACCGGCCAATAAGGACAACCGTAGAAGCAGTCTCCTGGTTAGCATCATTCTCAAGTCACCAATTTTGCAGAACGCCACATTTGCATAACAATGTACGCTCATGAAATGTCCAGATTCATTTACCTTGCTAGAAGAATTGGAAATCGGAGAAGTACCCTTCATATTTTGCTTGAGTTCGTTTTCAGAGATTTGCAGGCACTATGAAAAGAATTGTGCATAATTGAGTATTAAATGGTACATCTATATCTCAAATAAATAAGTAAACGCCTCTAACAAGTACTCCCGATTCACAAGAGTGCAATCTATGAGTGAATTTGACTGCTTCTTCGTTTCAAAAAAAACATAATTCATAAGAGCATAGTAACTCACCAAAATTAGCTCTGTTAAGTAATTGATGTCTAGGTAAATTCACCCCAATATGTTAGAAATTAGCTCAAATTCACAAAAGTGTAACCAAATTTCTGGAAAAACAAAAGAGTTTCCTCGGAAAGCCCCTGGAAGAAAAGCTAAAACAAAAGAGTAGAGTAACTCACCAAAATTCTGTTAAGTAATTGATGTCTAGGTAGATTCACACAAATATGTTAGAAATTAGCTCAAATTCACAAAAATGTAACCAAATTTCTGGAAAAACAAAAGAGGTACATCGGAAAGCCCCTAGAAGAAAAGCTAAAACAAAAGAGCAGAGTAACTCACCAAAATTAGCTTTGTTAAGGCATTGATGCCCTGTTAATTCACACAAATATGTTAGAAATTAGTTCAAATTCAAAAAAATGTAACAACATTGTGGAAAAACAAAAGAGGTACATCGGAAAGCCCCTAGAAGAAAAGCTAAAACAAAATAGCAGAGTAACTCACCAAAATTAGCTCTGTTAAGGCATTGATGCCCTGTTAATTCACACAAATATGTTAGAAATTAGTTCAAATTCAAAAAAATGTAACAACATTCTGGAAAAACAAAAGAGGTACTTATATAAAGCCCCTAGAAGAAAAGCTAAAACAAAAGAGTAGAGTAACTCACCAAAATTAGCTCTAATTGGTTTCTTTAATGGATATTTTGAAGGTTGAATGGTGGGAAGATCAAAAAGGGAAACACATCAATGAAAAGGCGGGGTGTACTTGGGTTGGTTAGAGGGTTAGTTGTGGGTGAAGAATTCGAATCAAATCAAATAGGGAATTTGAAAATTTCTAAATTTTGGGCGATTCTTAGCGGGAAGCAGCCCCAAAAATTTTGGTTGCAACAATTGAGAGGGGAGCATCTTAAGGGTGAGAATTGATGATGATGGAGGGGAAGAGTAGGGTTCCGATCACAAAAAAAAAAAAAAATCAAAATAATTATTCTAGTTACATCATTTGATTGATATTTATTTATTTATTCTAGTTACATCATTTGATTATTAAAAAAAATAGTTAATACATACATCTTCTTACTACTAAATAAAAAGTAATAATAATAATTAAAACAAAATTAAACGGACTTCGATTCCATTAGAACTACTTATCGTGTGACATATACTCACGTAAGACACCCTAAACGGATTTATTGAGTGACATACACACGTAAGACACCATTAGCGGACTTATTGTGTGACATACTCACGTAAGACACCCTAAACGAACTTATTATGTGACATACTCACGTAAGACACCCTAAACGGACTGATTGAGTGACATACTCACATAAGACACCCTAAACGGACTTATTGAGTGACATACTCACGTAAGACACCCTAAACGGACTGACTGAGTGACATGCACACGTAAGACACCATTAGCGGACTTATTGTGTGACATACTCACGTAAGACACCCTAAACGAACTTATTATGTGACATACCACGTAAGACACCCTAAACGGATGATTGAGTGACATACTCACATAACACACCATAGCGGACTTATTGAGTGACATACTCACGTAAGACACCATAAACGTGAAGACATACTCACATAACGCACCTAAACGGACTTATTGTGTGACATACTCACGCAAGACACCCTAAACGGACTGATTGAGTGACATACTCACGTAAGACACTATAAATGGACTTATTGTGTGACATCTCACGTATGACACCATAAACGGACTTATTGTGTGACATACTCACGTAAGACACCCTAAACGGACTGATTGAGTGACATACTCACGTAAGACACCATAAACGGACTGATTGAGTGACATACTCACATAACACACCCTAAACGGACTTATTGTGTGACATACTCACGTAAGACACCCTAAACGGACTGATTGAGTGACATACTCACGTAAGACACCATAAATGGACTTATTGTGTGACATACTCACGTAAGACACCCTAAACGGACTGATTGAGTGACATACTCACGTAAGACACCATGAATGGACTTATTGTGTGACATAATCACGTAAGACACCCTAAACGGACTGATTGAGTGACATACTCACATAACACACCCTAAACGGACATATTGAGTGACATACTCACGTAAGACACCATAAACGGACTTATTGTGTGACATACTCACGTAAGACACCATAAACGGACTTATTGTGTGACATACTCACGTAAGACACCATAACCGGACTTATTGTGTGACATCTCACGTATGACACCATAAACGGACTTATTGTGTGACATACTCACGTAATACACCCTAAACGGACTGATTGAGTGACATACTCACGTAAGACACCCTAAACGGACTGATTGAGTGACATACTCACATAACACACCCTAAACGGACATATTGAGTGACATACTCACGTAAGACACCATAAACGGCCTTATTGTGTGACATACTCACGTAAGACATAAGACACCATAAACGGACTTATTGTGTGACATACTCACGTAAGACACCATAACCGGACTTATTGTGTGACATCTCACGTATGACACCATAAACGGACTTATTGTGTGACATAATCACGTAAGACACCCTAAACGGATCGATTGAATGACATACTCACGTAAGACACCTAAAGCGGATGATTGAGTGACATACTCACATAACACACCCTAAACGGACATATTGAGTGACATACTCACGTAAGACACCATAAACGGACTTATTGTGTGACATACTCACATAAGACACCATAATCGGACTTATTGTGTGACATACTCACATAAGACACCCTAAACGGACTGATTGAGTGACATACTCACATAAGACACCCTAAACGGACTTATTGTGTGACATACTCACGTAAGACACCATAAACGGACTTATTGTGTGACATACCCACGTAAGACACCATAACCAGACTTCTGATTCAATTAGGACTACTTATGGTGTGACATACTCACATAAGACACCATAAACGGACTTATTGTGTGACATACTCACGTAAGACACCCTAAACGGACTGATTGAGTGACATACTCATGTAAGACACCCTAAATGGACTGATTGAGTGACATACTCACGTAAGACACCATAGACGGACTGATTGAGTGACATACTCACCGTAATGTCAATTGTCGTGACACATCGGTTGTCCCTCTATCATTACTCGTCTCAGAAAACGGTACTACTATCTACTCGCTTAAAAACAAAATGAAATGAATAGAAATGAAGGGGGAATGGACGGTCCGCGGTCAACAATGGCCCCCTGCCACTGTTTCTGTCATGTTTTTTCCTCTTTCTACTTTTTTTCACGCCTTCTATGCATGCGATGAGACGGTATATTCTCTCTTTTATTTCCTTCTTGTTTATCACGCAAAGTAGTTGTTTTTTTAATGCAATCCTCTTTTGTTGTTTTTTTTCTTCCTTATATTCTTTATTATTATAATTTATAAAGTATGAAAATCCTATAATTACATTATTTCTCCCCGTTAATTAATATAATCTTTTTCTTTATTTTTTATATCAGATACTAATTAATTTTTTTCATTCAACTCACATAAGAAATACAAATCATTTTATTTTCTTATAAACTACATATGATTCAAGTCTGCTCATTTCCAAGTCTGTTAAAATAACAACATACAATTCAAATTGACACAAGCTTTAACTTGTGTAACATATACAAAACCAGAAAATTAAAATTAAAATTAAACAAACAGACATAACAACAACAAAGTTTTTCAGAAATCATAGATAATGTGGCAGATGTGCAATCCTTTTCCCCGTCGTCTCGTTGCAAACCTGGACAACTTGATTGATCTTCCTCTTGTAGGTCTGCATCGTCTCTTTCAGATTTGCCACCTCACAGTCTCTTGATTCAACCTCCTCAACCACCTTCACGTTGATGTTCTCGGTTTCATGAAAAAGTTCCCATCTCTGTGCCATCATGTCTTGCTTTTGCTCCTCCAGTTGGTGCATACAGGCTTTAACTTGTGTAACATATACAAAACCGGAACCAACCCCAAGGAAAAAGCTTAACAAACCAAATTGGACTAGGAGGACATTAGAACCAAAAGCAAACTCATGGAAATTTCCAAAGAACAGAAATATTTCAGATAAATATATTATACAATAAACATGAACATAAAAATAAAATCATTAGTTTCAGGACATGAAAATAAATTATACAAACAAAAAATTAAAATTAAACCCAAAGTTTCTGCAAACAAGCAGTAAAATTAAAATTAAACAAATAGACATAACAACAACAAAGTTTTTCGTAAATCACGAGATAATGTGGCGGATGTGCAATCCTTTTCCCCGTCGTCTCATTTGCAACCTGGACAACTTGATTGATCTTCCTCTTGTAGGTCTGCATCGTCTCTTTCAGATTTGCCACCTCACAATCTCTTGATTCAACCTCCTCAACCACCTTCAAGTTGATGTTCTCGGTTTCATGAAGAAGTTCCCATCTCATGGCATTTATGCTTGCCTTTTGCTCCTCCAGTTGGTGCATAAATTCCTTCCTTAACCGCTTCATCTCTTCCTCCAGTTCTTGCTTGAATATGATTCGAATCTGTTGCCTTTCTTCCTCCAGCATTTTCATGAATTCGTTTCTTTCCATTGCCATTTTTTTTTTCTTTGATGTGCTTCCTGATTTAGAGATATACGGTATTTATCTCAGCATCATCCCAGAATATATATAGCCTAGGTTAACCCTAGGTTAATTGTAGCGTTGCAAGCAATTAAATGGATGCGGCGTTTCACTTTTCAAAAACTGACTTTGTAGTTGAAACAATTCCAACGCTTCGTAAACTTTCATGACTTTGGTAGTTGAAACGAATCAAAGCCTTGTATTCACATTTCCTAAATCAAATTCCACCTTGTATTAAAAAAAACCAAAACTAATTCATTTTGAGAACCTTTCATATAATAATTAATCCTTCAATAATATCACAACGTACTCAATCAACTACCTTATTATATCGTGAGTATTTTAATGTTAAGCCTTAGCACTAATTAAGGAGTATGGTTTTATTTTATTCTATCGTGATTATTCTTTAATTATCTTAATATATCTATCAAAAAATCAAATTTTCTACCCAACTTTAACTTTGTGTCCAGCTATATTAATTAAGGAGTATGGTTTAATTTTATTCTATCGTGATTAATCTTTATTTATCTTCATATATCTATCGTGATTAATCTTTAATTAAGGAGTATGGTTTTATTTTATTCTATCGTGATTAATCTTTATTTATCTTCATATATCTATCAAAATAAAATATCCTACCAAACTTTATCTTTGTGTCCAGTTATATGGTTTTGTTTTAAACTTGATTATAGGGTTTAAACTTGATAATCAGTTCCAAAATGAACCTAAGTAAGAAATGAAGTACAATTACATGCACAACCAAAAATGTAAATGTTGATGATACTAACCTTTGGCTATTATTCCATCATCCTACCTTTTATTTGAATAACACACATTAGCATTTATGCCAGAATTCTTTAAGGCAAGGATATCATCAACAAGCAGTCTGCCGTCATCATTCCTAGATCCACCGTTAATAGCCATTACAGCAGAGACAGAGTCAGATTCCACAACAACCTGGGAGACACCATAGTCCTTAGCAATCCACAAAGCTTCTTTGATAGCCAGCAATTCCCCTTGAAGGATGGAGTTTCTTCCCATAAATCCCACGAATCCTCTATACAATATTCCATTACCGTCTATGAAGACCCCACCAATGGCCACCATGCCTCTACCATTCTCATCAATATCCATGCAGCTGGCATAAGTGTTGACCTTAATCCAGCCCTCAGCAGGAGGTTCCAAAGCAATCCAATGAGGCTCCTTCACAACAAGAATACATTAATTAGAACATCCAATAGTCATAACAACATTATACATGTGTTAAAATCAAATTTAAAGCAGGATTTTTTTTAATACTAAGAATGGACTTTAGGGAGATGAGCCCCACATGCTGATGGTACAAGAGTCTCGATCTCAGTAGTTGCATGGTTGCTCCAAGTAAAGCGCAGTCCGAGTAGCCCAAATCTATCAAGTTACAATTCTTGACATTGAAGTTGAAGTTATCAATCCTACAAGATTATTCTCAGAGATGGACATGAATTCTATTTGGGCGGGCTTCAATCTGATTAATATCGAGCAAATCTGAATTCCAAATGATACAAATACCTCCAGATATTCCAATAGGAGGAGGATACTGTATGGAACCTGTAAAACCAATCTTAGCAATGACTTTAAAGGCTTTTTTCGCCTGGACGGTTTCAAGAAGGACTGCCACATCGGGTTTCTGTTTCAAAAGAAACTCTTTGATGTGCCTCCTAAATTCTTTGGAGCCAGCACCTCTGCAATTCCAAATGAGGATCTTAATGATACCCGGTGTGATGAGAGGATGTTCTCAAAAGAAGAAAAATTACTATGAATCATTGCTTCCAGAATTCCAACTTGGGACTGATTGAGATCCTTGCATCCCGAGGTTGGTGATAGACTCACACATAGGTCGCCTGAATCATCTCACATTCCACATCCGAATCATGGCTTCCAGTCTATGTCTATTGTGCGATCCTTCACCCTGTGCATATATTCAACCATCAAACATGACTCCACCTCCCCCGGTAGATGTATATTTGAGTTTAGTTTGGTCCTATGCCATAAAATTCTCGCCATTCTCTTCAATAGAGGCTTGGTATTGTTGCTTTGTTTAAGGTTTACAAGTGACTTGTCTCCACTTTTTAGATTGAAAAATAAAAGGAATGGAAAATGATTTTGACACAGAATTTCTGTGTCATTATCCCCCGAAATGAGTGATTGTGTGGTCCAGAATTTTTGTGTTATTTTATTTTCTTTTTAAGTGTTAAAATGTGTGGTTATAAAGTGTTGTAATTGAATGCTGTGTACCAATTCTGTGCCTAAATCACTATCCGGAATGGAATTTAAGCTATGACTGGAAAAGCAATGACCTAGAAACATTATTGAAAAAGATTCCTGGGGTCATTTTACGAGTTACTTTAAGCAATGTCTCGTGACATTGTACCATTATTGGTACATCAATATTATTTTATTAATTGTACTTTTCATTTGCAGACCCCCCCTCTTTTATTGTACTTTTTATTAATTGCAGAAACATATATAAATGTTCGATCTTCTTCTTTATTCATCCAAATCCCCTACTTTCTTATTCTACTATTTTATTAATTGCAAACCTTAATACCCTAATTTATTTGCATGCATGCAACAACTGATGTATAAGAAACTACATCCATACGTTTCAAAAAGCAAAAGAAACTACGTCCATGATATCATTCAAACAAACAATAAAACACTTAAAAAGATAATATTATAAATGATTTCATAAGAAAAAGTTATTACATAATATCAAAGCAGATGATAATATTATAAATAATTTCAAGTTCATAAAATTTTTACAACATAATATTATTAAAGAAAATACAAATATGTAGATAAAGTGGGGTTTGGATGGGGATGGGATTTGATCACATGCCGTGATCCGAGAACTCTATAACATGCTCTCTTATTGGGAGAGTTTGTGGTGAACCCCAACTCCACTTGGGGCAAAAAAACAATATTGTTCCCGGCCATGGACATCATGCGATAGTGCACGAATGTAGATGCACATCGACCGCAATTTTGTAAGCATCATTGCACGATCGTATCGGATCGTTGATTTTCTTTTGATTGTTTTGATGTTGTCATTGATATACGCCACTTCAAGATACATGGAATCCGACTCTGCTGTCATCCATATTTTCAGATTGATCAATTTCATAATGGCATTCATGTCTTCGCGTGTTCAATTTTCTTTCCAATTCTTCAACCTGGTTTCTTAAATCATGATCTCCTTAGTATGCTTATCCATTTTCTTCTTACGCTTTTCTATTTTTATTTGTAATAAATATGAATTGTACGCTTTGTGGTAATACAACTATTTATAGGCCCATTTTATCTTTTTTAAAGGTGGTGGCGTCTCTTGATTTACCTACCATGAGACCTTGATTGATATCTGTATGATTGATATATGTATCTCTTTGATTTACACTACCATGAGACCCTTCACATTCGTAACTGTATCCGATTTACACTACCATGAGACCCTTCACATTCGTATCTCTTCGATATACTACTATTTATAGGCCCATTTTATCATTTTTTAATAGTTTAATTCCAGTTCTTACCCGCAAAAATCTCAAACATGTCTCATTGACCGAAACAATCTTGAACTTGTGTAACGTTAAATCAAACTTATGTCAAAACAACCTTGAAACTGTGTAAAGTTAAAATTAAGAAATGAATCCATTATGTTAAGGGTCAATGACAAATCATCAAATATTATAACAAATCATCATTTATAATGTTAAGCAATTTAATGAATCAAACCATAGTATGGATTATGGAATTGAATAATGTTAATCAATTACAATTATAATTAACGTTAACTATGTTGATTTGTATAATTCTTTAAGAATCAATAAATTAACTTCTTCATTTCAATGGGTCAAATTTTCTAACAAATAATGTTAACCAACTAATGAATCAAACCCTAGTTCTCAAACATGGAAGAAAATAACAATTACAAATACAATATACATAATAATAAGAATGAAACCAAATTTCTCCTCCAAAAGATTCTTCTTCAAAATAACAATTACCAATACAAACCTTAGTTCACAACATAAGAGAGAATTACAATTACAACTACAATACATAATAATAATTACACATTTTTCAAACACCATGGTTCTCCTTTCAAACACCCTGATTCAAAAGAACAATTACACATTTTACTTCTCCTTCAAACCGTTCTTCTTAAAAAACGAATTAAATTGTTTATAATGACATCTCAGTTTATGGTTTTCATAACCAAAATCCTCATAGACGGTTAACATCTATTGCTGAAATTCCCATGAAAGCAATTCCCCAATCAACTTTTTCTCAATCTGGAATATGCTTCTTCCCAATCAATGATATATTCACTCTTCCCAAACATGAACTCCACGTATTTAAGAAACGAACATGCCACAATCATCCTACCAAATTACAACAATTACAAGATAATAAGTTAGTCACAAAATCGAAAACCTTAATAATCTCTATATATATTGCATAAATATAAATTATCAAACATACCCATTCTCTTGAGAGGACACTTCGCGCGCTTCAACACCGCTAGCTTTTTCTCGAATACTTTCATAGCCTTTTACAAGCTTCGCATTAAAAGCGGTATGACAACTTGCATAGGCATGACACACCTTGCAAGAATCACTTTTCTAATATGCCCGGAATCTTTGTCATACACGAAAATTATCCTAGCACTCGGATCAATTTTCAAAAGAAACCAATGATCACTCTCTATCATCGGCACATACAATGTCTTGCAACCTTCCCATGGTGTGCTACATTCGGAGTTTGTCCCGTTCACAATATGCCTAAATATTGAATTAAATTCTGATTCTCTTGAGCGTTTCATGTTTAGTGTGTGGAAGTTTTTGACATATGTTGCAAATTGAGTATCAAGGACACGGGCATCTTGGTCAAACATATTCGGGTACTTTAAGCATCGCCGGCGAATTTCACACAATGAACTATCCAACACTTGAATATAAATGATACTACTTAACAATAGCATACATTTCAATCTAAACTGCTGTGTTTTTGTAAAATCTAAAGCATATACTACTTACGTTGCTTGGCAAGCTCTGCCCGCGGTTCGCAATTCCTTTCAAAATCCCTACTTCGATATCAGCGTCAACCAACTTCACTCGTTCACTGTGTAAATCAAAAGGAAGAAAAATCAAATTAATCATCAAATTAGGGTTTACAAATTAGGGTTTACAAATTAGGGTTTAAATTTAAGTGTATGACATTGATACCTGTCTTCACATGAAGCCAAAAACTTGTCAACACGCTTCATCAGCACGGTATCCATTTTTCGGAACGGATCATACTCATCAAACTTCTTCACTTTCCTCTTTTTCGCTAGTTTTATAGGAGGGCTGTCACAAGCTCTTCTTTTCTTCGGCGTCAGCGGTAGATCGAAACGTACGACTTCATAAAACATTCAATGACGTAATTACTTTGGGTTACACATATATGCCTACTGACATAAACTCAAATTAATTATTTTTGTAAAACTACCTTTTACACCTTTTTTCCTGCCCTCTTCTTCCAAATCATCCCGATCGTCTTCGTCTTCGATTTCCAAAACATCCCTTTTACTCACCTCGCCTCTCTTTTCTCCTAAGGCATTACCTAGTCATAATTTCAAAAAACAAAATTTTATGAATAAATTAGTTCTATCACAAAACAAACAAATATAGGACAAATTTACCATTTTACTTTCCCGTTTGGGTTTCCCTCAACACTGCCAACAGTACTCGCAGCAGGTTCCTCCACGACGTTCACATCTTCATCACATTTCCCCCCTCGTTTATAATAGCTGGTTCTTCTTCCTCTCTTATCTCAGCTTGCTCCTTCTCCATGCCACCTTCCATACCCTCGTTTATGATTTCATCAGCTTCCTCCTCCATCTCTTCAACTACGGAATTTCCTAATCATAATTTCAAGAAACTAAATGTTATGAACTAATTAATTCTCTCACCAAAACAAACACATATAGGACAAATTTAACATTATAAACTAATTCTCTAACCAATCTCACCAAAACACATAAAAGACAGATTAATTACCTTCTCCGTTTGGGTTTCCCTCACCTTCCTCCCTTATATCAACTTGTTCCTCCTCTATGCCACCATTTAAATCATAATTTCAAGAAATAAAATGTTATGAACTAATTCTCTCATCAAAATACATAATGAACAAATCAAAAGGACAAGATTCACATTATACCTTCGCCGTTTCGGGTTTCTCGACCGTTTCTCAACTGAGGGCATTAGGTCCCTTACCTCCTTCTCTTCAACTACGGCCGTTTCCTCAACCGGGGCATTAGGTTCATCCCCTACCTCCTTCTCTTCAACTACGGCATTTCCTAATCATAATTTCAAGAAATAAAATGTTATAGCCTAGTTCTCTCCTTTATAAACAACATAAAGGACAAATTTAACTTCATACCTTTGACGTTTCGGGATGCCTCCACAATTTCATCTTCCACTTCATTCAACTCTTCATTACCTTCCATTTCACTTGCATGTATAGCATCATTTTTGCATTTTTCACATGCACAACAAAGACGAACCTCCATCAATTTAACTTCTGTTGGAGCGTATCCACTAAAAAGCGCACATTCTTTTGTTTTCTTCAAACAACTTCTACCAACTCTTCGCACATTCTTTTGTTCTCTTCACTCACATCAATTTTTACCAATTCTTTTAACTTTTCATAATCAACGTTACCCGTTGATTGCTCAGGTGCATTGTCAGTTTCATCATCTTCAACTTCATCTTCCCGGGGCATCAAAAAATAAGCTTTTTCCTTTTCAGCTTCGGATGGAACCAACTTTCGAACCGCCTTCACCTTCATTATATACTACTCATAAATAATGTGGAGGCTGCATGTACATACCAAACTTAATATACAAATTAAACATCACCACCTCCTCGATTGAAGAAGAAGTTGAATTACGGAAGAGTCGACTTTTTACCGCTCCCACTTCATCAACCTTGGGAGAGCATTTTCGTCAACAATCTCGGCAAACTTCCTTAAAGAAGGAATAGCTTCAAGTGCCCAAACCTACGATGCATTTACATTCAAGTGATGGACCGAACATAATCATAAAACAAGTTATGTATATATATATATATATATATATATATATATATATATATATATATATATATATATATATATATATGTATGTATGTAATGAATTAAAACACGGATTTGGCTTATACATACCTTCAAAGCGTCATGGAAAACCATATAAAGTATATCCGATCGGGGATTTTGAAAGAATCCTCATGTCCCCTCCTCCAAACATAGACGGTGGCTTCATAAGAAGCGTTTCCCCATGGATACTTATTGAAAGCATCCAAATCCTCAACCAACTTAAAGATCCACCAACCCACCATGACGTCTCTCTTCCGATCCCCACACAACGTACGTCAATATAACGATCAACCCAAGTTTGTAACGGTCATTAGCATCCTTAATGCGATTAAACTTTGCCCAGACATCCTTCCTATACACTTTCGATGAGTTTTTAAAATACTTATTAACTAATCTAGACTCTTTTCCTACCCCTATATCGACATTGCTACCGTCGCCAACCAAGAGACCACTAACCAGCGCAAATTCTTCTACACTAAATCGTATTTTTTTGCCTCCGACTTTGAACCAAAAAACATTGGCATCTACATTCCATGGACTCGCCAACCTCATTAACAACTGATGTATTATCATGTTGGCTTGCATATCCTTCAAATGGATTAAGTGTCCAAAACAAGACTGCTCCAACATTTCTTTGTGCGTGTCATTAAGCTTTTCATAAATTCAATTGTTTTACCAATTGAACAACGGGAAAAAACTTCACATTTTGCAGACCTTTCTTCTTCGCTAAGTGCATAATTCAACGGCATTTTTTCAACTTATCTATAACCAACAAAATAAGAAATTTCAATTCAATCGAATTAAAGAACAAATGAATGTGAATACACAGTTGAAACAAATAAGAAATTTCAATTCAACACCAACAACTAATAACACATCACCGGCATTGTTTGAGCTAACAAATGATTTGACACCACAAAATTTAACAAATCACATCCCCAAAATCATACATGCACACCACAAAATTTAACTAATCGCATCCCAAATCATACATGCACATACCAATATGCGTGATTTATAACCCACCAACAAAATCGTACCTTTTGCAGATTCGCTCGAATGTTCCAGTCGCCTCCTTCAAGTTTCTGTTCTTCGTTGATCAGCTTCCGGTTGGAGTATAGAGAATGTTGAGGAGATTTGTTTATCACAAGTTCGACCCTGTGTTCATGCGGTGATTTTGGGAAGAATTGGAGGGTGAATTTGGGGAAGCTCTCGCAAATAGTTAATAGTTAATCAAGGGGCCCAGAATTTTGGGGGAATTGTGTTAACAAATTTAGGGATTTTGGGATAAAATATGAAGGATAAGATGAGGGGTATTTCTGTCAAAGCAACGTTTCATAAGGTTTTCCTCTTTTTTCATTTTCTTATTTGGGTCAAAGCTCATTGCTACAAACCCAAAAGTTGATACGCTTAAAGATGTCATTCAATTATTTGTTGTTTGGCTGGATTCTCCCGGAATTGAAGCTGCTAGAAGCAAATGAGCGAAGATCTAAGTGAATGGTAGGCGGCGGCGGAAGAGCTGTGTTACCGAAGCCTCACTCCGACAATTGGAAGATCTCCAATGGTCCGGCAACTAAATTTGCCGACGGGAATAAGTTTATCATTAAAAGTGCTGATATGAAGGAATATGCAGCAAAGAGCAGTTGAAATTTCTATCTCAGTAACACTCTTTGATCTATAACTTAATCTGAACTTTTATTTTGTTTGCTTTATGGTTCGTATGTAAATTTTGAAGATATATGTGAAAATATTCAAGAAGTCTTTCATTTCTAATTGCACAGTTAAGAAATTATTGTGCTGATGGTACTGTTTTTTCTACAAAATCAAGTTAAAATTCAAGAAGATCACATTGAAAATGGTGGCTAATTTGCTGGTGATTTCGTGATTTGGCTTGGGCGACGAGATTGGAAGAGATTCACTGGTGTCGAGAATCGGGTTTTCTTTAGCAGGTGGAGTAGGGATATGAGCAACAGGGGGATTTTGGTGGTCTAATTTGCTGTGCCATTGCGGCTTTAACTGAATCAATGTGAACTTTAAGGTCGTCAAAACATAGGTACAAGGCGGAGAGCTCCGGAAAAGGAGCCGAGCTCAGTTATGAAGTTAATGCAACCTCGGAGTGGTGACGGGGATGGTGGTTCCGGTGATTGACATAAGGTGAATCTGAGGATTGAGGGGATTCTTGATTGATTTCGGTGGTTTGTTTGAAGATTCGTTTCTAGCTGGAATTTTAGTAAAGGCTCTGTTTTTTTTACGTCTCAAACTTTTGTTTTGCATTTGTATTTTGTTCTAGCAACTTTCTTACGAATATTGTGTATAAAAGCAGCAGAATATTGAAGTGCCCTTTTTGGTTAAATGTTTTGCTTTTGTTGTTTGATACGTGGCTGTGTGAAATTGATTATCTTGTCAAGATGCCTTGCACTCCCTAATATCACATTGTACTGCACTTAATATTTTGCTGAATTTATAGTGCACATAAGCTGCTTTATTTTCTGCGTTTTATTGGCTGATTTTGTGATTTATCACATCTCTAAGTGCTGAACCTTTTTGTGCATAAAACCTGCTGCTTTGCATTTGATCTCTAGTTGAATTACTTCACATAATCTTCATTTGAACACCTGCTGTTGTATATCTGCTACCTCCATTCTTGCTGAACCCTTGGCTGAGACTTTACCTTTAAAGTGCTGCTGTAAGAGCCTTTTATCATCTAGATGGTTGAAGCTTTGAATATATCCTGATCCTCTTGAATGAGCCTTATATGAGCCAGATATGTGTGCCTTGAAGTAGTCACTTGAATTAAGCCTTAAATGAGCCTGATATTGTTTATCGACATCGACATCGACATCAGTATCGTGCATCTTTTGTGTGCCTTATATGATACTGTTAGTGATATTGTGTGCCTTATATGAACCTTATATGAGCCAGATATGATATGAGCTTTCAGTTTCTATTTCATTTCACTTTGAACAAAAATAATAATAGTATTAAGAGTTCTTGAATTTGGTTATATCATTTTCCAATGTTACTATTTCTACCATTGATGAACTGACCATTAATTTCACAATTTATTGCTTTTAGGTGCAACGGGATTATAAGCCTATTTTTGTAATCTTTGGTCTTCTTTGCACACAGCGTTAGAGCAGGAAGAAATGTCTATGATATTCATCCCAATAGTGTAATTGTATCATGGTTACCACAGTACCATGATTGTGGGCTAATGTTTTTGTTGTTATCTATTGTATCAGGAGCAAAAATCTTACATAATGTCTACTGCTAATAAAAAAATCTTTCAATTCTTGACATTATTTATCTTTCAAACGCCAACAATACATGGTTCTATCTTTTCCTTTCTCTCTTAAAAACAAAAACGGACAATTCAATCACTTACTTAGTGATAGTCCCCCAAACTATTTCTTTTTCTCTTCTTTCTTTCTAGTATCTCCGGCTTCCGATCTCTCTATACCTATTTCTTAATTCTTTCTAGTCATCAAAATACATTATGTCTCTCAATTGACTCATTTCATTGGCACATATCCTTTCACTCTCTTGAGTTGCTATATCTCAATCTATAAATTCTTATTTCTTCTATTTCTTTTTTAGGGTATTATATTCCCTCCTTATCCATTGAATTAAGCCTTAAATGAGCCTTATATGAGCCAAATATGTGTGCCTTGAAGTAGTCACTTGAATTAAGCCTTAAATGAGACTGATATTGATCATCGATCATCGTCATCATTATCGATGTGTTAGTGTAAACGCTTCTATAAAATTCGGCTTTCAAATACTACGTCGAAAGGGTATCAAACGTGGTCTCAAAATGAATATAAAAAAAATATGAACTTTGGTGAAACAATTTTGATGATCGGTGTTCTAAATCAAAAGTTACGGTCGTTTATAAGTAAAAAGCGCTCCGGTTAATACAAATATTTTTTCGTCTTTCAAAATATATGTCGGAAGTGTATCGTATTTAGGCTCAAATTAAAGAGCAAAAAAAACATATGAATTTTGGTGAAAAAATTTCGATGATCGGAGTTGTAAATCAAAAGTTACGATTGTTTGGGGAAAAAAAAAACAGAAACAAAATAGGATCAAACTGATCAATGTACTCATGTAGCTAAGGACGCGCGCGACTGTTATTAAGGGGTATTTTTGTCCGTCTGAAATTATTTGTCCTTTTACAAAAAAAAAAAGTGTGTCATATTTATTCATTTTGTAATTTTTTTTTTGTCATTTTCCCTCAATCTCTCTTTATTATATAAATTGTTACGCAACATTTACAGGTGGACATTATCTCACAATCTTCCGTTAATCCCAATGAATATAGTCAATACCATTGAACATTTTCTAACTCTTACAAAATACTACCTCCGTCCCAAAATGTAAGTTCTTTTTAGCTTTTTTTGTTTTGTCCATAATATAAGTCCATTTAAATAACCAAGAAAGTATTTATTACATTTTTCTATTTTTACCCCTCAATTATTATCTATTCACCCATTTTTTACTAATCTACATTAATAATAGGAGGAAGGGGCTACAATGACAAAAAAAATCATAAATGGGTCTAGAAGGACGTTACTACATATTTTGTGATTAGAAAGGACAAATTCATAATAAATGGACAAAAATACCCTTTTACACATTAAACACGTAGTAACACTAGATAAAATATCGTAACATCCAATGGAAAAGTAGTAACAGCCTAAAAACAAGTAGTAATAGCCCGTAAAATATAGTAACGGCCAATAAACAAGTAGTAACATCCCATAAACAAGTCGTAATAGTAAAAAAAAAAAGTAGTAACTGCCCAAAAATGTAGTTTGCTGGTTTCCATCCTCAATCAAATCCTTGATTTGATTTTCGTGGTCAATCTTCCATGGCCCCAACTCTAAACTTTTTCAAAAAAACCAGCCTCCGATCTTCTTGGCCGGAAATTGGATTGGGTTGGAGCAGTGGACGGAGCAGCCTCCATACGCAGGTTTCCTTCTCCGGCAGCCTTGTCTCCTCCGGCTGCTTTAAACCAAAAAAAAAAAAAAAAAAAATTCTTTTTCTCTCCCAATCGCCTGCTTCCTGATCTCAAAAAAAAAAAAATCTTTCTTTCTGCTCCATTTTGCATCACAATCTATCTGTTACACTTTCCCTTCCGTTCATAAATAAATCTTGTTCAATCTGCTGTTGCACAGAGACGGAGGGATGGGGTTATGCAACAGATACTCTCGCTGGATTTGCCTCTCTGCTGTTCGGGCGCAATTGACAGGAGAACCATCGATGGTGGTGCAATTTGCTGGAGAAGGAAGGTGATGCCGATCTGAAATTGAACGCCGATGCTATGAAGGAGTGAACGCCGATGCTATGAAGGAGAAGGAACGCCGATGTTAAAGGAGAAGGAACGCTAATTTGCGGATCTGAAATTGAACGCAGCACCCTTTTCCTGAAATTGAACGCTGCACCCTTTTTTCGGAGAGCATGGTTATGGATTTTCGAAAAAGGGTATATTGGGGAAATTACACATGTTTTGTCCTTTCTAATATTCAGTTTCCTTGGATCCTAATAATCAAATTATTTTGTCCTTATCGGAAAAAACCTATAATAATAGTCAATGGTTATTTTAGATTTTTCCATCAAAATTAATGACACATAACCAATTTAACCAACTTTCTTAATCTGCGTGAAATACCCTAAAATGACTTATATTTTGGGACGGATGTAGTACCGTTTATTGATTATTTTATTTATTTGGTCAAATTAAAGTCAACTTTTGATTGTAATGATTTCTAAGTCACATTTCCTACCCATATTGTATATAAGGTATGAGGTCAAACAAAAAAAAACAATCAAAAAATTAATTTAACACTTATAGTAATCTATTCCATATCACATATGAAAATTTTATGTTGGAACAATCCTTATCCCGGATCGATTATGCTAAATTATTGAGAATCAGAGAACGATATTAATCTACAAACATACCTGAATCCATAGCAGCGGAAGACTCTGTAGATGTTGTAGGATCGATCTTCCAGATCTATACACCTCCTATTTCTTGTCATAAGAACCCTTTTGTATTCTCTGTATTTTTCTCTTATGATAATGGGGGTCAAAAGAGAGTAGGAAAAGTGTATGACCTAGGGACCATAACCCACCCTTATATAGTAAAATATTTATTAGGTCTTTCCAATTTTACCCATCATAAAATTAGAAATTACCTCCGAGTTTCTACACATTAAAGGTCCACACCCTAGCGATACGTTGCAGTCCAATAATTATAACCGTAGTAGATCACTTTAAAACGGACTAACATTTATTGACAGTCTACGACATAACAATTATTTCACATATAAGCCCAACGTTGGATATATGATCCAACAATCTCCCACTTGGGCTATATGTGTAACTTTATAATTGTATGTCATAAGATAACCGAATGAGCGCTCAACTTGGCTGTCATTACAAAACGTATCAATATCAATCCCGTCCATCAATCCCATCAACATAGGACCAAAGCGGCCTTCATCACATCTATCGTGACGAGACCCATCAATGATCACATATGCTAATAAAACTGAATGACATGGATCATGATGTGGATGCGTAGCATGGAAAATAACATGACATGTGATCTTAACATGTATATTTCCAACTGGTCCACCTTAATCTTAATGAGATCAAAACTGTATATCGAGATCAAAGTGTAAAACATCAAAACTTAAATTTCTGAAAAAGAACTATAACTGTAACTTTAACTTTAACCATAACTTTAAACTGAATAACCGAAAACTGTGTCTATATCGAAACAAACATTATCAACTACAAACTCCCACTAAACCTAAGCATCCTTAACTGACATTACACCCATATGAGCAATATGCTCAAGAAAATCTTGGGTGGTTGTCCTTTAGTGAGTGGATCCACAATAATGGAGTTTGTCATGATAATTTCAATAGACACCCTTCCACTTTGAACTCTATCTTTAACAACTAGGAACCTTATATCAATGTTCTTAGACATTGATGAGCTCATGTTGTTGTTGGGATAAAAGCTTTGGAGAATTATTATCACAAGAACCCTTAATGGTCCTTATATGACCAAAAACTCGCAGCCTGAAATATATTTCCGCATCTATATCCCATCACTAGTGGCTTCAAAAGCCTAAAATTTTTGTCTTCAAAGTCAAAGAAGCCATAAGTGCCTGCTTAGCACTTTTGACAATATGAAGACACAACCTTATGTGGATTTAAATGTATATTTACATCCACCAAAACCTGAGACAGTATACCGAATGATCTCTAACCGATCTGACTCATTTTATGTGAGCATTATTTAGTTTGTTTCCTGTAAATATTTAAAACATAATTGGCTGCGACCAAATGACCCTTTTCAGGATCTTTTAAGAATCGCCACTTTGAATGAAATGTACACAATAACCGAGACATGTACAAACCTAAGCACACATTAGACTCCCAATAATAAATCAAATGGAATCTTCGCATTCCCTCCTACTTTATATCATTAGAAAAGGCACAGTGAGACTAAACTTGTCTCACTTAGACACAGGGGTACCATGTTGTTTACAATACATCATGTCGAGTCTCATAAGAAAACTTTATTGATATAGTCTATTTGTAATCATCCAATAATACCTCAATAATAACCCTGATATACATGGATCTTGAAACTGAACTTGCGTGAGCTAAATCTTTCAACTCAAATCCGGACGAGAGAAATGATTTAGTTTAACACTCTCAAAATCTATATCGTTACTAGTTATCATCGATATGTCAAACCAAGAGTATGAACCTACTTCCACTAAACTTATGGTAGATATATTCATCAACTGAATCTGCCTCTGAACTAATTGGAAAGACCTAATAAATATATCATTAGTTTTGTCTCATTTAGTTCAGAGGCAGATTCAGTTGATGAATATATCTACCATAAGTTTAGTGGAAGTAGGTTCATACTCTTGGTTTGACATATCGATGATAACTAGTAACGATATAGATTTTGAGAGTGTTAAACTAAATCATTTCTCTCGTCCGGATTTGAGTTGAAAGATTTAGCTCACGCAAGTTCAGTTTCAAGATCCATGTATATCAGGGTTATTATTGAGGTATTATTGGATCATTACAAACAGACTATATCAATAAAGTTTTCTTATGAGACTCGACATGATGTATTGTAAACAACATGGTACCCCTGTGTCTAAGTGAGACAAGTTTAGTCTCACTGTGCCTTTTCTAATGATATAAAGTAGGAGGGAATGCAGAAGATTCCATTTGATTTATTATTGGGAGTCTAATGTGTGCTTAGGTTTGTACATGTCTGGTTATTGTGTACATTTCATTCAGGTTGAGCAGATTCTTAAAAGATCCTGAAAAGGGTCATTTGGTCGCAGCCAATTATGTTTTAAATATTTACAGGAAACAAACTAAATAATGCTCACATAAAATGAGTCAGATCGGTTAGAGATCATTCGGTATACTGACTCAGGTTTTGGTGGATGTAAATATACATTTAAATCCACATAAGGTTGTGTCTTGTTGGAGAGATTTTGCATCATTAAAACAAAAGAAAATTTATAAAACCTATACTACCATCCAAAACTACCTCCTAACCGGCCGAATACCGGGTAGTTGATAGCATAGTAGGGTAAGTACAGGGTCGATCCACAGGGAATTGGGATGTTGAATCTAATCTAATTAATTCCTACCAATTGTTACTCATAATACGAAAGGAAAAACATAAAAGCGTAAAGAACAATGAAACTAAATCTAACCTAAGAAACAAAATAAAACAATCTAACCAAAAGACATGGGGTCAAACATTGAACAAACCTAGTGATCTCAATTCTAGTTATCTCATGATTTCAAGTCAATTTGTGGTTTCACCCTTTCACGAGACATAAACCCCTAATTCCTTAGTGAACTTATCTCTCAAGCTATGAACTCCTACTTCCGTAGCAACTTCAATTATCTATCTCTCATCTTTCGAATGTTGAGACTGATTTACCAAACAAAACGACGGGTGTAGATTCAAGTTACTCTCGTATAATCGAATCTAACAACCTAGGAATCTAACCAATTAATTTATCACATAATCAACGGCTAAAAACCCTATCTTTCTATGGTGATCTAAGGTTTATGCAACTTCCGTATTATAAACATCAATAGAAAACAAATCTTTCAATCTATTCTCATGGCATCATAAACACATAGAAAAGATACAAAACGAAATCAAATCATGAAGAGAAACTGGAATTGAATTAATCGAAGAGAACTCACATAGTTTCATACAAGGATTGATCCAAGAACGGAAAAGAAAAACATCTAAACTACTCCTAATCTAACCTCGGTTCACCCGAGCACAAGGCTCGGGTGACCGGCCTTCAAACTCTCAAGATGCGACTGCTGGCCTCTCTTTTGATGTGAAGAAAATTTCTAAATGTTAGAGGGTGTGGGGCTGCTGTGCTTTAAATAGAAAACTGAGGCGGTTGCTACAGTAACCTAAGTCGGTTTCAGCAAAAACGGCGGTGGACGCCCATTCACTCAACCGGACGCCCGTCCAAAATGCTTGGACGGAGACTGGACGTTCGTTTAGCCAGCGTCTGAACTCTCTGTACTGAATTCCTTCCCCTGAACGCTCATTCACTTGGATGACCGCCCGTCCATAATGGACGTGATGGACGCCGCCCGCATTCTTTGGACTTCGGTTTCTTGATCATTATCCTTTTCTTCCGCCATCTTTATCCTCTTTCTCTCATCTCTATCTCTTTAACACTTCAAATTCAACTTTAGCCTCTTCCAAATCTCTTCCAAAGTTAAAGATATGTATCTACACACATCGAAAAACATACCAAAACGTAACACAATTCCAAAACAACATAAAATCACCAAATAAGCATATAAATCGATACGTTTTCATATTTAACCATTAAAAACACCATTTACTCAATACTTACATATATAGCTCAAAATCTATGAAAATCATACGAATGTAGGGGAAATTGATATAGAAAATATCTATAAAAATCACTATAAATTAGCCCTTAACAACACCCCCACACTTATCTTTTTGCTCGTCCTCGAGTAAAACAGAACAAAATCAAGCTCGAGAGAAATAAACATCTATACAAATATAAAGTATATTCAATAACTTAGAAGTTCACCCGCGTGAGTGTGTGCATAGCCATAATAAACTTCCACTAAGTTCCACAATTTGAAAGTTATTCAAACCAAAACTAGCCCGGTTTCCCATCTAAGTTAGAAATATTCAAAAATTATAATGTGCACTTTACAAAACATACATATCCCAAAAAGAAATAGTAGAGAATATCTAAAACATTTCGACAAACTCAGAGGATAATCCTACAACATATCCTTCGCTTTATATCTGGTATAAGATTAACGATAACTAAGTCCTTACTTATTCATAATAATATATGTCAATATTTTCACTTTTTCACACTTTTCTAACACACATCGAGAATAAGCTTTTGCCCTCATAGAGAATAGGACATTTCAAGATAATCCCCTACCTTACTCCAATCATAAGGCAACTATAAACCGATATCGTCGTGAGCTTTTGGTCATCATAGTGGAATAGGACATACGTGGTACACCCTACCTCACCCAAATCATAAACCGACTTCCGACACACACAATTACAATTATGTTTACTTAGAGATTTTCGGGTCGGGTGGAAAAGATTATTTTCTAGTAGCACTGCACCATCGAGCATAACACCTCAAGTGAACAATTTATTACTATTGCAAAGACTTAATCACGTTTCACTTATCACATTCAAACTTACTGGATATTCACAAAGATGTCATACTTTAATCCTAGAATACAAACTACTATACTTTTCAAGAATTGTACATAAGCAAAGAAACATGCTATAATCATCAAAAATCTCCAACTAAAATGGGGTAGGCTTTCAACATTTAGCTCATCATTTACTATGGCATGTGAAAAGAGTGTCGGGTGAAACAACTAAAATTACTAAATATACGTAATATAGCAAAATGATATAAACTCAAGCAAAGATATGCCTTTGTCTACTCGGGATATAACAAAAATTTGAAAAATTAAGCACTTTTCATAGAAATACTAAAAATATGAGCAAACGAAAGTAGACACATAAATCATCTATCCCTTCCCCACACTTAGATTGCAACTTGTCCTCAAGTTGTACGTAAATAAAGAAAAGGTAAGAGTACTTAGTCGATTGGATCTTTGCAGTGCTGGAGGAACCAACAAGAACCAGGATTGCTTGCATAGCTCGATGGAGCGTGGAGCATCACAGACACTGAATTCATCTTTAAAGTGCACAATAGCTATAGAAAGTATCCTGCAGACTTGATTAGTGCAAAAAGAGTCTACGGGGAAAAGATTAGACTTATACAAATAAAGCACATAAGGAAAAGAATTTATAGAGATATTCAAATTATGCTCACATAAAGATGGACACATATACATGAAAATATCACAAACTCGTAGGCTAGGTGCAACTATATGAAAATATACTACAATGCAGCCTACATGATATGCAATAATAATAATGATGGCATATGCAAAACCAACAGTAACCATCGTGAAAAAAAACGAGGTAGTATTACGGAAACCGACAGTTAACTACGCTCAAGAAAAATAAAAGAAAAATAGAAAAACAATGCAACTAGATGACATGCAAATAATGATATGCATCTAAGTGATATGCAAAAATAAAAGAAAATAAAAGAAAGAAAACTAGCCCACTCATTAGCAGCATGACATGTATAAAATAAACGTCTACCAAATAATGACAGGTTACGATAAACGCAGCAGTCTTTGTTCATTACATGCAGTGTAGACGCGCTTTAAGACTCATCAAAGGTGATAGCATTATGGAAAACCAACAGTTAGCTATACTAAACAGATATAACTCATATGGCCTAAGACGTAGCATACGGAAACCGACAGTAGCTACCCATATGAGTTACATAAACAACAGGAAAGCACATAAGTCTCAAAGCTTAAAAGATTCATCACAGCGGTGTGTAGCATACGGAAACCGACATTAGCTACTAATTAACACGAAGACCAGTTATAGCATACGAGAACCGACAGTAACTATAACTTGCATAGATGAATCATGTATAAGGAATAAGATCATTTACTTAGCATGAATTCATAGATGGAAAGGTATAACATTCATATTCAGGACATCTATGTAAAAAAATAAATAGGCCACAGATGCTCGAATGTAAGCAATCCATACTAAATAAAAGCATTAGGAATGAGATCAAGAAAACCTGGACTACGAATCGGGCGTCAAAGACAAATGACGGGCGTTCACCTCAAAATACTGACTTTGGACGGCGTCAAAGCAAAACAAACGCTCGTTTGACTTGAAAACCAACCGGACGGACGTTCGTAAAGCATAGACGCCGTCGTGCGGTCCTTTAAACGTAAGCAGTCGAAAATATTTGAACGGACGAAGCGCCCAATACTTTCAAACGCTCATTTACTGCAGTTTAAAGAATCGGACGGGCGTTCACTAACTTGAACGCTTCGTCCATACAACGAATACACACAGAGAGCAAGAAAACGCAGACAAACCCTAAAAACTTAAAACACATATTAACACAGATCAATGACCACTTTCAATTAAAGCACAAAAGAGGTTAGATCGGAAAACACATAAACACATACTTCACGCTTAAACAAATCGAGTAAAAACTTTTGCACATTCTTAACCTTATGGTCATCTAAACACGGCAAAATAAAAACTCTCGATTTGGTAAACGCTACTTTTATTAAAACGAAAAATAAACATAACAAAATCGAGAAATAACAAGATCAGATTCAACATGACACCTATTCCCCGGCAACGGCGCCACTTTTGTTGGAGAGATTTTGCATCATTAAAACAAAAGAAAATTTATAAAACCTATACTACCATGCAAAACTACCTCCTAACCGGCCGAATACCGGGTAGTTGATAGCATAGTAGGTAAATACATGTGGTCGATCCACAGGGTGGGATGTTGAATCTAATCTAATTAATTCCTACCAATTGTTACTCATAATACGAAAGGAAAAACATAAAAGCGTAAAGAACAATGAAACTAAATCTAACCTAGAAACAAAATAAAGCAAGTCTAACCAAAAGACATGGTCAAACATTGAACAAACCTAGTGATCTCAATTCTAGTTATCTCATGATTTCAAGTCAATTTGTGGTTTCACCCTTTCACGAGACATAAACCCCTAATTCCTTAGTGAACTTATCTCTCAAGCTATGAACTCCTACTTCCGTAGCAACTTCAATTATCTATCTCTCATCTTTCGAATGTTGAGACTGATTTACCAAACAAAACGACGGGTGTAGATTCAAGTTACTCTCGTATAATCAAATCTACCAACCTAGGAATCTAACCAATTAATTTGTCACATAATCAACGGCTAAAAACCCTATCTTTCTATGGTGATCTAAGGTTTATGCAACTTCCGTATTATAAACATCAATAGAAAACAAATCTTTCAATCTATTCTCATGGCATCATAAACACATAGAAAAGATACAAAACGAAATCAAATCATGAAGAGAAACCGGAATTGAATTAATCGAAGAGAACTCACATAGTTTCATACAAGGATTGATCCAAGAACGAAAAGAAAAACATCTAAACTACTCCTAATCTAACCTCGGTTCACCCGAGCACACAAGCTCGGGTGACCGGCCTTCAAACTCTCAAGATGCATTGCTGGCCTCTCTTTTGATGTGAAGAAATTTCGAATGAATTAGGTTTGGGGCTGCTGTGCTTTTAAATAGAAAATCGAGGCGGTTGCTACAAGAACCTAAGTCGGTTTCAAAAAAAACGCGGGTGACGCCCGCTCACTCACCGGACGCCCGCCCAAAATGCTTGGACGGAGATCGACGTTCGCTTAGCCGGCCTCGAACTCTCTGCATCTTGAATTCCTTCCCCTGAACGCTCGTTCACTTGGATGACCGCCCGTCCATAATGGACGCTGCATGGACGCTCGTCCAGATTTGCTGGACTTCGGTTTCTTGATCATTATCCTTTTCTTCCGCCATCTTTATCCTCTTTCTCTCATCTCTATCTCTTTAACACTTCAAATTCAACTTTAGCCTCTTCCAAATCTCTTCCAAAGTTAAAGATATGTATCTACACACATCGAAAAACATACCAAAACGTAACACAATTCCAAAACAACATAAAATCACCAAATAAGCATATAAATCGATACGTTTTCATATTTAACCATTAAAAACACCATTTACTCAATACTTACATATATAGCTCAAAATCTATGAAAATCATACGAATGTAGGGGAAATTGATATAGAAAATATCTATAAAAATCACTATAAATTAGCCCTTAACATGTCTTCATATTGTCAAAAGTGCTAACCAGGCACTTATGGCTTCTTTGACTTTGAAGACAAAAATTTTAGGCTTTTGAAGCCACTAGTGATGGGATATAGATGCGGAAATATATTTCAGGCTGCGAGTTTTTGGTCATATAAGGACCATTAAGGGTTCTTGTGATAATAATTCTCCAAAGCTTTTATCCCAACAACAACATGAGCTCATCAATGTCTAAGAACATTGATATAAGGTTCCTAGTTGTTAAAGATAGAGTTCAAAGTGGAAGGGTGTCTATTGAAATTATCATGACAAACTCCATTATTGTGGATCCACTCACTAAAGGACAACCACCCAAGCGATACGTTGCAGTCCAATAATTATAACCGTAGTAGATCATTTTAAAACGGACTAACATTTATTGACAGTCTACGACATAACAATTATTTCACATATAAGCCCAACGTTGGATATATGATCCAACATTTTATTCATCTAAATGAATGCAAAGAGTGAGATATGCATGACATGACATTTTGTTAGGTATAATCCTAGCCATACATCTGACACATAGATCATTCACAAATGCGTAAAATAACACGTGATAAAGTGGATTGTGCCCTTATCTATTTATTACAAAATATTGGGGGGAAAACAACTTGATGCATCTTCAAACTTCTAGACCCATCTGGAATATTCTGGAATAAAATCTGAAAGTTGGAATTGCATATATGTGTCAGCGTTGAAGCGCCACAGCCAGAGCTGAGTTGCTAGCTTTGGAGCTATATCGGCAGCCTGGAGCTGAATCGGCATGATCAACACCCAAATTCTTTAACATCTTTTCCAAAACAGCATCTTGATGGATTTTAAAGCTATTACAAGATCTATCCTACATACACGCTATCTAGCCACCTAGATCTATTAAAGCAATAATTCCAATAATTACATCAAGAAATAAAGATCATATATATACATCAAATAGAAAAGGGAAATTTACCGATCCATAATATTCAGATCCAAACTAAGCATTTAAAAGATAACAACTTTAAATCTAAAATGCAAAGCTAATCCACTCTTACATTACATCTAGTCAAAAACATTCATAAATTTGTATTTATCATGCCAAAAAATGCCAATGTCCCACCAATAAAATAATCTTGATGAGGGACAAATATTAAAATATGGGTTGTGTATTTTTACAAACACGTGGTCCACAATTCTATCTTAATTTCTACTGTTTATAGTGCACCAAGTCAAACTTGTTTCTGAACCATTCAAAACTTTGTGTAAAAAAATTACTCATACCGTTTTAATTTGTTTGGGAAAGTTTAAAACTCTTAAGATTTAAGGGTACATCATTTATTATCTTGTCTAGTCATTAAAAACATGAATATTTTACAATTATATCATTTTTTATTGTGCTTAATCTTCTTAATAAATGTAGTTATTTGGGTATTTTAGGAATTTAAGAAGAACTTTTTAGTTTAAATATTAGTTATGAGACTTATTTTGGGACATCCATAAAATAATAAGTCCCAAACAATTCGGGACGGAGGGAGTATTTATTATGACTAACAACCTTTCCCTTACTCGAGAATAAGGGCAGACCAAGGGGGGTAGTCGCCCCCCTCAGATCGAGAAAAAACACTACTATCTATGTTATGTGTTTTTTTTTTGCCCCGCCTTAAAATATATATTCGTCTTTATAATTTATAATAATGAACAAATGTTAACAAGAATATAATTTATGTATTAATTGACATTCAGTCCAGTGATTTAATATAATAGCGAAAATGACAAATTGTCATTCCATTGGACGATTATGTTCTTTCTACGTTTTTATTTTTGTTTTAGTGGATTTGTTTGATATTAAAAGTTTTAGTGGATTATTTTTAATGGATTCGTTTGATAATGAAATTGAATTCGTTAAATGTGACAAGGTTAATTTCGCTCTTTTCCGGTGTCTTTTGTCATTTTTCACCATTTTTCAATTCATTTCCTTTTTTACAACCTCTTCTCCACTTTTGTCCTTTATAACTATTATCTCTTATAATAATCGGATAAAAAGTTGATATAAAACTTTTGTCATTTAATAAAAATAATTAGTTATTACAAAAGTGATACATCTAAACAAATATAAATAAAAAAATAAAATTACTAATAAAAATACTAATGAGTGAAATGTTTTTCTCCCTAAAAAAATTGTTTAATGTGTGTAATGTTTATTTTGGGAGTAGAATGGTTAATGTGTTTGGATAAAACCATATGCAATATTGTTTTTTTCTTCAATATATATTGTAAAATGTATAATTAGGGATGAACATGGTCCAGTTTGGCCGGTTTTTTCCCGTCTATAAAACCAAACCATTTTATATGGTTTCAAAATTTTCAACCCAAACGGAAACGGTTTTTAGGTTAAAACCATTTGTTCGGTCCGGTTTGGTTTGACTTGGTTCCGGTTTTTCACGGTTTTCATGAACAAATAAAATCATCGATTGAAAATCACTACTTATCCAAAAAAAATATATGGTAATATAAGTGTTACATCAATACTACTAAGTGATTGAAGCCGAAGAGATGATATAACCAATTATCTATATTGAACTATAATCCATCATCCAAATTAACAAATGCGTTACCTACCACCGAACTTCCTAATTAGGCTTAATCAAGATAATAACTAATCTTATTTTCCTCATTTCAATTCACCAGTGAAGATTTAACACCGACACATTATTAATATTAAACTAACATCTTCCTAAAAAAGCTACCACCTACAACATTGAATAATTAACTTAGATAAATAACAACGTGCTTAAGACACAATATTATTTGAGTGAGATTAGAGGAGAAATATGAATGTATTATATTTCGTAAGTGAGTAAGATAGATGAAATGTAACTAATTTTTGCACATATTAGAAAAATAATGATGAGTCATCTCAAATATTTGTGTTGAGAAAGCAAAGAGAACAGAGGATTAGAGATTGCGAGTCGTTAATTGATTCTTGTTGTGTTGTTCTCTTATGATATCGATTTATTGAAGTAAAAGCGTGTGCAACTTGCAACAAGTTGAATGTTTAAGATATGAAATTAATGATGGATAATTAATATATTGCAAATAGGAATTTAAATGAAATGAGTTAGAGTGAATTAAGCAGGCTGATAGTTTAAAATTTTCAAATAAGGCATCCGGTTTCAAAGGGTTTTCAATTTTTCAAATTGAAGCCAAATTGTTTTAAACGGTTTAGTTTTAGTTATATGAAAACCGACCAAAAAACCATGGTTTACGCTTTTCCGGTTTGATTCAATTTGGTCCGGTCGGTTGGTTTGGTTTCTAAAATTTTTGTTCACCCCTATGTATAATAATATTTATTTTTATTATATAGTAGTGTTTCTCTTCGAATTCAATGTGTAGGAAAAAAATTATTTATTTTCACACCACAATTCAACAGATACACCACACTACCTTTGAACCACATCAAAACAACCTTGAAAAATTCGATTCTTATGTCAATAATCGTCTTTTCAAAAGTCGATCTTGAGAAAGTCGATTGTTGAGTCAAGAGTCGACATTTTTGACGGTTGATTATTTGTTATTGGTGTGGTGCACCGGCATAAACTATGGGGTGAAATAATAAACCAAAAAAAAAAAACAATAGTATACATTTTTCTACTTGTAAAGAGGTTCTTGTATTATCGCTTCTGTTAGAGATAATGATAAAATTAAACGTCTAAATAATTATGTTTGAATTTGAATTATGTACCACAAAAAATATATATTAAGACACATATTTAAAGACATTTTATAAAAAAACGTCCCATTAGACGGCTGAAGGGGCGCTCCATTGCATTGTGCGTTTTGCTACAGTGAAGTATCTTTATTTATTTATTTTATTCACATTAAAATGCGTTTTGGAAACGCCTCATCAGATTTCCCCTCTTTTTGAATATTTTTTCATACCTAAAAAAAAATTAGCGGGTAAACGTACCGGAGTTGGGATCGTCTGCCGTGAAACCCTCTGCCGTGCGGTGCTATAAGCCTGAAACGGTGTCGTTTCGGGCCGAAGTGACGTCGTTTTGATGTACCGTTTGCCGTGCGGTGCTATAAGCCTGAAACGGTGTCGTTTCGGACCGAAGTGACGTCGTTTTGATGTACCGTTTTGCATCACAGCAGCTGATGATTTCAGGGCGGAGGATCGAGGTCCAAACGTACCGCGCTTTATTTTCCCAATCTCCCCCCTCTCCTCCCCAAAAGCTTCCATTCATATCTCCTAGCTAGGGCAACTCCTTCGCACAACTCGTTCAGCAAAATCTGAACCCTTCCACAAAAAATCGGAACCAAATCCCTCATTCCCATAAGCAGATTGTACAGAAACCAAATCTTGGCATGTGAGAATTGGCGGAAGGGTTGAAATGAAAGGATGCCAGATCTATGAAGCTCCAAGTAGAAGATTGAAGCAGTTGTAGAGACACTGAATCTGATTCAAAAGCTGTTGGTCCGACG
The DNA here is from genome assembly GCA_026214975.1 of Gentiana macrophylla. Taxonomy (NCBI): domain Eukaryota; kingdom Viridiplantae; phylum Streptophyta; class Magnoliopsida; order Gentianales; family Gentianaceae; genus Gentiana; species Gentiana macrophylla. Next base: position 26,308,541 of record CM047809.1, on the reverse strand, counting down.
TTAAAGCCGTAGAATTTTGACCCCCATGAGATTCGCAGTCGCCAAGATTTGTATTGTAGTTTGTTCCTCTGTACACGGTGAGTTTCTCAACTAATAATTCCCTTTTCTTGGATTTTAACTCAAGATTGGTGGAATGAATATACCTTTTAATCTTCCTGAAACCCATGAGATTCAGAGTCACCAGACATTATATTATACTTTGTTCCTCTGTACAGGGTGAGTTTCTCAACTGATAATTCCCTTTTCTTGGATTTAACTCAACTAGTTTAGGTTAAGCTTCAAAGATCACTTTGGTTATGTCTTGTTAGGATTGACCGAGTATACTAAATGTATTTCTTTTCATGCGAGTTTTGTGGTGTGATGTCTTAACTTTTTTGCTTGCTATGTGGCTCATGAATGTATAGAATATTGTTGTAAGGGTGTTTGCCTCTTTGAGATTGGACACTGTTCTTGAATGCTGATGAGTTGAACTGCTGCAGCAATTATTTCCTTGACGAAATAATTTTATTGCTCTTTTTTCCTCTTCCCTTGAACCCAACACTATTGGCTTTAGTGGTAGAACATTTATTGGCTTGGAATATGGGTGGATTCAGAGTTGTTTGGTTAGTCTTTTTGCTTTGAACTGTGTGGTGTTTTGAACGATATCGCATATCTGAATTCTTTATTTCTTATCCATTTCAGGATATTATGATAATGGGTGAGTACTACTATCAGAGTAACGCAAAAATCACATTTTTTATTTGAAACAAAAATGGTCAATAATTACCTTTCTCATTTTCTACTTGTGTCGATGGACATGACTAGTTGAAGGCATCCCAATTGATGACACAAAAAGAGACATTTGATTCTGGTTGTGAATTGTGATACTACTGAACCATGATGTTCTTATAAAAGTATTATTTTAAGGCATGTATACAATAGCTTACAAAGTTAAATTTCTAATTTTCCGCTTTAAACTTGGGGCTATACATTATATGTCTTAATTGTGCGTGGAATAGACATGTTGAACTAAAAACTTTTAGATATACATCGTCTTGATATCTATGGTTGTGATTTTGGAATAGAATGGAATCTTGTCCCTGGATACCATTCTTCTTCGCATCTTTTATCTTATGGCTCGACAAATAATATGACTGAAAGGTCTATGTGTTGTTGATTGAAATTTGGTGATCATGCAGGTTTCTAAACAATAATGTGGTAATGAATCTCGTGATTAATGTTTATAGTATGCGATGTCAAACTAACAATTGTGGGTGGGTCGTGAATGGCCAATTCTTAGCGGATAATGATGTTGGTGAAATGCTGCTAATTCTTAGCGGATAATGATGTTCGTCGCAGCTGAAAAGGAATGTGAGAAACAACATATGGCTAGAGAATTGATTCTCGAGTCCGACATCCGAAGGAATTCATGCGCCTAAGGTCTCTATCGTCTTCAACAACTGGCAACCTGAATCTCCTAGCACTCTTTACATGTCAAGCTGGTAATTTAAACTTCTTTTCTCTCTATTATCATTGATGTTTTGATATATTCCCTGCAAATATGATTTGTCTGCTAAATTTTTCAATAGGCGATTCGTTTGGTTGAGTGATGCAGGTCGACGAAAGGTTATGTTTTTTTTGCTCCATGCTATTTCTTGTTACTAGATGCTTATTTTGTTAGATGTAGAGTGTTCGAAAGACAATTATTGCTTGTCTATACGGGCAAGTGGGAGATTGCTGGAAATAGCGCCCGAAAGACAATTTATGTAATTATTTTTAGAATTAATAAATGACAGATTTATTCTCATCTTATTACTTGCTTCATGCTTGTAAGTAATACACTACTGAAACCCTAAGACGTATCATATGTAGCCGTATAACTTAGAGTGTGAAGCACGCGATGATTAAGTTTATGGTGATACATTAGAATTGTTAGTTCGTGGTGAAGTTAATCAAAGTATGGGGTCTATTGATTAAACCACCATTAATACGCCCATAACACTTTATGGTGTGACCGTCTTATCCGGACCGTCGGCATTGGTTGTCTAAGTGGGGCATTTATATATGATGTAGTCTTATAGGACTGGACCGATTTGATATGAGTTTCTCATATAATTCCGTGATTGAGAAATCTTATTAAATCACAAAATGTTCATATATGGATTAACCTTAATCCTGAAGTGATTGCATACTCCTACTGGTTTCAGGATAGGGTTTGATGTGTTCGTTAAGGATCGCTAAGAGGCGCGGTCCGAATCACTTTCACGTTGGCAATATTCTGGGATGAGTGAGAAGTGTGTGTCTCATAGATATGGAATCCATTCCTTCCTGCGGGAAGTAGAAAGACAATCCCCTTATTTGTTAGTCCTAGAAACTGATCGATCCGCGGAGTTCGTATTGGTTATGAACTAATTGATTACTAGTGGATTAATGGTAAATAAGGATAAGATGTATTGAAGAAGGTGTACGGAAATAATCCTGCTTCATTACGGATAGTCTATGGAGGGTTAGTTTATATGTAATGATTATATCAATGGACACTTATTGACTCGACTCAACATTTTGAGAATAAGTTATATCTATAATCGATAGAGTTCTGTTTCGGATTTATGGTGGCGTAATTCCAGAATTAATGAGTTGAGTAGAAATATTTTGTTCGATGAATATTTTATTCAATTTATTGTAGCTACTGGTTATAGGTCCATGGTCCCTGGGTTGGCTCCTAACACGCGAGTGTTTTCTCGTTTTATGGAACCTCGAGAATAAATTAAATAGTTGGTCTATTTAATGAATATGCAATATTATTTATTTGGTAAATAATATGTAAAATGGAAAAGACATTTTCTAATAAATTAATGATTAAAATGGCGCCATATTTAGTGATAAATTATGAAAAGAAATTTTTCTAAATTATGTCACATTTGTAATTAATTAATTATCTATTTGTTGGATAATTAATGCAAAAATAAGAGATTGATTTTTTGGGAATTATCTCTTATCTTTTGACAAATATCTTTCCCTTGTAGGAATAGGTAATTGTGGTGTGAAAGCAAACTCTCTCTTTACTAGTTATTTTCCTATATAAAAGAGTTCATTCTAGCACAATACACACAACTAAATGGTGCCACATTCACATAATAATGGAAGAAAAATTAGTTTCTTGCCTTAGTTATTAAGAGAAGTAAAACCTAGGGTTTTTCTTGTGCATATTTGAGGAGGTTCTATGGCGAGGATCGACGTCCACCAGTCGTCGCTAAGAGATACAATCTGGAAGACTACGGCTTCTCCCTTGGTCGACTTTTTTCTTCCTCTCCGTTTGTTGGATAAATCTACTAACCTTCATGTACATTAATTTATTATGCGAATCATATCGTGGTAAAATCGTAAACGAATTTAATTCGTAGCTTCCGCTGTGCATGATCGAGTGTCTTGATTGGTGCTGAGAATCAGATCTGACGATCCAATTATGGATCGGATCCGGATTCAGATTTCTGTATATCCAGCATATTTGACCCCTTGGATATACCCTGTGGTGCATCAAATTATGTTCGTTTTCTCCTAAATTCTGTTTCTGGCGGGATTGTTGTAATTAGATGTTCTGGTTATTTAGTGGTATATAAGCCGTGAGAAGATGAATGATCCTTTTACTTCCTAGTTGGGGTAGGCCTTTTTGAATGAGGATTTTTAAAAGCATATTGAAACGAGGTTGATTTTCATAAGAGGATGCCTATGAAAATCATCTCTTTATTGAGAAATATGGAGGATGCCTTTTCAATTACTTGAAATACTTCGGATAGTCATACGCAAAAAGTCTTTATTAATTCCCTTTACTTTACTTTAATTACTTTATATGGTTTCTTGTTTCATGTTAAAGTCTACATATAATCTTGCCATGAGAACCCTGATAATGTGATTAATAGAACTTGCCTTAGTGTCCTATTTCGGAGGCTTGAATGATCCTTAACATGAGCCCTTTATGTTGGTTAAGTTGTGTTTGTATGCATTCTTTTAACTTGCTTTAAGTTGTGGTTGGAAACCTGTTTTAGACTGTATTTTTGTAAGGATTAAGTGACCTTGTACTGGAGTCTTGATTGTGAGCCCTCGTATGCTTGGATTAAAGTCTTGCTTGCTTTGTTTGAGTCAGCCTATTTAGTGTCTTGTTCAGGTCTGTCCAAAACCCGTTGTACAATCTGGTGTCTCATTTCTGGTTTTCTACTTGCTGCATTGCATTCTGTTCAGTTTATCCATGTTGATCGGTTGATCTTGCTAGTTAATAGGTTGTCCGCATTTGCTAATGTGTTCATTTTAGAGTTTGTTTTATATGCCTCTTTTGTTTATTCTGCCATCCGTTTGCATTAAGTCCAATATGTCTGCTGCCCATCTGTGTGCAAAGTCTGATTCTGATCATGCCTTTGTCCTTTTTTAGGCTAAATTGCAATTTTAGTCCTCTAACTGGACACGTTTTGCAATTTTGGTCATGGTTTTTCTCGGCGACAATTTTAGTCCTGTAAGTGGTCTTTTTTTTGCAAAAATAGTCCTGAACACCGGAAATACCACTTACAGTGACTAAAATTGTCGCCGGAAAAGACCAATTTTAGTCCTGTAAGTGGTCTTTCCGGGGTTCAGGACTATTTTTGCAAAAAAAGACCACTTACAGGACTAAAATTGTCGCCGGAGAAAAACCAGGACCAAAATTGCAAAACATGTCCAGTTAGAGGACTAAAATTGCAATTTAGCCGTCTTTTTTAGATCAAGTCCAGAATATCCTTATGCTTGCTATTATGTGCGCAACCTGCATGTCTAATGTGTCTACATTCTTGAAACCTTTCTTCCAAGCTCTTATCGCAACAGCCTTGGTAATTCATACCTCTTCTTTCATGATCAATCATCTGGCCATCTTTAGCTCAGCTCGCCACGTATGCTCACCCCCAATGCTCCTCTTTTTTATTTTCTCCATCTTTCCCTGTTTGATTTTTTATTGCTGTCATTATTATATTATAATCAAATGACTGAACATATGTTTTATTTATAAACGGGTGTAGTATGGAAAGAATTTGTATTTGAAGCAGTAGTGCCTGGCTGGTGCCAAAAGAGCATAATGCAGATCGATGCGCCGATATATTTGGAGTTTGGACAGTTTACCAGGTATACATTTCTACTACCATGCTTATAAATCTATCACATGCAATAAAATTGTAATTTGTAAATTAGAAAGCTTAATTCATGTATTTTTTGTTATTTTTTTACAGGCTTCTTCAGAGGTATTACACCAGGGGTTACATGGTCTCTTGCTAGTAGAGCTACTTATTTTGGAGTCATAGAGTCCACGAAAAAGTGGATTGAGATGTCGCATCCCAACCTTGGTGGCCACTGGCACATTTTTTGGCGGGGGCTATTGGTATTTCTTAACTGCTATTAGTATGAGTTTGATGTTTTGATCGTATTACAATTATTTGTATTTTTTGTGTTTAAATATTGGGGCTTTCATCTTAGTATTGGAGATGGATGTTTAACTAAGCTAATCAAATTCTGTACATTGCTTTCAGGGGATACACTTGGCTCTCTTCTATATGTTCCATGTTAAGGGATGAAGAAGCAGGTGAAGATTCAAGGCACATGCATATGTTTGTGTATTTTTCTTGTTAATGGACATATGTTAAAATTTGGTTAAGTATTTTAGTGTGATAATTATTGTTATATTGTTTTTCTTAATGAAACATTGTGAGGTGTGTTTATTGTAGTCTAAAATATGATTAGGGCGTTTACGTGTGTTTTTTGGTTTTTGTTTTTATTTTTTATTTTTTATTTTAACGAAACCTTTATATATTAAAAATAATACAATGTTCGTATATGCCGTATCACGGCCCTCCCCTTATACCAAAAGGCGTTGACGAAACATGACTCTGCCTCCTTAAAACCTATGGTTGGCAAACCTAGTGTAGGAAAATCCATACCATAGGAAAGAGTACAGCACCCCATGTTTCCAAAAAAGTTAAGCCCCCCCAAGAAGAAATTACAAATGGAATTGTAAAAAGAGTTTAGAGTTGCATCATGCATGTCTTCATAACTCAGAGCTTGAATAGCATCATGTGCTTCACGTTTCATCCAGGTGTAATCATCATCTCCCCATCTCCAATTCAATAAAGAAACATGCATTTTTATGTTCCTCCATTTCGTGTCTCTTGGGTCTTGTGCATCCAAACTCCTGTTCGTCCAAACATGAGGCGTTTTGGAACGCCCCAATAGGCTTCGGTAGACCGTTACATTTTGTACATGTTATGACAATTTAAACTGCCTCCTTTGGACTCAATTAGGGCGCTTGAACTTTCATTAATGCCACCTATTAAGGGTTTTTCAACCGCCCCATCAGGTTGTGTTAAGGCGTTTTCAACCGCCCCGTCAAGGGTTATGTTAGGGCGTCGATAGAAAGGGTGTTCCATTGAAACGCCCCGATAGGCGTTTATATAGGGTGTTTAGAAACACGCCTTTTTGGTGTAGTGTTGATTTAGATAAACTTCTATCTATCATTAATTAAGCTATAAATATTGTAATGTTTTAACATTTTTATCAATGCAATAGAATCTCTTTTATATTTCTCTATTATGGTATCAGAGTCATCTGACTAACGTTTTTTGGGTCCTGAGCAGTCTTTACAGAAAAATGTCTGGGTGGGAGTTAGTTACCTTAATCTAAACGAACCCTCAACACTTCTTTTAATTTCTTGTCATTAAATTATTTTTTTCTAATAAATTTATGGTTCTGTTTACATCTAAAGTCTCATCTTTTTTCCCTCTACGTCCTATTCCTACATCCAAAGGCTTCATGTCATAATATTCTAAATAAATTTCTATTGTTGTCGCTACCTTGTCCGGCTATGCAAAAACTTATGTGTCCTGCTAATGGGCCTGATAAAGCTTTCATCTCTTCTACAGTCTCAAAAAATTTCCCTTCCGTCCTCTTTCTGTTTTTTTTTTTTTTCTCTTTTGTTTTCCTATTCCTCCATTGCATCATTATCTCCTTTTCCTTCATAGAAGTCTTACCACTCTTCCTCTGTGTCTAAATAAAAAATAAAAAATTTATGGAAAAATAAGGATAATGACACAATCTGAAATATTTTTAAGTAATATGACATGTACATATGTTTTATAGAGAGAAGGACAACTGCATAATATTTATAGCGAGAAGGACAAACAGTGAATCCTGAAAATCAGTGAATCCCCCCAGTGAATCCCGAAATGAGTGAATCCAGAAAACAAATGAACTCGAAAATCAATGAATTTTGAAAATTAGTGATTTTGAAAATTAGTGAATTTCGTCAATGAATTTAAACAGTGAATTTCGACAGTGAATAAATAGTTTTGTCCTGTATGCAAAAATTTCAAAAGACTGTCCTTCTACTCAATTGATGAAATATTCATGTCCTTCTCCCTCATTCCCCCAAAAATTTATTCTGGTGGTGAATCAATCCAATTTTTTTTTTTTTTCTATTTAAACTATCCGGCATCTCCTCTCTATTCCTATTCATTTTTTTTCACTTTTTTTTAAAATTGTTTTTGTTGATTTTTTTAATCAAATTAATTGCTCTCTTGTAATTATTTATCTTCCAATCCGTTGTTTCCTCTTTTCTTTCTCTTAAAAAAACATGGACGATCTAATCCCCAAAATATTTCTATCTCTCTCTTTCTTCTTACCATGAACTATTTTCTCCGGCTTTCAAAAAATATTTAATTATTTTCTTATTTCTTTCTACTAATCAAAATAAATTATCTCTCAATTGACTCATTTCGTCGGCAGTTATGATTTCACTCACTTGATTTGCGCTATCCAATTTATAAATTCTTCTTTCTTCTATTTTATTTGGGGTATGATATTCCCTCCAAATCTTTCTTCCTCTCTATACTTTCTTCTATGACTCTTCCAAACTTTTTGCGAGTCATCAATTGCAAATTCCAGCAATATCAAGTTGTGAAGAAGTTGATGCCGATTGATATAGAGCAAGTTGTTGCAGACACTATGTGAAGGAGACCAGATCCATTCATTACGAGCCAATCTTCATGTTCATTGCATTACCATGGGATTGCGGGGCGTGTTAGAGATAATGACAAGATTGAGTGTCTAGATAATTATGTTTAAATTTGAATTATGTTAGGATATATTATTTGGTTTAGACAAACTTCTACCTATCATCGACTAGTTTATAAATATTGTATTACTTTCATTATTATTATCAATAAATACAATCTCAATTTTATTTCTCTATTAGCTTCCCTCACCTAAGATCCTATATCCGCCGCTGCTCTTGAACGATACTATTCTTTGTTTTTAAAGCACTCCCAATATTAAAATATATACTTCATTGTATCTTGAACCACCACAAACTCCAATACCGTTGTCAGGGACGTAGCTAAAGCAAGGGCTAGGGGGGTTAAGCCTACCTGACGAAAAAAATTTCTACAATAAAATGTTATATAATCCAACTTATGTCATTAAAACATCTTATTTAAGCCTATCCGATTGTCTGAATATACTCCACTAGCTCACCCGAGATCTGATTTCTGGCTCTGTCCTTGACCGTTGTTAATCTTCTATCAACTTAAAGTGATGACAATCCATCACAAAGACCAATTAAGAACACAACCAGCAAATTATGAGTAAATAAGATGACAATACGGTAACCGGTAGAGAATATAATTGCTTTCGTCCCGTATTATTGGTCTTTTAACCTAACAGTTTTTGTATAATATAAGTCAATTAAACAAGTTGTTACATTTTTCTCATTGTATCTCTAATTCATAAATTATATCAATTTAACAACTCTTATTTCTTTCCTTTAAAAAAAAAAAAAAAAAAAAAACTTTTATTACAGTTAAAATGACGATATTTCAATTCAAACCAATCATTCACCAACTTTGAATTTATTTAAAGTCGACCAATTCATTATTACTCATTCAGAAAAAGAAATGCTGAATACAAAACACTTTTCTTGCTTTATGCAACCCATTTGGCAATGGAATATCTGACATGCATGCAATGTATATAAAAAGCCAACAATCATAGCACGTAACCAACAAAATAATGAAAATTATATAAAACTCAAAACATATAAAACTCAAATAGCTTTTGGAGAGGAGCCCAGGTATATTGACTAAGTTCCCTTTGTATCATTTTTTTATTTGGTTTCAAATTAAATTTGAAAACATGAGATGGCCAGAATCGCACTTTTGAAGAAATTACAAGAAGAAATCTACCAAAGAAGTCAAAAAGATGCTCCAAATAATAATAACTAATTAATTAAATAAAAAATAATTACATTAATCAAATGGGCTCATGTTTTTTGGGAGGAAGATGGAAACAAGTTTCTGCTTGTCTTTTCTATGTAGTCAAGAATATATATTTCTCTTTCCGTTGACACTGCAATTACATGAATCATCAAGAAGACCAAAACCTTATGACTTTTTTGGTTTAATATTAGAGCTGGTAAAAAGCACCCGTATTATTGCTAAGAAGTTGATAAGAATGGCTGAAAACTTGCAAAGTACTTGGACTATTCTTTAATGATGATATACTATAATTATAATCAATCTATGTTTAAAATACATTTCTTATTTGTATATTTAAAAAAAAAACATCTTAATTAAACCATGTTTAATGTATTTTATTGGTTCTATTATTTGTCTTGTTACATGATAATAAAATAAGTAAACATCATTAGTTGTTTCTCCAATCCTAATTAATCATCATCATCATCTTCATTATCATTGTCTAACTGTAAATCTTCAAATCAAATAAAATTAGTGAGCACGTGTGTTGCTTAGTAATGAATACGAATCAACAGTTGAAGAACACATGGATATTTCACTGAGAAGAAATAAACATGCATTCACTTTTATAATTAAAATCAGTTGAGCTTTAAATCATCTTTTAACTACCTATTCAATTAACTTAAAAATACATTTAAGTAACATATACTTACTTTTATGCATACAACATGAAATATATATTAGCTATTCGTTTTATTATTTAACCCATATTTTGTTACATTTGTTTGTTGGTTCGTTCATTTCATTCAACAAATAGACCAAGGATACCATCCATGCTGTTGCACACCATGAACGCTTAACTCTATGCAATTCGCTGCAAGCGATAAATAGAGAACCATCTTATATATGGGTAGCATCGCGACATAATCGGCATCTAACAATGGTTTATCTATGCATGTGCCCTTAATTTGCTTCTATTTATTCTTATCAACAATGGGTTCATGTGATCTTCCGGTTAATATAAATCCGTTCAACGTTCAATCATAGAAAAAGACTTGCATTTTAACCACACTTCAACCTGCCTTGATTGTAAAATGCATAGCATGAATAAAAAATTATATTCCAATGCTGTACTATTACATTCTATGCACTAGATATTCAAAATACATGCGGACTGACAATATCTACCGAAATTGGTATCACAAAACTTATTTCCTTGCGCAGGTGCGCCGGAATAAGCACAAGTGAGGCAACTTGGGTTTCTGTGCATCTTTTCTTTTAGTAACAAGTACCCAATATGCGTACAGTAATGTATACATAACGGTTTAACAAAAGTGTTTCCAGAAAAATAGTAAATTGGATAATCAAAGATTAACACGGATTGAATTACTCAACTCATATATGGAAGAACCTACTGATATTTTAAAATTGAAAACACAACACAAAATAAAATGCAAAATTCTTATTACTCGGGATAATGAATGATTTAAGTTACAATGATGTTGATCATGGTGTACATGCATGTATTTAAGTAGTGTACACCTCATGAACCATTTAATATGAAGTTACAAGATTGTTATAACAAAATAACTGTCTAGCTACACTACTCAACTGAGATGACTGCCTCAGATGAGTTGAGCTGATTGTTGCTATTGATTTAAGCTGTTTAGTAGAGCACTTCCTCTTGTATCAACATTCCTTTATCCATATATTGTAACACCCCTCAAGCTGAGAGTGATACATGGATTATCTTGCACATCCTCTCTGCAACCAACATTTCTTTATCCACTGGAACTTAGCTGAAAGATCTTAGAAATACCTAGCTTGTCCAATAAGTGATAAAAGATTGGTGCATCCAGAGTCTTAGGGAGAATGTCAGCAATCTGCTCCTTTGTGTGAATGAGCATGAGTTTAATCAAGCCAGATTTGACTTTGTCTCTGACAACATGGCAGTCAATCTCAATCTGCTTAGTCATTTAATGAAAACTAGGGTTGTGAGTAATATGCAAACCACTTGCATTATCACAACACAATATAGCATGTAACTGAACAAGTATCTGTAAAACTTGTAAAATATAAGTAAGTCATTGAATTTCACGAGTAAAATTGCCCATTGCTCTATATTCAGGTTCAGAAGAACTTCTTGCAATAGTTTTCTAATTCTTTGCATTCCATGATATATGGGCATCTCCTAGAAACATCATATATCCTGAAATATATCTCATTATTTGAGGACATCCAGCCCAATCACTATAAGTAAATCCTTTCAAAATAAGGGGGTTCTCAGCTGGGAAATGGCCTGGGTTAGCTTTTATGTATCTCAAAAGCCTATGAGCAGCCTTCATATGATTTTTAGTAGGTTTATCTAAAAACAGACTCAACTGCCGAACTGCAAAGGCTTTGTCAGGTCTAGTGAAAGTGAGATAAATCAACTTTCCAACTAATGATCTGTATGCAGAGTTTTCATCCAACAGAGCTGAATCACCATGCTGCAAGGTCTGCTTAGATTCCAAATGTGTTGTGGCAGGTGTTCTGGCAGCTTCAATGCCTAAAAAATATCTTAACTTACCAAGATCTTTGATGGTAAACTGTATGTGCAAATTGTCTTTAACTTGTTGTATCAGCTGAAGATCTGGACTGGCTGCTATATTGTCATATACATAAACTAGCAAAGCAATAAAGGACTATCCAAAATCTTTAATGAACAAATTTTGATCATTCTTAGATTGTACAAACCCTTATTTTTCTAATGACTCAATCAGCTTACAATTCCACTGTATGATGGCTTGATTTAATCCATATAGATTTGGTTTGGCTTGTCAGCCTTGAATCTGGGAGGAAGCTACATGTAAACATCTTCATGATAATATCTATGCAAAAAAGTTATATTGACATCCATTTGATGAAGATGCCAATTGTTGGCTGCTGCTATCAGTAGAATTTTAACTGTAGTGATCTTCACAACAGGTGAAAAGGTCTCTTGATAATCAATTCCATATGTTTGAGTATGACCTTTTGCTACTAATTTGGCCTTGTACCTTTCCACAGATCCATCAAGGTTATACTTAATCTTGTATACCAACTTGCATCTGATTTCTTGCTAGGTGGCAAGTCAACAACCTCCCATGTGTGTTCTGTAATGCTCCAATTTCTTTCTACATTGCTTCTTTCCACTCATCATGCTTGATTGCTTGATTTTATGTCTTTGATTCCGTGACAACATCAACGGCACATACATATTTAGCATACTCAGCTGAAAATTCGTCTGGACTCATTACTTCACTGAGCATATGTGGAGTCTGCTGAAATGTGTTGACACCTCCTTCAAAAAAGTTTGGTGTCTTTCTAGTTCTTGTTGATCTCCTCAGCTGTACAGGTGCATGTGCTTGGCGTACTGGAGCTAAATCTCCATTGGATGTCTCAAGTGCATCCGGTCCGTTCTCTACTGGATTTTGCTCAGTTGAATCACTCAGCTGATCATCAAAACTCTCCACAATAGGAAATGGTAAGGGAATACTAGGAGTGCACCTGGATTTGCCTAAGAACTGATGAAATAAAATAATGTAAGTCTCATGATATTGAGTATATCTAGCAACAAAAATGTCTTTGTAGGTGATACCCTTGGAAGTGCTGAATTCCCAAGATGGACACATGTCCTCAATCTGGAATCAAACATTTTCCTATACTGCTGAAGAATACAAGAAAAAAATAAGCATCCAAACACCCTGAACAAAGAATAATCAGGTTTAGAACCATAAGGAACTTCATGTAGTACTCTCTTTTAGCAAAGTTGTTGGGGTAGCATTAGTTAGCTTCATAGCATGTAATAAATAGAATCCCCAATATTCAATTGGAATATTGCCCTGAAATCTTAATCCTCTAGAAAAATTGAGTAGATCTTGATGCATTATTTCAACACACCGATAAAATACTACTAGATCGTAATGTCAATCCACCCAAGACACAGGTGGGGAGTATGGTTTAACCGCTGACCCATTGTGATTTTGTGGACTTTATAATCATTGGGGTGATTGATAACCTATGGCTCTTGGTGAGTCAGATAGATTCGATTATAGAGGTTGGTTTGAAAACCTTAACCTCCGTGAATGGGAGTTTTGGTACTCCGATTGCATTCACTCTCTTCAGAACCACTTGAGTGTCTCAGCCCAAGTGGGAGCAATTGGATCTACACGGAAAAGAGTCGAATGAATAGGAAAGTTTAAACTTTCAATAAGAAAGTTGAGTGGTAGGGGTGATTCCACGACAAGCAGAGAGTTAACTGCACCTGAACTCTCTCACCACTCGCCTTGCTAGATTTCAAGTAGAAAGCGTAAAATAGGGGTGATTCGAGACTTTCTTGCTGCGAACAACGGAATCAGAATTCATTCGTAATGTATGGTTTTAGCTAAGAATGAATAACGGATTCGTTATAAAGCGTAAGATATGGGTGATTCCTAAGACCTTTTTGGCAGACTAACAATATCTTAATTCATTCGTAAAGAACCTTTGGTAGGAGGCCTGCCATGGCTTATATCCTCTGTGGATTTAAGAGAACCTCTCGGTCATTTAAAGTCACATGTTTTAAAATACGTGGAATTGACCTGCAATATTGATAAGTTCTTAGTTGACTGATATCAATATTGGTAAAATAGTAGTATTAGTGTTCATGAATGATAACACTGATAAAACAATTTGGAAACAACATGTGTGTGCTATATCAAGTCGTAAACCGACACGCCAAGATTCTCTCGACGATAGAATTGACTATGTTCTAAGAATGATTCTGTCAAATTCACGAGAATGAGTCATTGGCTATCCAATCGATCTTATTGAATAAGATGATTATGCATATATGGTTGCAAAGATTCAACGAGTAGTCCTACCTACCTCTCGTGGATGATTCTCCAAATCTTCGGATAAAGAGAAAATGGATAAAGTCTCTTTGGGATAAGTGGCAAGTCAAACGAGTCAATTGCGCTTGAATCTTGATTCAAGCAATAAAGTAGCGGTTTAGTACGTCCCTCAAGTATCGTTAGAACGAGGAATCATATGCTTGTATATTCAGTGCAAACTTGAATATGGTTGATTCATAATCGATTCCGACTTGTAGTCGATTCTCCGATGATCATTAAGTTGATCTCGGCCTGTTTACTCATAGTGCTTAGAATTTTTTGGTCCGGGAGTAATTCCTGTGTCTCGATAAGCCGATATCACTTCATCGTGAAAACAAGTGAAGAGATAGTTTAGTAGGATCTTCTGGTCAAGAAGTCATAAGCATATTGAGAGAGTACACTTTGATTGGAAGGACCGTTTAGCTGCGTTTCGATCCTAAAGATCAGCTGCCTCGAAGCCGACAACCTAATCGATCGCTTTACCAAGTCGAAAGTGCTTGGAGGGTGCGGCATTGATGGATATGTCTCACCTGGCTTTTAGAGCAAGTGGGAGAGTGTTTGTGAATAAGATGAGAATGGTGTGCTCTAAAACAATCATTACTTGTCATTTCGCAAGTGGGAGATTGTTAGGTAAAGGTCCGAAAGACAATTTGTGTAATTGTTTTTATGATGAATTTATCTCACCTTATTACTTGCTTTGTGCTTAGAATAATACACCGCCGCAAACCCTAAGTATATCAAGATGGTAACCGCTAACTCTTGCATGTATGGCATGCACGTGAGGATTGAGTTAATGGAGATATGCTTAAATCGTTAGTCCGTGGTGAACTTAATCGAAGTTTAGCTCTCTTGATTAAAACACCAATAATGCGCTCTAACACCTTGGGTGTGATAGTCTTATCCGGACTGCCGGCAGAGGGGTACTCTACGCTGGGCATTTATATATGATGGCATTCATATAGTGGACTGACCGATTTAATCTCGAATTTCTCGGTGTAATTCCGTAATCGAGAATCTTATTAAATAATGTCATTCTACTCAGGTGTGATGACACAGGAGGTCTGATGAATAATGTCATTCTTCTCATAGAACGACTTCAACTGAAACTCAACACCATTATCAGATCTTCTTACTTTAATCATTTTATTAAACTGAGCGGAAAAAAATTTAACAAAAGATTGAACTAATTTAGAAGTTTCAGACTTTTGTCTCGGATGAAATACCCAAGTAAATTTAGAATAATCATCTACAACAGTTAAGAAGTACTATTTACCATTCAACGTAATCATGCCTCAAGGGGCCTCATATATCAATATGCACAAGATGAAAAATGGAATTTAGCCATTGGACATACAAGACATAGATCATGGTCACAGTATTTCACATCATCTGAGCTAGTACTAATGATTTGCAATCTCTTATTCGGCAGATGACCTAATCTATAATGTTAAATAAGATTATCATCTACTCTATCAGATAATGTTTGATTTTCTATTATATTACAAACAGTTCTAACAAACAATTTCTTCATACGATGTTGAAACAAAATGTAAAGTCTTGTGTGCATCTCAGTTGAACTAATCATGTCCTTCTTGATGTTTTGTGAAACACACTTGTTAGCAGAATGAGACAGTTGCACAATCAGAATTGTTAATCGAAGCTATTAAAGACATTAGGTTATATTTAAAGCCAAGAATATATAACATATTATGTAAGGTTAGCTGAGGATTAATCTTCAGTATCCCAATATATGTTACATTAACGTAATTGCCATTATTTAATCCAAGTTTCATGTTAACCACATGCTTGAGATTACTTAATTGTTCTAAAGAATACACAATGTGATATGCGGCACCAAAGTCAAAGATCCATTGTACAAGTTTTACCAAACTAAGGTCATTTGAACCCGAATAGGTAAAAATGATTATTTACAACATTAATTTGGTTGACTGCATTCCTAGAAGAATCATAATTCGGCAGAGCCATCAGCTTCTCTAGTTGTTGTGCAGTAAGACCTTGAAACCTTTATCCAACTGACATGTGGGCCTGATATTCTTTTGCTAACTGATTCACATCTATCTAATCCACCATGTTAGATCTCTTGGATTTGAAACCAATTGGACAACCATGTCTCTTATAGCAATTGTCTTCCGTGTGTCCATTAAAACCACAAAAATGCATTGAACCTTCTTATAGATCTTGGCCTTAGCATTATTTGCAGACACAAAAAATGGTTTGCTGACTGCTTGAATCATCAAGATCATAGAATCTTGATTCTTTGTCTTGTTGTCCATATATGTTTTCTGCCTTTCAAATTTAGTGCCATTACAATGGCATCATGAATCTCAGGAAATGTCACCATTAACATGGCCTGAGACACCATGGGCTCAAATTCATCCCTAAGTCCTTTCAAGAACTTCATTACATGTTCTACCCCCATGTGATCCACAAGAGTGCTTAGGCCATTACAATGGCACCAAGGATCACAAGAACAAGAAGGAATTGGCCTAATAGTTTTGATTTCTTCCCAAAAAACCACAAGCTTAGTAAGATACTGATTCACAAAATTAGTTCCATGCCTTAAAGAATTCATATCCTTGAGCGAATCAAAAGTCTCAAGGTATCAATATTTGAAAACCAATCAGCCAAATTGTTTCACACAGATTGGGCACTCTTGAACTACATCAAACTTTGAGAAATAGTATTCTCTACCGAGTCTAGCATCCATGATCTTACCATAGGTCACATTGTCTCCAAGCTTGGAAGTCCGTTGAACTTGTTTTTGGTCTATTGTGCCGTCAACGAAGACATATTTATTCTTTGTAACTAACACCATCTCCATTGACATCTTTCATGGATTATATATTGTTGTTGTCATTCATCAATGGATGAACAAAAACTAATGAAGGATTTTCATTAGGATAAACATAAAACGGACTTAAAAGGCTTAGTTCTTGCTTCTTTGCTCAATGTCTGTCAAGAGAAGGTGATCCACACAAGAATATAACAATCTAGAAGGAAAAAATTATCAAAAAAACTAATCAAGAATTGGATTTTAATTCCAGAAAGGAAGAAATTGCACAAAATTCTCTCAAGTTTCTTTCTGAATCAGAGTAAACACAGAAAATCAATAAAAATTCTCAATTTTCATTCTTTGATACCATGTTGAAATTGTAAAAATTGAAAACACAACACAAAGTAAAATGTGACATTCTTATTACTCAGGATAATGAATGAGTTAAGTTACTATTATCTGCTGATCATGGTGTATTTATAGTAGTATACACCTCATGATCATCAGTTAAAAGGAAGTTACAAGATTGTTTTAACAAAATTATTGCCTAGCTACACTACTCAGTAGAGCTGACTGCCTCAGTTGAGCACATCACTTTGTATCAACATTCCTTTATCCATATATTGTAACAAAACCTTCTTACATCAAGATTAGGGTTCTAATTCTCAATCAACAGCAGAATAGCGAGGCAAATACAATCAAACTTTGAACGATTCCTACAACAAAATTGAGTCTTGCATCCAATAATCACAAGAAAACATGAATTCACAGTGAAATATGATGGACTCTAATTTATAGTATAGGCCTAATCGAGCAAGAAAGGTTCATGGATTTTTACCTTCCTAAAAATTCAGATTGGCTCGCTAGGATTGATCTCCACGTTGTAATGATCGTCATGAATGCTTGTTCCGGAAAAATAGGTCGAAATATTGCAAGATTTTATATTTTATTCTTCTTTTTGAAGAAGTACACGATGGGGTTGTTGGCTGAGGAAGAAGCAACATGTTTTGTTGATATGTATAGTGGGATTGAGTTTTTTTTAACCAATTGGAGGACGAATAATTTAATAAGATGAATGAATTAGTTTCCCAGTTTATCAAGATTTTTAAATAATAATAATTCCTTATAATTATCCTTTCTTCAACCAATTGGAAGTTGTTTAATCTTGCTCATATTAAAGCGGCTTTGGTTCATGATGTTCAGGTGAGGGAGGGTACGTGAGGGATGGTGGAAGTGGAGGAGGACTTTGAGAGATTTTGAGGAAGAGAAGGTTGACATGTTGATATCGGGAGTGAACTCTTATTGTCTTATTCCAGGTGCTAATGACACATTATCTTGGCGTATTTTCAACATTAAATTTAAGGAATTTGATCGAGTAAGAATATTTCAAGAATTCTATTGTTGATTCAGATCTCATTGTTGATTGGAATAAATTACTTCCATCGAAAGCTAAGTACCTTAAAGCTAAGTACTGTCTCAAATTTATCGGAGGTGTTGTTGTGGAAGGCCATCGTTGGTGTTGAGGCTCTCTTTCGTGAAGTGCAGTTTTTGCCTACTAGCGTGTTTCTTAGTTCTGTATTTTTTGGTTGCTCATGGTCATATTCCATTGATAATATTGTGTGTTTAATTTTTTAATTGTGCTGTTTATGGTAGCTTTTGCTCCGCGACTCTCTTTTTTTTTTATTATTATAGCATTTTCAGCTTCTCATTCGTTTTGTTTTGAACCTTAATAAATATATTTGTTTGCCTGTTAAAAAAAAGGGGAAATTCGTTTTCTACCCTTTTTTTGAAAATAAAAACGAAAATTACACCCTTCTAAATTCAAAATCCATTCTATCCCTCGCTTAAAAAAGTAAGTAAATCGCCCAAAAATAGGAGAAATCTCTCATTTATCGCCCATGTTTCGCCCGTGGTGAGAGATCCCGCCTTCCCCGCCGCCGACACCTCCCGAATTTCTCCCAAGTTTCGCCATGGTGGGAGGCCCGCCGAAAAGACGGGACACCCGCCTGGTTTCGCCCCACAGTACCATAATGTTTAAATGCATATTCACAAACAACAACAAAAAAAACGATTATAAATGAAGAAACGATTATTAACAAAAAGATGATATTAACACGAAATTTACAAGAATGGTGGAGAAATCTGAACCTTCGAATCCTTCGATTATGTTTAACTGAAAATCAAAATCTCGTGGAACTGAAATTTGACGAAACAGTTTGATAAAGCTCGAAATTTAGTACAAAGAAATGGGTTTTGTGAGAAGAACAAGATACAAAGAAATGATTTGTTGATGAAGAACTCGAAAATCTGATAATGAAGAAGAAATGAGATGAAAAATCAGTTTAAAAGCGTCCTCATTTTCTCTTTTTAAACCGGGCGGGGTCTCCCATCTTTTCGGGCGGGGCCTCCCACCATGGGCGAAACTTGGGAGAAATTCGGGAGGTGTCGAAGGCGGGGAAGGGCGGGATCTCTCACCACGGGCGAAACATGGGCGATAAATGGGAGGTTTCTCCTATTTTCGGGCGATTTCGCCCACTTTTAGGCGGGGGATAGTAATGGTTTTTGAATTTAGAAGAGTGTAAATTTCGTTTTAATTTTCAAAAAAAAGGTAAAAAATGAATTTCCCCTAAAAAAAATTCTTCCCTTAATGTAAATCCCAATAAATTAATGATTATTTTGTTCTCTACCACTCAAATTCTTAAGTATATTAACTAAAATACATTTTTATGAAAATACGGGTTCACACGTAACATGGTGCAACCGTTATAAACAAAAAAGGCGGTTGTTGATCTCTCAATAATACTCCATCCGTTCTAAAATATAATTGATACAGTTACGAAAAAAATTGTTTTATTATATCTGATGCAGTTATATTTTCAATACATTATTAATTGTGTTTTTCATACATTTACCTCTATTTATTAAGGAGTGAAAGAATAAAAACAACACTGCATTAATTACAATCTAGGGATTCTTTTAGTCATGTTTTTTTGCTCAAATTAAAGCGTTAAATCAATCTAGGGAGAAGATGAGGGAGATATTGCCGACTTCATCAGGATAGCTGAGGATTGGAGAGGTACCGAGGTTGATGATGATCCAATTGAGCTCCCAGTTCTGGATTGTGTCGAGCTATGGAGACCATGGAGACGAGCAATTATTGTGAAGGTTCTGGGCCAAAGTGTAGCTTACCGAATCCTACATCAGAGACTTTACAATCTATGGTGTACGGTTGGAGAATTAGACATTGTGGATCTGGATTCAGACTACTATGTAGTCCGATTTGCTTGCCAAGAAGACTATGATCATGCTTTGTCTATGGGGCCGTGGACAGTGCAGGGGCATTATCTGACGGTTATGAAGTGGCGTCCTTTTTTTCAACCTTCGAAACAGAAAATTTTATCAACACATGTGTGGGTTCGTTTCCCAGGTATGCCGCTAGAGTTATTTGAAAAAGAAGATTTTTTGTATCAATTGGCAAAAAGGGTTGGTAAAACAGGTAAAGTTGATGTAGTTACTTCAAAATCAACTAGAGCCAAATACGTAAGGATTTGTGTTGAGATGAACCTAAACCAAGTTCTCAGAACTAAAGTTGTGCTAAATGGGAATTGGTTTGCAGTAGAGTATGAAGGGTTGCACAATATATGCTTTGAGTGTGGAAAAATTGGACATAAGACCCAAATGTGTCCGGACAAGCAGCAGGCCGATAGACCGAGTGAAGGACGAACTGCGGCGACTGTAGAACAACCCAAGCAACCGGATGGCCCGACACCTGAAAAACCATTCGGACCTTGGATGATTGCTACGAATAGGAGAAGAAGACCTACTCAAGGACAAAAGGTTAGAGGGGATAGAGCAGGAAATGGACATCATCCTGAACAACATGATTTGTTACGAAATCAGGGGGCGCCTTCTCATGAGAATGAACAGGAAATAGCAGGTACATGATCAAGATACAGTGTCTTTTTTGAAGATGAACCCATGGAAGTTCATCAGGAGCAAGAAAATGGAAATGCCCCACTTAGTGATTTGCAAGTACAAATGGAGGCAGCAACACAGAGTCTTAACGCGCCAACCATTTCTTTGTTATCGAAAGACCAGCTTAATGCACAAAAGGATAAAAGACAGAGCACTTCATCAGCCAGGGATTCTCACCCTCCCCGACCATCTACCTAAGAGACCTGGAAACGAAAGGGACATGTTGCAAACGAGAGGCCCCAACCAACGGCATCCAAATGACCAGCCACAGCATCCGGACGTACTAGGACAAAAGCAACACCACTTTACGACATTTCTAATGTCCGGGAGCAACACCAGGCTCCAAGGGAGGGACGAGTAACTGTTGATCCATCTCGTGATACAAATGCACATGTAAATGGCTCAGGAGCCGCTCATATGCAGAACCTAAAATCCAAGCCACCAGATAAACCTAATGTCCCAATTGTGGGTATACAACAAGAAAAAGATGATGAGAGAAATGACGCGATGTGGAGGTTGAGAGATGAGCCTCCATATGATGCAATTATCATGGACTCTACTGTCCAATCCTAAATCTATTTGGTTTTTATGAAGGTCTTGGTATGGAACTGTAGAGGGGTGGGATCAGATGCGTTCCTAACAAATCTGAAAGACCTCCTTTCAGGCCAACAACCGGACATCTTGTGTTTACTTGAAACTAGAGCCAGCAGCCATAAAGCATGGAGAATTTTGCAACTGTCAACCATCACTCATGTAATTTGTGTTGAAGCTAGGGGTTACACAGGGGGTATTTGGTGCTTTTGGAGGGACACTTCGGTCAAATTGAAACTTTTACCCAGTATGAATCAATGCCTGAATATGGCAATTATGCAAAATAATGAGATCATGTGGATTTTATCCGATGTCTACGCTTCTCCGACTCCGGTTATTCGCAGTGAATGTTGGACTTACCTTGAGCGGCTGTCCGCTATCTTGAAATATCCTTGGTGCTTAATAGGGGATTTTAATCATGTTGTTGATCAAGAGGATAAAAGAGGGGGCCGTCCTTTGTGTGAAGCAAATGCCAATACCATGAGGCATATGCTTCAAACCTGCGATATGGTGGGACTTCAATTTAATGGACCGAGATACACCTGGACTGGACCACTATATAAAGGTGCGCCTATCTTGGAAAGGTTGGACCAAACTTGGTGCACGCCCTCTTGGTTAACTTTATTCCCCGAAGCTTCCCTCACTCATTTGCCTAAAACGCACTCCGATCATAGTCCTATTCTTCTTCAGTTGGAGCATAATAAAACGAAAAGAAGGGGCCCTCCTCCGGTCTATTTTTTGAATGCTTGGTTTGATCACCCGGACTTCAATGATTTTGTCGTAAACAATTGGGATACCTCTAATCTGGATTTCGGGATGGTGGCAAAAAAATTTATGGCACAAGCCCTCCACTGGAATAAAACTCAGTTTGGGAATATCTTTTTCCGTAAAGAAAAATGTTTAAGAAGGCTGAAGGGTACACAAGAATCCTTATCTAAATATCCGTCAGTGTACTTGGCTCAGTTGGAAAAACAGCTCATAGGAGAATATAACATTATTTTAGATCAAGAAGAGAAGTTTTGGCACCAGCAGTCACACTTACACTGGCTAATCGAGGGAGAAAGAAATACGCACTATTATCACATGACTGCCGTCAAACGGAAACAAAGAACGAGAATCATCACTTAAAAGGCCGGATGGGAATTGGAGTGTAGATGAAAGGGAAATCCAGTCAATGATGCGTAACTATTTTGTCTCTCTGTATGCACACGAGGATGATCAGCATAACTGTGGATGCACACTGCATTTACCTGCTCTTGATGAAGCTGATAGAAACCATCTTAATAGACAGGTTTGTGAAAAAGAAATTGAAGATGCTGTTTTCAACATGGGCATATATAAGGTGGCAGGCCCGGATGGACTGCCCCCGATCTTCTTCAAGAACTGTTGGGGTATTATATGTGACTCGGTTGTTCGATTCGTTAAAAATGCTTTTGAAACAGCTACAGTCCCGCCAGATTTGAATGAGGTGTTAATTACTTTGATCCCTAAAGTGGACCATCCATAATCCCCATCGCAATTTCGGCCAATAGCCTTGGCAAACATGATAACTAAACTTATAACCAAGATCATGGCTAATCGTTTGCAAGGTGTTATTGGACAACTAGTGGACACTACGCAAAGTGCGTTTATACCTGGCAGAGGGAGCTCGGGCAATATTATTTTAGCTCAGGAAGTGGTGCATACTCTTCACACAAAGAAACATGGCAAGAAATGGTTTATGGTGATCAAGGTGGACTTAGAAAAGGCTTATGACCGAGTTAGCTGGAAATTCTTAAAAAACATCATTCAGAAAGTGGGCTTGTCGGATCACCTGCAAAAGCTTTTAATGGAGTGCATAACGATGGCAAAGCTTTCTGTTTTGTGGAATGGAGAAAAACTTGAAGCTTTTACCCCAAGCAGAGGCCTCCGTCAAGGAGATCCCATTGCACCATACCTTTTTGTGCTATGTATGCAGGTACTTAGTACTAAAATTTATGAGGCAGTTAATCAGCAAAGATGGAAACCCTTGAAGCTCTCGCGACAAGGCCCACCTATCTCTCATATGTTTTTTGCGGACGATTTGTTGTTATTTGGAGAAGCATCTGAAGCCCAAGCCAAAGTCATAGAAGAAGTGCTCTTAGACTTCTGTCAGTGTTCGGGACAGAAAATCAGCACCTCGAAATCCATGGCTATACTTCAAGCAATGTGGGATATCAGAAGATTATGGCATTATCTCGTTGTTTGCAGATGACTCATACAGGGGATTTAGGCAATTATCTTGGAGTGCCGATACTCCACGGGCGAAAAAAGGTTGCTAACTTTTCATATGTGGAAGATAAGATGAGAAGTAAATTGTAAAGTTGGAAGTCGAAATGCCTCTCAAAAGCAGGGAAACGAGTACTCATACAAAGCTCACTTGCAACGCAGTCGTTTTACCTTATGCAAACTACTCTGATGACTAGTACCACACTGGAAAGATTAGAACGAATTTGCAGACAATTCTTTTGGGGAGATGATGACAAGGGTTGTAAAATGCACACTGTAGCTTGGGATGTACTTTGCCAGCCAAAAAAAATTGGAGGATTGGGTTTTAAGCGATTATACGAGATGAATATAGCATTTCTAGGGAAGCTGGTGTGGGATCTTGTCATACACAAATATACGTTGTGGGTTAAGGCTTTATCTCACAAGTATAAGGAGTTAACGACTACAGCCAAGGTTGGAAGCTCTTCGACATGGAGAGGAATCTGTAAGGCGTATTCCCATATTTGGGAAGGCCTTGGACAACAGCAGAGTGTTTTTAAATAGAAAGGGGACCCAAAGGGCAAGTATACAGTGGCGTCGGGTTATTCCTTGTTGCGACCCAGTGTTGATTCTGCTAACTTGGGTGATCTTTGGAGGAAGATTTGAGCTCTAAAAGTTCCAACAAGAGGCAACTATATGGTGTGGAGTATAATGCATGGAGCTCTCCCGGTTAATCTCATGCTTTACTCTAGACACATTTCTGATGACCCATTTTGTAATATTTGCGAGGAGACAGATGAGTCTATAATTCATGCACTTCGTGATTGCAACTGGGCGAAGGAGATTTGGAATCATTGCGTGTCTGTAGAAGAACAAGGAGCTTTCTTTGGTGCCACAAACGTGGTGGATTGGGTGCGACTAAACATGACCGCTAGTAGAGGGAGCACTCTTGGGACAGCGAAATGGAACTATACATGGAGAGAGGCATTATATGGGATTTGGATGTGGCGAAATAGACTTTACCACGGACATGAGGGCAATAGGCCCCCGGCGTACATTTTCATTGCTAGCATAGTTGAAAGAGCAAGAAACATAAGGCTCGCTTGGAGCATAGATTAAACTTTAATTTGTTCCAAAAATGATTGTAAACTTGGTTTTTACCCTTTGGAAGGTTTGCTAATAAAGTGATATTTTATCAACAAAAAAAAAAAAAAAAAAAAAAAAAAAAAGCGTTAAACTCACCACCCACCTTAATATGCGTCTGTATTTGTCAATGTCTCAGTTATTTTAGAACGGATGAAAAAACATGCAGTGTAACATCTAATTTAGTGGTGTACAAATGCTAGCTGATCCACTATGTGTTTCTACAATTTCCATTAATGATATCCAGCAATTTCTACCAACTACTATTCATCATCTTGCTTGATAATTAAACAATGAAAGAGACAGTATGGGAAATTGTCATACAAAAGGGTTGTGATTTTAATAATGGACCTATGTATATATACTATTCCCTCCATTTTTTCCTTTTGAAATGTGCAAATTCAACTGACTTGCGTCTAAATAATTTGAAGTTCTATTACGACGTTACTACTTTTGAAAAGGAAAACATACTGTAAGGTACAGTTTTAGATATTTGAATGACAATACAACAACCCTATTAACCTAAGAAGAGGACATATCAGTAGAAAGTTTATAATACAATTGTGGTAAGAAAAGTGTAGGAAAACTAAGACACGGAAGATAAAAAACTAAAAACCCCAAGACATCTGTAAAACGTTGTTTTTAAGAAATGTTTCGTTTCAACACCAAAGCAGAGATGTCGTGATAACAAACAATCGAAAATCTCTCTGAGGATATAATGGTAGCTGTTGAAATTCACAAACTATGAATTGGAGAAATTTGCGGAATAAATAAAGGTAAAAACTGAAATTTTATTGAAGCTTTTCTTGTTGTGTTTTTGCTTGCTACAATCGTTCACCCTGCTCTCTTATTTATAGTACAGAGATCTAATTTATCCATAATTCGGGAAATTTTGGGATAAATTTAAGAAAAAAGGATAAAGTTCAATTTTTGAAGTAAATTCAAAAAATCGGATCAACATTATGCAAGAGACAGGTAACTCTCAACTTCTGCTGCTAACACGCCACAGCTATTGCTCGAATATGTTTGGTGATCGCATCCTTATTTCTTCTTAAATTCAACCTTATTTCTCCCAGATCACCGTAGTATTGCACACTTCTTGTCAATTTGATTGATCTTTATCTGATAATCTGAGCTTGTTGTTGACTTTATATGTTATTTGAATTTGAGTATGGCATCTTGTTATTTGAATTCGCAACGGTCTTGTGTGCATCATCTCTGGCATTGAGCTTAGCTTGCACAACATTCTGATTGTTATTACCCCCATCAAACGAGGCTGGGGTTGAAGGCCGATTTTGTGCCTAAGTTGTTGGAATGGAACCATAGGAAGAGCCTTTGTGAATATGTCTACCAGTTGAGCAGCAGTTGGGACATGTTTAGTAACTAGAATATTGCGAGCTACATGTTCCCTAACATAATGGTAATCCAATTCAATATGTTTACTTCGGGCGTGGAAGGCAGGGTTAATAGTCATATGTAGAGCACTACGATTATCTGAAAGTAGTATTGGAGGTGTAGGTAGTGAGATATGAAGTTCTTGTAGTAGATAAGTGAGCCATGTAAGTTCAGCTGTGTGTGAGCAATAGCACGGTACTCTGCTTCTGAGCTGGACCTAAAGACCGTAGGTTGTTTCGTGGCACATCAAGAAATGAGGTTAGGCCCCAAAAAGACACAATAACCTGTTGTAGAACGCCTGGTAAACTGACAACCTACCCAATCAGCATCAGAGAATGCTAATAAGGTAGGCCATTCTGCATGTGAATGAGAAAAAGCTTATAGTTGTGTAGTAGAAGCCTTATGAAGTGTCATGCCCAGATCAATGGTGCCCTTAACATGCATAGGATTCTGTGAACCAGAGTAAGATGTGCCAGAGTAGGTTGTTGCATGAATTGGGACACATAATTCACACTAAAGGATAGGTCAGGCCTGGTAAATGTAAGATACTGCAATGCTCCTACAAGACTCCTGTAATAAGTTGGATCTGGCAACAGTTTAGTTTATGTGTCATCTATGTTCTTGGTGGTAAGAGGTGTCCTCATGGGTTTGCATTCAACCATGTGAGCCTTGTCAAGTATGTTGCAAGCATAATGAGATTGATTAAGGTGTAGTCCTCTGTTGGTATGATGAACATGTACTTCTAGAAAATGATGGATGAGCCCCAGATCCTTTATAGAGAATTCCCTGCTAAGAATGGTCACAAAGGATTGCAACAAGTCTGGCTGTGATCCAGGAAGCAAAATGTCATCCATGTAAAGCAGCAAGACTAATTTCCCATGATTAGAGTGAAAATAAAATAATGAAGGATCAGAGAGACTACATTTAAAACCATAGTTTAGTAAAAAAAGGTGCTGAATCTATCAAACCAGGCCCTAGGGGCCTGTTTGAACCCATACAGAGCTCTATCTAACTTGCACACATGATCTGGAAAAGAAGGATGGGCCATACATGATGGCTGAGTCATGTCAATGTCTTCTGAATTATATCCATGTAAGAATGCATTTTTGACATCCAACTGTTTCAATGGCCATGACTTATAGAGGGCAATGCTGAGGACCATTCTGATAGTACTTGGTTTAACTACTGGTGAATAGGTTTCTAGATAATCTACCTCATCTATTTGACTATACCCTTTAGCCACAAGTCAGGCTTTCAGTCTTTCAAGAGTACCATCTGGTTTGAGTTTGGTTTTGTAAACCCATTTGGAGCCTATAACATGCATATTAGGAGTTCTGGGGACTAAATGCCAAGTTTGGTTATGAGAGAGTGCATCTAGTTCCTCTTGCATAGAAGCTCTTCATCCTTCATGTTTTAGAGCTGACTTAACAGACCTTGGTTCTGTAGGGATAGATGGTATATTTGTAAGGGTATACTTGGGGTTAGGTTTGAATATGCCTGGTTGTGCTCTAGTGACTATTTGGGGTACAGAATCGGTGATGGAGGACCTGATGATGGTGAGTCTTAGGAAGGGGAAGATACTGGGGAAGTGGTTGAGGTAACTGAAGCAGGACTATGATGATCAGGTGTGGCAGGATAAGTGGAATGAGTGGAGGACATAGATTGAGAGTGAGTAGGTGAATTTAGGGTTGGTTCTAGGATGTCTGTCTAATGGTGGTTATCAAATGAGGATTGAGAAGAATTATGAGGTGAGGGTGGATTAGCTGGTAGAGATTCTGGTATGAGTGCTGAGGCTGGAATAGGGTCTAAGACATGGTCTGATTCTTCTGATATAGCATGGTCTGACATAGGGTCTGTGATGTCTAAACTACGAGTCCAGGTGTCAAGATGGTATAAACAGTATCAGTATTGATAGAGGTTTTGACTTTGTAAGGGAGAAGGGTTTCATCAAAAGTAACATGTTTGGACATGAAAAACCTTCTGGTGGGTGGATGGAAACACTTATGCCATTTGTATTGACTACTATGCCCCCACAAAGACACAAGGAACAATATTGGGGTCAAACTTATGTCTCCTAGTATCCCAGGTATATAGGTAACATCTACTACCAAAGACCCTAAGCATAGTGTAATCAGGTTGGTTATTGTGAAGAATGAAAGAATGGTAGTTCATGTCTAAAGTAGTTGTAGGCAGTCTGTTAATGAGAAGACTGTAGTGGCAAAAGCTTCTACCCATAAAAATTAAGGCAACCTGCTGTGAAATAGCATGGTGAGGCCTAGTTCCCTAATTGTTCTGTGCCTTCTTTCTACCATTCCTGTTTGTTGAGGTGTATGTGGGCATGAAATGAGATGAGTAATGCTATTTTTAAGGAAGTGGCTGGAGAGTTTAGTGTTAATAAATTCACCCCCTATCAGAATGGAACTGTTTTGAGGGGCACCAACCAAATATATTTTGTAAAATCATCAACAAAACATACATAATACCTAAACCTACCAATGGAGTCAACAAGGGCAGGGCCCCATAGATCACAATGTATTAAATCAAATAAAGAAGAGCTGGAATGACTAAATGAAGTAAATGAGACCTTGCTCAGCTTTCCAAGTTGGCAGCTTTCACATAAATGCTCCTGTTTATTTTTGCCTATAACCTCTATGAGGCCTTTATTCTTGAGAACTTAAACTGTGGAAGGTTGAACATGCCCTAAACGTTGGTGTCGTAACTCAGCAATCCTTGTCTTGAACCTATGAGCAAAGTACACATGTGGTGTACTGGATAGTGTATATAACTCTTTTCTAAGGGCCCCCTTCAGTAGGACCTGACCTGTCATTTTTTCCTTTAGCATAAAACCAGTGTTAGAGAACACACAGTCAGCATAATATTGATGATCCAATTGACTGACTGAAAGTAAATGTTTTTGCAGATTTGGAACATACAAAACATTTATAAAAGATATAGGTGAACTATTTGTGGGGAGATGTAACTCACATATGCCTGCAATCGGTAGTGTGTACCATCTCTAATAGGTACATATATATTCAGACCCTAAATAAGGAGACAAATTATGCAATATGGATTTGTTACATGTCATGTGATTTGAGGCACCTGTATCAATGATCCACTCTGTTTCAGCTATTGTGTTGTCTAATGTAAGTGCATATAGTGCTTGAGGGATCCCATCATGCTGGTTCCTTTGATTTTTGTTCCACCAACAATCTTGGCCACATGTCCTGCAACTCCACAGCACTGATAGGTTTCACCTTTATATTGTTCCCTTTCTGTCTTGCTCATCCTCTGAAGACTTGTCCATCAGTTTTTCCTTGATTGGTGGAACCTGTAGATCTGGAATTTGTCTGTTGTGCTGGGAACCCCTACCAGCAGAGCTAAACTTGGAGTTGTTGCTGTTAACGTTGGTTTGCTGTTGTGCCCTTTGTCTAAAAAATGCCATCTTAGATAAATTATCTAAGTCTTTGTTAAAGGAAAACCATGTCCTTCTCTGGTCAGACTTTGGAGTTGTGAAACTAACTCAAAATATGTAGGTCTTGGGGGTTTAAGCATTGTAGTGGTGAAAGTTTCATATTTAGGCCCCAGACTGGTGAGCAAATAGTAAACTTTCTCAAGATCTGTGATTGGTTTGCCTATGGCAGCCAAACTGTCACACAGTCCCTTGAAAGACCTAACATGTTCACTGATGGTTTTGTCATCAGTTTTCCTTCAGTATGTAATTTGCCGCTCTAGATTAAATTCCCCTGGGAATAGGATTCCTTTAGTGCATTCCATACTGCATGTGATGTGTCTAGACCAATAAAAGGGCTAGGGACTCATTTGACAGAGACCCTATAAGCCATCCTCTCAGCACCTATCGGCTTTCTTCCATGATGTGTAGTCAGGATTCTTGATCTGTGTAGTTGCCCCACTGCTAGTTGGTGTTGTTTGTGCAGTAGGGTCAACACCAGTTTTTGTTGTTGATCATGTGGTTATGGTAGAGTATTCTGGTGGTGCAGGGGTGGTGTTTGTGAGATGTCCTGCTAGATCTTGGCTTTCAGCCAATGCTAACACTTGCTCATGCCATAGAGGGTAGTTTATTGAGTTTAGTTTATGGCTAATAAAATTAGCTACATTGATGAATATGGTTGCTATGGTGCTAGATCACCAATAGCTCCGATACCATGAAGAAATTCACAAACTATGAATTGGAAAATTTTGCAGAAAAAATAAAGATAAAAACTAAAATTTTATTGAAGCTTTTCTTGTTGTGTTTTTGCTAGCTACAATCGTTCACCCTACTCTCTTATTTATAGTACAGAGATCTAATTTATCCATAATTCAGGAAATTTTGGGATAAATTTAAGAAAAAAGGATAAAGTTCAAATTTTGAAGTAAACACAAAAAATCAGATCAACATTATGCAAGAGACAGGTAACTCTCAACTTATGCTGATAACACGACACAGCTATTGCTCGAATATGTTTGGTGATTGCATCCTTATCTCTTCTAAAATTCAACCTAATTTCTCCCAGATCACCGTAGTATTGCACACTTCTTGTCAATTTGATTGATCTTTATCTGTTAATTTGAGCTTGTTGTTGACTTTCTGTTATTTGAATTTGAGTAATATTCCGATACTCGGAAAAGGGCAGACGTGTCAATTTGCGAGAACGAAATATTGTATTTATTTCTTTTATGGATTTAAAGTTTATTCATTTCCTTTATTTTCCCTTAATTGCAAAACAGTCCATAGCTTTATATATATATATATATATATATATATATATATATATATATATATATATATATATATATAAAGCTATGGACTTTTTTGCAATTAAGGGAAAATAAGGAGGTTTAATTATTTAGCTAGTGGGAGGTTTATTAAGGAAATAACTCCCTACTAATCAAATAGAGTTATCAAAAAAGCTTTAGCGTAAATTCTGAAATTGGGAGCAAAGGAAGAAGACAAGGGACTTTTTCAAATTCATTGCTCGTTTCTACTCCGTTTTCAAATTCATCTATAGCAGGAGCATCGTGAGAAGGCAAGGATCGTTTTGATACTAAGATTTTCAGATTTTATCAAGGTATGAAAATAGCCCTAATTTTGGATTCATCGCGTTTTGATCATGTTTGGCTAAAGAAGGTTGTGTAATTCGTAGTTCTGAGTGGTTAGAAACCTTAATCCTTACTAGTTCTTGAATTGGTTGTGGATTAAATAGGTTTTTGTTGGAGTTTTGAGAAGTGCCTGCAAAGTTTCTGAATTTTTCTTGGAATTGTGCTTTGATCAGGTAAGGAAATCTTCCTTATCGTGTTAGTTATGATTTAGTGAAGTTTTGGTTTGGTTTTGGGGTGTTTTGATGTTGAAATCATGCTTAAATGTGATCTTGCAATTGCTTGATGATATGAGATGTTAAAGTAAAGATTTTCTGCTGTTATGAGGTTTAGAATGATGTTAAACTTGGTTGGGTTTGAGTAGAAATCGATAGAGTGTAGAAAATTGATTATAGTGCAGTCTGGACCATTTTGGCGCGCCCCAACATGTTTGGCGCCCCCCAAACCTGTTCCAGAGAGTTCTGTGAGCTTTCTGGTGCATTTTGGCGCACGCCAAAGTCTTTGGCGCCCCCCAGACCTGAACAAAGAGTTTAGTGAAGTCTCTGAAGCAGTGTTGGCGCACGCCAAAGGTGTTGGCGCCCCCCCAACATTGTCTAAGTGTTATTTTGTGTGTTTTAAGCTACGAGATGAGTTCTATATGTTACCCCTTGATCTAATAACACTAAATGAACATGAACAAGCCTTGATTAAGCTTCTGATGCGTTTAGTTCCGGCACTGAATGTACTCTTCCATAGAGTTGAAGTTCGGGACCGTCGGAAGAGTATGAATGGCTTGTGCTTTGATGAATTAATATTCATCAATATCTGTGTATGTGTTTAGGGTGTTGTGTGTAGAGTTTAAGTGAGGGAGTAGAGTTGCTAAGTGAGCTTCTACCTTGAAAACACTTAGGTGGCTAGTTAATGATTAATTAGTTACATAAGTGTAAGGTAAAAGACTAAACACCGTAACATTCTTGGTAAGACACTTGTCTATATCGCGATGTGTGGGCAGTCAGATAAAGTGAATAACTCTACTGGCCTATAAACGGCTAAATGGTAGAGTGACTTCGCCGAACGTGTATACTATCGGGTCTTAACCCGTGGCTATTGGTGTGATCCACTAATAGGTTGCAAACGATACCTCATGGTGGGTAGCACCATGCGTAGTGCCCTTGAATGCCGGTGTAACAAACTTGAGTTAAGCTAAAAACGTTTAGTCATAACATGTTGATGAGCATGAAGTGAACCCTAAAATTAAGTCGGTCATATAAAGATAACTTAATAACAATGTAAGTCCTTTGTGGAATCTAGTTAATGCAATAGCTTCTGTTTCTTGCTAAGTACCTTTGTACTTACCTCAAATGCATGTTTGTTGTGTTTGGGGTTGAGAAGATGAACAGGTTGAACAGGAGTTTGACGAGAACTTTGAAGATGATCTTTGATGCTCTTGTCATGCCATGCTTTTATCATATTTCTTTTTACTAGACTATGTTGTTTCCCCTTCAAGTTTTATGTTGTAATTTCATTTCAAGACATATGGTATTTTATGACATTTTCTTGTAAGATATTTGTTGTATTTCTTTCCTTTCTTTAAACATCGTATGGTTGTAAGATATCTTTTCTATCTTTAGTATGGTTGTGTTTCTATTCTTACCTTGTACAAAAAAAATACACCCGAGTCTTTTAGCTTCCGTAAATGCGAAACTCGATACGACGTAGTAGATGCTTACGTATAATATAGAATTTATTTTATATTATACGTGCCGAATGTTCTATTTCCGGGTAATAACTCGATATCCGGGAACGGGACGTTACATTTGCCTCTGGCATCTTGTTATTTGAATTTGCAACCGTCTTGTGTGCATCATCTCTGGCATTGAGCTTAGCTTGCTCAACATTTTGATCGTTATTAGCTGTTTGATTCAAAACAATGTCTCGTTGATCAAATTAGAGACATTCGGAGAGCATTTGACTGATGAAGCGTCACAATATTGAAATAACCAATTTCTTTGTTTGCAATGTGTCTCATCTGAAATGTTGCAAACCTTTACTGAAATATGTTTGTTATCACTCTTCATTGTTTCGTTGCGACAATATTTATATGGACGGTACCTCGATCGCAGTCTATCACTAAAATATCTAATGAAGAAAAAATATCAAACAAAAAGTAGTACCAAATGATACAGATCCGTATCCTTTTTTTTTTTTTTTTTTTTTTTTTTTTTTTTTCTTCCGTATAGTATAAGTTTGAGTCCAAAAAGAGTGTAAATAAAAGAATATGAAGTTCTTTTTAACGGCGAAAAGGTTTTTATTAAAAAAATTATCTGACATAAATGATGTATGTTAATTGATACGACAATAATATCTCTTTCTAAAAAAAACAATAATATCTCTATGTCCAATAGATATATTGAACAAATATTAAGAATAGCAAATTTCATGTATTAATTGGTATTTAGTCCGGTGGAATTAGAAAATGGTGAAAATAAAAACAAATTGTCATTCCACTGGATAATTATGCCCTTTTTAAGTTTTTGTTTTAGCATTTGTTTTTGTGGATTTGTTTTAATGAATTATTTTTAAATGATTTGTTTGATAATGGAATTGAAACCGTTAAATGTGACAAATATAATTTCATCATTACGTGTGTCTTTTGCTCTTTTTACTATTTTTCAATTCACTTGTCATTTTGGATAATTTTTTCTTCACTTTTGTCATTTATAACCATTACCCCTTGATGTAATCGTTCATGCATGTTATTACAAGCAGGGGCGGATCCACGTGCCCCGGGGGGGGGTCACGTGACCCTACTGAATTTTTTTTTTAAAAAAAATTTAGTATTAAAATTATGTAGTTTTGTTGTTAAAAATGTTGTTTTGCCGATAAAAATTGATGTTTTAGGATCTCTGGTGAATTCTAATCGAATTTTTTTTAAATAAGAGATGTAGTTTTAGACTCCGGTGACACCACTGGAATAAATTCCTGGATCCGCCAGTGATTACAAGTAACAAAATATAAGAAATTTTAAGATAGAGAATTAGTGTATGAAGCCCGGAGAAATTTGTATGGAGAGACTCTAATACATTTCCATCATTGAATTAATGTCAAAGGTATAAAAGACAATAAAAATGTCATTTCACATACTAAGAAGTACGGGTAAGTTATAGTCTCTCATTTGATGCGTACTTGCCTAATTTTGCTAGTCGTTGTTAATGACACCGTAATGAATCGATTTTGAGATATCACAATAAAGTTCAACCTTTTTAAAATTGAATTTATTTTCCAAATTCAAATTTAAAGATATAGAATACCCATTTTTGGTTTCTTTACGGTTGAATCAAACCCGAAGTATTGTGTAATGATGAATTCGATGTGGTCAAGGACGGAACCAAATAGAAGGTTTAGGGTGGCTAAACCCATCCGGATGTTATTTTTTGTATTCCAAAAAAACATATATAATTCACTCGACCACAATCAATTACTATCTCCGTCCCAAAATGTAAGTTTATTTAACTTTTCTTTTTGTACATAATTTAAGTTCATTTAGATAACCAATTAAACATTTATTACATTTTCCTCTTTTTACCTCTATTTTATTTTATACTCACCCACTTTTCAATATTTTGCATTAATAACAGTCAAATGTCATTTTAAATTTTTTCATTAAAATTAATGATACATAACCAATTTAACAACTTTCTTAATCAGTGTGAAGAAAACCAATGAATTTATATTTTGGGACGGATGTAGTATTTTAATACAGCCCACTCGACTATACATAAAAAGTTCATTAGTCCAATCAAGATAAATTCATTACTCGGTCATTAAAAAAAACGTCATTTTCTTACCGTGAAACACATACGAAATAGCCTAGTAATCCAACATTTGACAAAGGTTGGTATCCATGACAATTGACAAACTAAAACGGTGGAAGAAGTGCTTCCATATATATATATATATATATATACTCACACTATTGCAAACCCAAAAAGCTATTGACTTTAATAATTCATCAAAAAGAAAAGAAGTGCACTATTTTGTCAGTTTGCCGTAAGTAATAAATTAAAAAAACGTTGACCGGCCTTCGACCTAATCCTATTATGATAAATAGAAAGAGAAAATTGCACAAACCCTAATAGAAATGTATCCATTTGTTTTTTTGGAAAATTAGGGATAAGGACACAATCTGGAATATTTTTAAGAATAAGTGACAACTACATATTTTTTATTTATAATGACAAATTGCATAATTTTTATAGCGAGAAGAATGACAAAAATGAATCAGAAAATCGGTGAATCTTCCTAATAATCCCAAAATCGGTGAATTCGACGGTGAATTTTGATGATGAATCCCGAAAATCAGTGAATCTCGACAATGAATTTTGAAAATTAGTGAATTCGACGATGAATTTCAGCGATGAATGTAAACATGATGAATTTCGAACACAAGTGAATTTTTCGACGATGAATAAATAGTTTTGTTCTTTATGCAAAAGTTTCAAAAACTGTCCCTTCTACTCAATTGATGAAATATTTGTCTTCTCCTCATTCCCTTGCTTTTTTTTTTTTTTCTTTTTGTTTTGTTGAGAAAGACGCGACTTTTCATTCTTATTTATAAATGCCTACAGTAGATAATTTATAAAGGTCATAATTGGTAACACCAATAAAATTTTAGTATAAGAAAGTCTTAAGAGCAGGCGTAGTGTTGTATGGCAATTGACCACATGGAATCTGCCAATATTTATGATGTGGCAGAATTTTATTGGAATAAAAATGTAAAATACTTGTATGTGTGATGTATGATTTGATAAGATGTGGTAATGGTGTAAAATAATTTTATGCTATCAATTAAAATATAATAAATTTCTTTCAAAGCATATGTAAATTACTTTTTTTAGCAGTATATTTTCTTAAAATATGCATTTCTTTTATATAAGATGTTTGATTGACCCCAGATATGACAAAAAGCAGGGGAGAACTCATCATATTTGTGGCACCTGCACTTGACCATGTTGGTGAAGAGCCACCCCACAATTACACCACTATTTTTCATTTTAGTCTCCAATTGTAATATGTAAGACTTGATGTAGTCTAAGATAGCCTCATTACTGATGCTCTAACATGCCATATTATTGGAGACCGGCAGCCATAGGGTTCGAACTTCAAGGAATACTTTGAAACGATATTGGAGAAGTGTACAAAAGATGAGGTGACGTTTTTTTGCTAATTGCTTTGGAACCTTTGGAATACGCGGTGTAGTGTGGTATATAAGGAGACCTCTTCCCATGTCTCACACATATCGTCTCTTCCTCATTGGCCAGGGCAGTTGAATTTGGACAGGCCAAGAACATATACCAGGCAGATGACACGTGGGCTTCCCATCCTATAACATGGAGTCCTCTGCATACAGACATAGTTATCGAACCCGGCCCGGTCGTTGAGCCGGAAGAAACACTAGGTTACTGCTTCAACTATTGGACCACTGGTTCAACTGAAATAATTTATATAGTAGTAAATAATATATAATATCATGAAAAGTATATTTTTTGATAATTCATATTCAAATATACAATGATTTGAAACTATGCACCACCTTATGAATTACCATTTAAAAACACAAAAGTATTGTTTATGTGATTATAATAAGAGAATATGTAGAAATATACAAGGGTAAAATATATCGTCAACTCTTATTTACTATCGATACACGTAAGTATTTTTTATTTGAATGCTGATGCACTTTTTGTTAATATTAGATAAACTAAAGGTATTGCTTGTTGGAAAGTACAATTTGAATTATTTAGCAAAACTTTAAGTAAAATGTTGCTAGAAGTTTATAAGTTTCTTAAGTAAAAAATGATTTTGATGTAGATCTATAACAAATAATAAGTGCACATAAAGATTAAATAATGATTTACATCATGTTGGAGAGATTTGAGTATTTTTGTTACATAAAACCGATTCGGTACTTATTTCATACATTTTTTCATTAATTTTACTTGACCCACCGGTTCAACCAGTGCTCACCGGGTCACAAGGTTGAACTGCCGGGTTTACCGGGTTTGAGCGGGTTGCTTGCTTAAACGGGTTGATGCTTGAACCAGCCCGGTTCCATGACCGGACACCGGGTTGAACGGTTGAACCACCGGGCCATGCTTGGTTTGATAACTCAGCATGCTGGGAGTTGGAAGTGTAATACAGATACGTCTATGTCAGAAGAGGGTTCAGGCATCAGATTGATTAATAGAGACAGTGCTGGATCGATTGTGCGTAGTGCTTTCTCCTTTCACTTTGACGCGGGTATAAGTCCGGAGATTCTGGAGAAGGCGATTTCGTTGGTGTTGGAGGAGGTTGTTCGTCTTGGCTATCTTTCGGTTATCATTAAGAGTGATTGTTTGCCTTGTATCCAAGCTCTTTTTCACCTATCAGATGATTTGTCGGTTATGAGATGTCTTGTTCGAGATTGTTTAGCTTTATTTCCAGATTTTATTTCTATTCAATTTTCATTAGTCAAGCGTGGTAGAAATGTGCCAGCTCCTATTTTAGCTAGACATGAATTATTAGGAACGGGTCAATTTGTTGGGGGTACCTCTCATCCAAATGATGTAATCTCTGTCACGGTTGCGAATTTGATTTAATAATAGTCGTTTGTTCCTAAAAAAATTATCATATTATTTTGGCATTCAATTTTTTCGTTCATTGATTATGAAAGAAATATTAATTTTCAAGTTCTTGATGGACTTGAACACGAAACAACAAATTCAAACAAAAATTGGAAGGAAAATTCAAGAGAGCAATTTTATTGATGATTCATTGATTCTATTTAATTAAACATACAAGATGTTACTATTTATAGAGCTATGAAGTATAATTAGGAGATATAGTGCAATTACATCTTAAATAACAAACTTAATCACCTTTAACTAACTAGAGCTACAAGGTGTTTGATGTATGTCCACGAGAACTAACACAATCTCTAAGTATAACTAAGCTTCTTCATTATGGTTTGATTGGTAGTTTGAGATTAGGCTAAGTGCTTGGTTGATTTTTAGTGGTTAATCATCACAATTAGTAGACCTTCAGGTGGATCATGATCGAGAGCTTGGATGATTAAGATTTTGCATTACACCTCTTCTTCATCAAGTTATGTTTGCTTGTTTGTTGTTGTCTTTGTCTGATAAACTTTAACACCCCATTGCAAGCTGAATAGATGGAGTAAAGATGTTTGTCAGGGGATAGTAGGATAGTAAATCATGAAACCTTGTCTTAGCTAAAGGTTTACAAAAGAGATCAGCAAGTTGAGATATGGTAGACACATGTAGAGATTTTAAGAGTCCATTCTAGTATTATTCCGTAGCATGGTTCAAAGTCACGGTGTTGGTAACCGAATCGGAGACCACCGAGTCAGTGACGGACCCAGAAAAAAATCTCAGTGGGGGCACCGGAACAAATTCGAAAGGCGAGTGGGGGCATCAATAGTGCTTTTACATTTTTTACCTATAAAAACTTGTCGATTTTCGGATCTCAGTGGGGGCCGGGCACCCCCCGCTTTGTATGCTGGGTCCGTCCCTGTACTGAGTCACTTAACTCGTCGCGTATCGGTATCATTTCAGGCGAGACGAGTTTTCTCACATATAAAATGCTTTAAAAAATTCAAAAAAAAAAAGAAAAAAAATGAATAACTAAACACACCATCAAAATGTCCCAAAACAATCATCAATATCATTTCTTTTGATTAAATACAACAAAATATGCGGTGTCGCGTTACGTTTTAACATGAGTATTTGTGGTTGTTTGTTGTTTTAACATGTGTATTTGTGGTTTTGATGTTTTGTTTTGTTTCTTTGTCTGGGTAATTAGCATCAGGGATTTAATTAGGCTTTGTATGCTTCAAAAATTGAAAAATTTAACCAAAAAATGGAGGAGTTGTGGTGAATCAAAGTTGTGTGTGGGTTGTGAAGTTTAGCTATGATAATTATTGAAGGTATGAGTTGTTTTGATTCTTGATAATTGACAAAGTCACAGGTGTACTATTTCTTCTGTATAAAGAAGTAAATAGTAAAAATTTTGTCTGCTACTATGCTTTTGGAGTGAAGTTTATTGTCAAGATTGGCTGAATATTGTGTATGATTGCTTTTGCTTTATCCTTTTTCATGTTTCCAATCGAATCACTAAAGTTCCCACTTAAATCGGATTGACTCGGCCGAGATTGGCCGAGATTGACCGAGTTTGGCTGAGATTGGCCGAGTTTGGCCGATACGTACCCGATTCAAGTCTAAACCAAGATGAATCCGTAACTTTGTACCGGTATGCTCCGAGTCGGCCGAGACTTTGAACCATGTTCCGTAGTGACATTTCAGTCTATCTCAATGTGTTTTGTTCTTTTATGAAAAATGGGATTCTCAAATATATATATATATATATATATATATATATATATATATATGCTGTCAGAACGAAGTGAACCTGGCGCAGGGTTCGAGCTCGGCTCGGTGTGTTCGAACCTTAGGCTCAGCTCAGCTCGAAATGGCCGAGCCTTATATTTTCATTATCCGGCTCGGGTTCAGCCTGGTATTTGGGGAAAAAAGCTCGGCTCGGTTCGGCTCGAACATGTCGAACCGTTCGAACATGTTCGGCTCGAACTGGGTTTTATAAAAAAATCAGAATTTTGTGTTCGAACATGTTCGGCTCGAACTGTATATGAATTTTTATGATATCCGAGCCGAACATGTTCGAACATGTTCGGCTCGACCACCGAATATCTAATTTGTAAGGTTCGGCTCGAAGTTGAACCCACGAACCGAGCCCGAATCGAGCTTTTTTCGAGCCGAATACTCCGAATCGAATCGAATCGAATCGAATACTTAGGTTCATATATATATATATATATATATATATATATATATATATATATATATATATATATATATATGTGTGTGTGTGTGTGACATTTTTGTTGTCACAAAATAGAGGAATATGTCTTTCTGTCTGATGTGAATTCTGATAAG
The DNA here is from genome assembly GCA_026214975.1 of Gentiana macrophylla. Taxonomy (NCBI): domain Eukaryota; kingdom Viridiplantae; phylum Streptophyta; class Magnoliopsida; order Gentianales; family Gentianaceae; genus Gentiana; species Gentiana macrophylla. Next base: position 26,268,199 of record CM047809.1, on the reverse strand, counting down.
GGATCGATGGGTCAACCATTGAAGTTCACATGATGCTATTTCCAAGGCTTTATGTATTCAACTTCAGATGAACTTTTGGAGACCGTGGTTTGATTCTTTGATCTCCAAGTAATGAGTGATTCTCCAAGGAAAATCGAGAAACCAATAGTAGATCTTCTTGTATCATCACAACATGTCCAATCTGCATCTACATAAGCCTTTAATTCTAAGGAACCTTCTGCTGAAAAGATGATTCCTTGGCTAAAAGAGTTCTTCGGGAATCTTAACATTATGTGTGCTACTTTGAGATGCAGATCATTGGGTGCTAGAATGAACTGATTGATTGGTGGGGTAGCCAAAGTAATATCTAGTGTGGTAAGACCAAGATAAGAGAATTTCCCTATCAAGCTTCTCTATTAGTTTTTGGGTACAGAGCTGGTGAATCATTATTGTGTAGTTTATGTGTACTGTCCATAGGGGTCTTAGCAGAGTTGCAGTCAGACCGTATTCTTCAAGTTGCTCAAGATAATACTTTCTTTGAGATAAAACAATCACATTATTTCATCTAGTAACTTTAATTCCTAAGAAATATTTAATTTTTCACGTGTCTTTGATTCCAAAACACTCATTCAAAAAGCCCTTTTAAATACTTTATTGCATTTATGTTGGGTATTGCAACCAAGATATTCTCTACCTATACCAGACACAACTAAATTGTCATCGTTTGTGCATTTCATGAATACATCTGATAGTTTTTCTTAGACTTTTTGAATCCCCTCTCAAGAAGAGATTGTGTAAGCTTGATGTTCCATTGTCTGCTTACTTGAGTCGATAAAATGATTCCTTCAATCTGAAAACTATGCCTGGTTTGGGATTGAATCCTCGTGGTATATCCATAAACACTTCCTCTAAAAAAATTTCCGTGTAAATTAAGAGACATTATATACATCTGGTTGATGTAAATTTCATCTTTTGGCTACTGGTTTTCTAATATAGTCCTGACTGTATTGTGAGTTTTGCAATAGGTGTGAAATTATCCAGTTAATCCAATCCTAGTTGTTGTTTATATCCTTTTGAATCCAACCTTGCTTTTAATCTTTCAATTGAGCCATCAGCATGTTTTTTAAATTTTTATACCCACTTACATCCTATTGGATGTTTTTCTTTAGGAATGGGTACTATGTCCTATATTTGTGTCTTTCGTAAGACCTTTAGCTCATCTTTCATAGTTTTTCTCCGGTCTTCATGCTTAACTGCTTCATTATAGTCCTTAGGTTCTTTAATACTCTTTGAACTCAGAACATAGTTCTTGTACTTGCATGAAAGGTTAACAAGACTATCAAATTTGCCTATGAGATTGATGGGAACCAACTTTACTGTACATTTATGTACGGTTTAACCCATGTTTAACACATTTCTAGCATATTTTTGGGTGGTTTAGGCCTTTTGTAGAGCTTTATCGTGAGAATAATGCACAGGGAGTGAAAACGACAAATAGTCGGAAAGCCCCTCTTTTTATCGATATTTGGCCCTATTCCGGACACGTTTACCCCCGGGATATCGTCTGGTATGTTCTTTGCACAATATTTCAGGGTTTAGGTGATCCGGGGACCCGGAAGGTGATATTTGGTGATGAGAATGATCAAGGGGAGGAGAAAAGTGAAGAAAAGAGAAACTGGAGTTCGGGACTCAACCCCTCAATCCCCTTCAGATGCAGATTCAACCAGGATGGAGGCATTTTCAGGATCTGACTTCTTCCTGAAAGTTGTATATAATTTAAATATCTTTCCAATGCAATTTGAATCACCTCAATCGGATCTTGTACGAAGAAGTTATGAAGGTTTTATCGCAGAAATTTGCCGGAAACGGAGCGAGCGGGGCGAAGTTGAAAAAGGAAAATGAATACGAGAGATATATCCGCACGGACCATGGCCCATCCGTGACGGACAAGAACATGAACTGTCCGTGACGGACACATTCCCAATCCGCACGGATAGCCTAAATTCGACCTAAAGTATAAATAGCGGCTCAAACGATTTGAGACGGGAGTTTTGACGATTTGGAACACCTTAGGCCGTTTGGGGGCGATCTCCCTCATACGGAAGCGTACGATTAAGTGCAATATACCGTTTCGATCGTCTTTAGATTTCCTACAACACTAGCTACATCAAAACATTATATTTTTACATTTTGATTGTCAGAACTTGATTCTTTGGCTACGGTTTTGTTTGGATCATTATTTCTTCAATAAGTTCGGTATGAATTCTTATTTCTTTATCGTTCTTGTAAATATTTCTCTTATTGTTCCTCGCTTTAATCATATTATGAGTAGCTAAGCTCCTTGTATGGCTGAATTATGTGAAGGCGGGTAAAACGCTCTCAGGGGGATGAACTCGGGGGGTAGTTTAGCGCGTAGTTAAACGTTTTAACCGGTAATTTGCATCACGAAACTTTCTTAAACAAAAAAAATGAATTAGCTTGACAACCTAGTTCGTTATCTCACACACCATAGCTTATAAATGTATGTTGCGGCTAGGTGTGGGAACCGGGTTTTCGGGACCGTAGAAGTTAAGGCTTAAAAGGTAGTTTGACACCTACCTGTGTTCTAGGTTGACACCCCAGCGTTGAGTTCTTTTACGTCACGGGGTTTCAACCTTAGGCTTTACTCGTTGGACAGTTAAGATAGGAAACTCCCCGGAGATATTCGTTTTGAGAGTAAATTAGCTCCATGGATCATAGTTCGGCCATACCTCCGTCAAACGTAAAAGAAACCGATTAGTATAATCTTTCTTTTACGCAATAGTATAACGTCCTATTTTTCTGGTTGACCTGAACTGAGTGCTAAGTCAGTTGTGGTACTCAACGCCAATCTTTGTGGGTTCGACCTCGGACTCCTCAAGCACTACCTACAATCGATCCGGTTCACTGCCGGTTAGAAAGTAGATTTTGCTAAAGTTTCGAGTTTTTACTTGATTGACCGGATTGCAAAAATCCTCTTATCAAGTTGGCGCCGTTGCCGGGGATTGGCAATATTTTGATATCACAATAGTTGACCGAAAGCTTGGGCTTAGGTCATTTTTACGTTTTTTTGTTGTTTCATTGTTGTTTTGCAGTGTATGAACACAAGGAGGTCTCGACAACAACCTCTTGAGCCATACAAACCCGAGATAGAATCGTTCGCCAGACAGAGGAACGGTTTAAGAAAAAGACTACAATTTGATCTTACTCCGGAAACTGTGGACGGACACGAAACATCAGACTTCTCTTCAGAGGAAGAAGGAATGACAACCAATGGTAGGGATCAGTTGAATGATGATGGGACGTCTCAAATGGGGGGTTTGGGTACTCTAAATAACCCACCTCCACGCGAGAGAAATCCTCTTGATCCTCCTCATGGTTTGTGGGACAGATGGAAGAAATTTATTTGACCCCACTTTAGAAAGGGTGATGGAAGAAATGGACAGAACCCATGCAGAATAATGGTGTCAATGGCCAACAACAACAAAATTTGCGTAATGGTCGAATGGCGGAGATCAAAACCCTCGGTTTGGGTTGGAAGGGTTTAGAGCGGCAGAAATGGGTTGCCCAAAATAATGGACAAGTGGGGTTGAACAATTTGAACAACAACCAACAACCCCTTCATCACCAACAAAGCACCTCTCCGGAACCGAGATAGACCGTAACTTGTTGAATCGGTTTGCCAGATGTTTCAAAATTTGTTGAACCAACAACAACAGAATAATCAATTTGAACAATCAACAAAATCAGCAGCCACCTCAGTATCAACAACAACCGATCAATCCACAGCAGAATCAAGGGTTTCAATCGACACGAGATTATGTTGTTACCTCGTATCAAGGCACCGGGCATAATCCTATCAGAATTCCAGCCATCCATGCTAACAACATGGAACCAAAGCAGAATGTTATCAATCTGATTAGTGAGAATGCGGTCTTCTACGGGAAGTGGGACGAGGATCCCAATGAATTCTTGGACAATTATCTGCAGATTATCTCAAAGTTGAAATACAATGGAGTGAGCGAAGAGGCACTCAAGTTGATGATGTTTCAATTTGCCTTAAGTGGAGCTGTGAGGACGTGGTTTAATACGCTTCCTCATCATTCGTTGAGCACGTGGGCTGAGGTAACCGACGTTTTCTTACGTAAGTACTTTCCTCCAGCCAAGATCGAAGACCTCAAGCGAGAAATACACAATTTTAATGGTCGACAGGGGGAAACAATGAGAGAAACAGTTGAGAGGTTCAAGGCATTGTTGAAGAAATGCCCTCCACACAACCTTCAGACAGTTGAACAGGTGATATTAATTTATAGAAGCCTTTGGACAAGGCCGATGAAATCTTCAACGAACGCGACGAGTGGGGGTAATTTGATGACCATAGATCCCGAGGCAGCAATGAGATACAAAAATTCAGCTATAGAGGGAGATGATGAGTGGGTTTCCTTCTTTGTTAGAGAAAATCCGAAAGAGCAACAACAGACATCTAAAGCACTTAGAGAGCAGTTAGAGAAAGACACAGCTGCACATGAGGAATTGTTAGCTCTACAGACAGAAAATAAGAAGTTGAAAGAGGCACAGCAGCTTTGTCAGTTATGTGGGGGTAATCATACGGCTCAGTTTTGTACGAGCCCGAATAGAACGACTCTTCCTCCACAATTGCCACAACAAACATCAACAACAGCCCGTCTCAAGTATGGAACAGTTAGTTGCGGCACTCACTAGGTTGGGACAGGGAGGTCCCCAAAATGTAAATCAGTAAGGCTTTGGAAAGTGCCAACAGTCGAATCAACAGAAAAATTTTGGGGGTCAATGGAACCAGAATAACCAACAAAGCAATAATCAGAACTGGCAGCAATCATCGAATTATAATCAATGGCAAGAGTCGATGATGGGCACAGGTATGGAAGATGATTTCCAACAAATCGATATAAATTATGTTGGAAACAATGCTGGGGGCAATTGGAACCAGAGTCGGGAACAATTGGGCGAAAGAACCAAAGAATGCCGAAGTGGAATCAAGGAAATCAGAGTGGCCAGGGAAATTGGGACCGAGGCAACAACCAAAACAATCAGTGGTCCCGACAAAATTCCAACAATCAGGGCCAAGACAACCGCGGTTGGAGTCAGAATCGTGATCAAGGGAATTCTCAAAATTCCTAAGGAAATTGGACAGAAAATAACAAAGGGTATGGAAATCAGAATCAAGGTTCAGGGAACCAAAGTTGGGGCCAGAATCGACAAGGCCAGTGGGGTAATAATCAGAACCGAGATAATGGGAATAGAGAGCAAGGGCAGCAATCCGGCAACCAAACGAATAACCAACAAGCCGGAAATCAGAATTCTGAAACTTATCAACACCCTAATGCTCATAGGCAGAACAACTCCTACAATCAACAAGGGAGTAGTTTGGGAAATCGAAGAAGCCTCTCGATGAAAGCTCGACCAGATTGAACAAGTTCATGATTGAACAAAAAGCGGCCATGCGTAATTTGGAGATTCAGATAGGGCAGATGACCGAGAACAGAACTCAACCACCATTGAATACGGGGCTTCCTAGCAATACTGACAGGAACCCTAAGAATTTTAAAGATGTTTGTGCCATAGTTACCAGAAGTGGTAAAGAGTTGGGTCAAGCGAGTCGAGAGTTGGAGAAGATGGTACCGAATTCTGAGAAGGATAAAGTTTCTGAGTATAAGGGGCCGCTAGAAGAACAAGAAGGGTTTGAGGATGAAGCTAATGCAGCAGAGAGAGAAAGAATGGAAACCGAGTTAAAAGCGGTACGAAGAGAGTTAGCTGCTGTTAAGAGAGACCTGGCGATTGTAAGGAAAGAGCGAACAATGGAAGTACAGAGGGAGCAGGAAGCTCAAACTAGAAGAGATGAAGAAAGGGAGAAGCAGGATTTCATAGTGCTGGATATTAAAGAGGAGGAGCCGAGCAAGCCAGTGATGACAAAAGGAGCTACATCTAGGCCTCCAAGTCCAAACACTCGAGGTAAGAAAAATTTTATGCCCCCTCCCCCTCATGATTTTGATGAGAATACGATGCCTTACCCACCTAAGAGTCCTAAGAAGCCGGTCCTTACCGAGAGTCAGAGTAGATTCCTCGACATTCATAGGAAGGTAGAGATCAATGTTCCTTTGTTAGAGACAATTGCTAGTGTGCCTGAGTATTTTAAATGTTTGAAAGAGATGTTGACAAGTCGAGAGAAAATGGGTAAGATAGTTAAGCTGAGGGAGGAGTGTTCAGCGGTTTATGATAGTAAGATACCCCCTAAGATGAGAGATATGGAAGGTTTCACCATTCCTATCACCATAGGTAATACTGTAATTGAAAATGTTTTATGTGACTTAGGAGCTTCTGTGAGCTTGATGCCTAAGGCTTTATATGAAAGGTTAGGGTTAGGTGAACTGGAACCTACGGGAATTACCTTACAGATGGCTGATAGGTCGGTGAGGAAACCTTTAGGGGTAGCGGAAGATGTCTTAGTGCAAGTGGGAAAGTTTGTGTTCCCCGTGGATTTTGTGATTCTTGACATGGAGATGGACTCCAAGACCTCTGTTTTGTTAGGTCGTCCCTTTTTGACCACCAGTGACGCTCAGATAGGAGTTAAGAGTGGATATATTTCTTTTGGTGTTGGGGGCGAGAGAGAGCGTGTAAATGTTTACAAGGATAGAGGTTCAAATGCTATAAATGATGAATGCTTATATACATAATCTTTGTTTTCTTGTGGTGTGGTGCGTACTGACGTGCAGGAAGGAAAAAGATTGTCAAAAGGAGATGCGATGCGCTTACGAGATGTCGTCGATCGAGGCAAGATCGAGGCACAGAATAAATCGGAATCGCCCGTCGCACCGGTGCTCCCCAAGCTGGGGAAAGTGCGGATTGATAAACCGCCTGATTGCAAGAAGTCTAAAGGGAAGCCATCTAAAAAGCCGGAAAAGAAAGAAAGTGTGAGGTGGCAGGAGAAAGCGGCGCAAGTTGCAAGAGGTAAGCCGTTGACTAGTTCGAATATTTTGATGTTTGCACTAGGTATATCATTGGGCATGTTCAAACTTATGAATGCTGAATTTGGTTGACATGATATGTGCTTATTTGGTATGTTATTTGAGGTTGTTTTGAGTTGAGTCAGTTGAGCGTCATCTGGTCGAGCCAACGACGTAAAACAAAGGCGCTAGGTGGGAGGCAACCCACTGGAATAAGGAAATCATTTTGAATAATGATGTTTTTTTTTGTGCGTTTGAGTCTGCAATGTTCTCATTTTGAGGGTGTATGTTTGATGCTACATTTGTGGATCGATTTTTCTGACGTGGTCGAGTCTTTATTTTATAGTACCAAATTCCTGTGCATGTTTTGGGCACGTGGACTATGTCCCGTGCATGCTTTGTTTGGTTTCTGTTATCATGCTTTCAGGGAATCGGAATGAGCTTTTTGGGGACTATCACGGGATTCGATTGCGGCGCTTTTCCGGGCTACTAAGCTAAGTCTTTCCTTCTTTTTCGTTTACACACCGAGGACGGTATTTCACTAAAGTGGGGGGTGGGACGACTTAGCTTAGCTTGTTTTCATTTGATTTATACTCGAGATATGCCGTTATGTGATTTAAACTTAGTTGTTACTCGTCTTCGAGCCGATTTCTAGGAGTTTTCAAACTTTTCCAAGGTTTTAACACCGCGATATATGCATGTTTTTCACAATTGAGTTGGTAAACGGTTGTTAGCCTTGTGAATGTCTTACAGTGAGTCCACCTTTTCACGATACGGAACACATTTAATATACGTTTGACGACGTTTGTACTTAGTACGATTGCTTTACACACCTGTACCCCTAGTTTTGAGGCGAAATAGAAAGGTTTCACCTTCGTTTCTTTGAAACGACCAGAGCTAAAAGCCAACATCCCAACATTATCCCTCTAAACCCCTCTCAGCCTTGATAGGAGCGGTCTGACCACCGCCCAAAATATGAGCCTTTTTGGTTACTTAGCCCATAATTCCTAGCCCTGAGCCGATATTTTGGTCACGTTTCTTTTGACTACCCTACAAGTGGACTTAGTCGTTCCTTTAGACACACTTGCCAAGGCAAGTGTGGGGTGGGAGAGAGAAGTTGTGAATACTTACGAGGAGGGAATTTTGAGCTAACATTCAGAAGGGGGGAGCTCGGGAAATCTTTATAAGGCCTTCGGTTCAAGGAAAGTGAAGAAAAAAAAATTGAATAAGAAATTGAATAAGAGTTTGAACCGAAGAAAGCCGGAAAAAGGGATGTGCTTACTAGCCTATTATGATGTTGGGGTTGGACTATGAGTTTAAATGAAATTTGAAGGAGTTTGGTGGTGTTTATATGTTCGAGATTGTGGGAGTACACAAGCTGATTAGGTTCACTCGTACTTTACGTTCTCGGTCCCAAATTATCCTTCGATAACCCTCGTCCGAGCTTAAACGTTATAACCTTTAAAAACCTACCTGACCGGATCTCTGGCCTTGGTGAACCTCGATTAGTGGAGACTTTAGGAAGGGCAGGATTGTGTGTAGTCGTTCGTCCGGTATTCCAAGCCGGTAACCGTATTGAGTATAAGTCGTCGTCATTCAATCACACACTCACTCTGTTTTGTGACATTGTGGAGTCAATGTGCTACATTCACTTGTCTAAATCTCTTTTAATTTGATATTTTGAGATGCATGCATGTACCGTAAAGTTGATTCTTTGTTTCTGTTTGATCGCCTGATTTACTCGAGGGCGAGTAAAAGCTAAGTGTGGGGTGGTGATGGGAACCAACTTTATTGTACATTTATGTACGGTTTAACCCATGGTTATCACAATTCTAGCATATTTTTGGGTGGTTTAGGCCTTTTGTAGAGCTTTATCGTGAGAATAATGCACGGGGAGTGAAAACGACAAATAGTCGGAAAGCCCCTCTTTTTATCGATATTTGGCCCTATTCCAGACACGTTTACCCCCGGGATATCGTCTGGTATGTTCTTTGCACAATATTTTAGGGTTTGGGTGATCCGGGGACCCGGAAGGTGATATTTGGTGATGATAATGATCAAGGGGAGGAGAAAAGTGAAGAAAAGAGAACTGGAGTTCGGGACTCAACCCCTCAATCCCCTTCAGATGCTGATTCAACCAGGATGGAGGCATTTTCAGGATCTGACTTCATCATGAAAGTTGTAGATAATTTAAATATCTTTCCAATGCAATTTGAATCACCTCAATCGGAGCTTGTACGAAGAAGTTATGAAGGTCTTACTGCAGAGCTGTCGGAAACGGAGCGAGCTGAAGGCAGAAGTTGGAAAATGAATACAGAGATATATCCGTACGGACCATGGCCCATCCGTACGGACAAGAACATGAACTGTCCGTACGGACACATTCCCAATCCGTACGGATAGCCTAAATTCGACCTAAAGTATAAATAGCAGCTCAAACGATTTCAGGCGGGAGTTTTTGACGATTTGGAACACCTTAGGCCGTTTTGGGGCGATCTCCCTCATACGGAAGCGTATGATTAAGTGCAATATTCCGTTTCAATCGTCTTTCGATTTCCTACAACACTAGCTACATCAAAACATTATATTTTTACATTTTGATTGTCAGAACTTGATTCTTTGGCTACGGTTTTGTTTGGATCATTATTTCTTCAATAAGTTCGGTATGAATTCTTATTTCTTTATCGTTCTTGTAAAGATTTCTCTTATTGTTCCTCGCTTTAATCATATTATGAGTAGCTAAGCTCCTTGTATGGTGAATTATATGAAGGCGGGTAAAAGCGCCTCGAGGGGATGAACTCGGGGGTAGTTTAAGCGCGTAGTTAAACGTTTTAACCGGTAATTTGCATCACGAAACTTGCTTAAACAAAAAAATGAATTAGCTTGACAACCTAGTTCGTTATCTCACACACCATAGCTTATAAATGTATGTTGCGGCTAGGTGTGGGAACCGGGGTTTCGGGACCGTAGAAGTTAAGTCTTAATAGGTAGTTTGACACCCACCGTGTTCAGGTTGACACCACAGGCGTTGAGTTCTTTTACGATCACGGGTTTTCAACCTTAGGCTTTACTCGTTGGACGATTAAGATAGGAAACTCCCGAGATAGTCGTTTTGAGAGTAAATTAGCTCCTGGATCATAGTTCGCCATACCTCCGTCAAACGTAAAAGAAACCGATTAGTATAATCTTTCTTTTACGCAATAGTATAACGCCCTATTTTTCTAGTTGACTGAACCCGAGTGCTAAGTCATTTGTGGTACTCAACGCCAATCTCGTGGGTTCGACTCGGACTCTCAAGCACTACCTACAATCGATCCGGTCCACTTTGCCGGTTAGAAAGTAGATTTTGCTAAGGTTTCGAGTTTTACTTGATTGACCGGATTGCAAAAATCCTCTTATCAGAGATTAGGATACCTTTTAACTTTAGAATTTCCACATAAGTAGTATGTTAAGTAAGAAGGTGCACCCATGACTTTAGAGCAATTTCGAGGTTCAATATTATTTATTTGGACAGTGATACATCCACTACACATGGTGTGTAGTGGACACAACTACATCAATCTTATCCACATATTTAAAGTGGTACACTTTAATGTGTGGCTAAGATGGATGTAGTGTATATCCACTACACAACATGTGTAGTGGATATATCATTCTCCTATTTTGAGTATCAATTTGATGATTGATTAGGTCATTATGATCATCATGATGTTTAACCAGGCCATCATCATCATGAATCGAATGATGAATTTCATCATTTTCTTAATCATAATTAAACCTGGTCGTGCTGAGGATTATATTGATAATTGATCTCATCAATTTAAACAAGAGGTAAGGGTAAGGAACTATTATCTTCATTACGTAATTTTTCTTTCAAAGGAAAAGACATTTCATTAAAGGTAACATATTTACTTGTGAATATTTGTCTTGTTTTCAAGTTTTAGGGATAAACTCTTTGACATTAAGTCATTAACAACATTGCCAATATAAATAGATCGACTGCCCCTTCTTACAAACATAGTATGATCATCAGTAATATTACAAGCCTGTGTGAAACATATGGAAACCCTTACTTTATTATTAAATGGTTAATTTACTGCAAAATAGCGTCTCATGCGGTGTTCTATCGTTCAATAAAAGTCATGGTATAATAGTTCACAAGATGAATGATAAAATATGTCCGGTATAAAAGATGCATATCAGATTGAAATCTCAAGCTTCTAGCTACATTTGGAATATGCTGGTGTTTTCTCTCCGCAACTCTATTTTGTTGGAGAGTTATAACAACATATTTATAATGTAGAATACATTTTTAAGCTAAAAATTCAGGTAAAGAAAATTCTAATCCATTATTACTTCTAGGTATCTTGATTCTTTTATTAAACTGAGTTTCAATCATATTACAGAAATGTTGAACAATACTTCTCACTTTTCCCTTTTTACTTCAACATGTACACCAAACAATATCTATTACGATCATCTACGATAAAAGAATGAATCTATTACCATAGATACCAATCACTCTATATGGACCCCATACGACAATATGAACTAAATCAAATTAACAAATTTTCAGTTTTAGTTTGACTTAAAGGGAAACTAGACCTTCTCTTTTTCTTGGTAAAACGATCAGATATTATTAGTTCCCTAGAAAAAATTACAAATGGTCCAAAGCATTCCCAGAAAGATAAAAACAAGCAGCCTTGTGGTTAGATTACTATACACAAAGCTACAATCCCTAGGCAATATTTAAATTCCTAACTCGACTTTCGACATTAGATAAAAAAAATATGAATTGGTGGTCTATGACCACTGCTTTGATGGACCAGATGGTTTCTCCAATACCAAATTCCGTTGACAGCTTTGCGGAAATAATAGGGCCAATCCCTCACACAGTTGGTTCCCATAATATTAGCCTTGATCCACTCCTGGATGGTGGGGCGTGCAAAGAACAAATCGTGAGCTGGTGTAGGTAGCAGTCTTTGCCAAAACGATTTGGTCCAGATGCAATCACGCAAAGCATGAAGTGGTTGATTCATCTGAACAATTGCCGATAGTGCAAATTGCCAAGGAACTGACATGTCCGCGCCAAAGCATGAAAGGGTACTGATTCATCCACTTTATTTTAACATTTTATTTAATAATTTCTTGACAGTCATTTTTTAAACCGTATCATATATAATAAAATAATGGAAATTTATAACACGTGCATCAGATATATAGAATTAGGAAAAGTATTTGTACATAGAATTTGTCGAGAAAAAAAATAAAAAATAGTAATAATAATGTCAATCCTTTGATTACTTTATATGATTTTTTTGTAAGGATAAAATGTGTCTAAAACACTCACCATAGAATTAATAATATATTTTTTTTTCTTACTAAAAATGCATCCAATCACCATACTCTTGGTACCTATAAATCTAGATGCAGTCCACATTCCAATAGACATCATAAATCGCTTTTGGTTCTTTTCCATCTGATTTCATCAGAAAAAAAGTCCCTTTTTTAATAGCTAAGAACAGAAAAAAGAGGTTTCTAATTGAAAAAGAAGAAGAAGAAGAAGAAGAAGAAAATGGGTAGAGCACCATGCTGTGACAAAGCAAACGTGAAGAAAGGGCCATGGTCTCCTGAAGAAGATGTTAAGCTCAAATCTTATATCGATCTTCATGGTATTGGTGGTAATTGGCTTGCTCTTCCCCACAAGATCGGTACGTATTCATATTATCATATCCCCCCTACCCACCCCCGTCCCCAACCCCTCGATCCTCCCACAATTTCTTTTTTCCAGCTTGAGGATGGTAGTTTTTATTTTTTATTTTTTCAGTTCGGCCTCACAAAACCGTTCTATATCTGAAACAAGTATGATTTGGTGTTTTCTGATCGTTATGATTTACAAAAAACTGTACCGAACCGTTCTATCGGAATAAGTGTTTTTGATCGATATTGTTTAACAATAAGAAAAATTAAGAAAATAATTGACTGTATGTTTTTTTCTTTCAATTTTAACAAGGTGATCCAAAGAGCTGGTTTTTTTTTACTAAAAGAATAGTGGAGTAATTTTGTTGCTCTCAAATACTTACGGTTTATGATATTTACGGTTTAAATTTTTTTTTTATGGTGTCTCAAAATATAAGAAACAGTATCAAAACGTACAAAATTATATGTAAGCATATATGGGTTCAAAATGTCTTAAAAATTATTGACTCATACTTTTACAAATTTCCTTTGGATAATTGACATATATAGGTTTATTTAAGTTCTAAAGTTTGGATAATTGACATAGGTTTCAGTGCTAGACAAGGGCGGACCCAGCCTTATAGGGGTGAGGTGCATGGACCACATTCAAATTTCCGGACGAAGTTATTAAAATACCCCTCTAATAATATTAAAGCTGTGTATGTATATTATTTCAGACAATATTTAGTATAATTATCCATTTAGCACAATTGGTTAGAAGTTTTATTACATATCCTTAGGTCACAGGTTTGAATCTTGACGATTAAGTTTTTTTCCACCTATTTCTTTTAATTTGGTCCCCACTGGAAAAAATTTTAACATGTTTATATGGATTGACCGCAGGACTAAAAAGGTGTGGAAAAAGTTGTAGACTGAGATGGCTAAATTATCTTAGACCAAACATAAAACATGGTGGATTCACTGAAGAAGAAGACAATATCATCTGCAGCCTCTACATTAGTATTGGAAGCAGGTTTTAGTACCTTTTTCCTTTATTTTTTCCAAAAAAAAAAAAATATATGACAACACATTTTCCATCATGAATTTCAACCTTAGCCCTTGTTCTTTAGCTCTTGTCAACATTCCCTTTTCCTTTATTTAAGGGAATAGTCAATGTTAGGGTGTAAAGTTATGTGTTGTGTCAGTTGTTGTTGTGAAGGTAGTATTTCTTTTTTTTAATTAAACATTGAATAAGAAAAATGATACGGTCAAAATGGTTGTGTCATAACAAGTGGTACAATATATTTTTCGACTTTTGATCATGTGTATTAATTGATTATCATGTAGGCCCACCATAATCAAATGTACAAAAGTGTGTTGTCTCATTTATTGTGTCACAACCGTTGTATCTTTAGAATCACTCATCGAATAATGCTATGATTGTACTATTTCCGTCCTTAAAAAAATGTCCATTTTTTGCATAGATTAAGAAAATAATTAATGTGTTGTATTTTAAGTAGTGATAGACATATTTACCCTTTCACATTGTAATGCTATTTTGGAATATGAAAATGAGTAAATGTTATGATAGGGGTATATTTGGAGAAAAAAAACATTAAATGATGTATTGGTTTTCGAAATTAACATTTTTTATGAGACAATTTATTTTAAAAAAGTGAACACTTTTTGTGGAACGAAAGTAGTGGTCACTTTGACACAAGAAATGTCACAACCGGATATATCAGCAAGACGACTCATAATGTGGCATGTGACACGATCCTCTTTACATACGTGTCAAATCATTAGAGGTTTCAATATCACATCATGTTATTAGATTTGTTGTGTTAGTGGATATGACAGTAGCATTACTACAATTTATATACGAATAATGTTAATGTCACAAAAACCGTAATAATCAGATTTGTTAGTGTGATCATTCATGATAAAACAATGGGAGGTACTATTCATGATTATAAGACATTTGGACCTATTTTTAAATAGACGTCATATTGTGATGTAACACTAACACTTCATTTTGTGACATTTATTGTATCAAAATAATTACGACATTTATGACAAAAATTGCTTCTTTTAGGTGGTCTATAATTGCAGCCCAGTTGCCGGGAAGAACAGACAACGATATCAAGAACTATTGGAACAGTAAACTGAAGAAAAAAATACTAGGAAAGGGAAAACAATCCCACGTGAACACATCATCAATTACAAATAATAATAATAATAATAATGAAGATCAAGAAAATCCTTTTCTACAGACATTGAGCAATTCAGCCATTGAAAGGCTTCAACTTCATTTACACCTTCAAAATCTTCAAATCCCTTTACCTTTACTAAACAATCTCCTCCTGCAACAAAAAATGCTTCAATCCCACCTTCAAAATTCACCCATGCAGTCTTTGAGGATCTCACCTCCACAACTTGAATCAAACCAAAATCTCGAAATTCTTGATAATGGGTCGTCGTCGTCGTCGTTAATTCCTGAAAATCTCAATGAATTTGATCATGATGGTATAAAGAATTGTGACTCAATCATGACATTCAAGCAAAATGAAGTTGATAATCTTGTGAACTGCAATTCTGACGGCGGGTTTTCGAATCAGGCTCCGGATTTCGATTGTGTGAAAGAGATGAATGAATTGAATGACAGCTTCAATTGGTGGTCGTTTAATGGTGTTGATTCGAATTCTGCGTCGTCGAGTTCTTGGGATTCTACTGCTATTCAGCATCATCCAGAAGAAATGTATAATGATTATGCACTAGGGTACACTATGCAGTGAATAATAATAAAAAAAAATTGCAATGAAGATTTGGAAATTATTTTGCTGATTAGGAAGGTGATTACTGTATTGTAAATTGTGTGAATAAGGGAATCTCCATGTCGTTTTCTTTAGAAAAATATCGATCATTTATTACTATTTTCTGATTAGATCATTTACCCTATTATTTTCTCTAATTTACCTGTAACAATCAAACTATTTTTCAGTACTTTATAACTATTGTATTCGAATGATATTTTAGTTATTTCTAATTAAAATTTATGTCATTTAACTATATTTTTAAACGGTGTGAAAAACACTAAAAAAATTACCTATATTTTGGGATGGAGGTGGTATAAAATACAATAAAAGGGTGATCACTTACATATATTCAGTAAGAAAATTGGTGTATAAGATTTTATTTCCCTCCAAACAAAATAAATTAAGTATATGTTTTTGATTAATTATACAAAGTTCTGATACATTTATACACATGCCATACAACTTGTAACAAATTCTTTTTTTAAATCACAATTTTTTTTTTATAATCCAACGAATGGGGATTTAATTTGAATTCAGAACCTTTTGGTCCTGAATGCTTAGTATTTACCGTTAGGAAATATCATACCGGCTATCCAAGTTACTCTTAAACATGCTTTGGTAAAAAAAAAAATCTTTACAAAGCATTCCATTATTCATTTATGTATATTTTGATCTTCCATTTCTCTCCACCTTGTTCATGAGTACGAAACCGTACGAATGGCATAGTCCAAATATTAAATTGAACTAGACTGGCCTGACCTCGTCTCATTATTATTGCCCGCGCATGAGAGTGGAAACTTGGTTTTACGCAGCATATGCAAATATTTAACCTAAACATTACATATCGTATATGTAAATTAACATTCATTTCATAGTATAGCTGGAAATACACAGAAAATAAGAATTATGTCTTAAATTGAATCATGCATTTCCACTATAGAACACACTTTTAAAATTTACTCAAAATTGTCAGTGATGAAATCGGGTAATAAAGAACTGAGTCCTTCTAGTCCGTTTTATATTCATCCCAATGAGAATCCTTCATTGATATTAGTTCAAAAACATTGAAGAATGTAAACAATTATCACCCATGCAAGATGTCAATGGAAATGGTGTTAATCACGAAGAACAAGTTTGGGTTTGTTGTTGGTACAATCAAGAAACCAGACGTGAATTCACATGATTTCCTTGTCTAGAGGCAATGCGATACAATGGTCAGAACTTGGGTCCTGAATTCAGTGGAGAATACAGTTAGTTTATCAAAGTTTGATGTATTTCAAGAGCGGTCAGGTTGTATGGCAGAACATTGCTGATAGGTGTGCAAGTGTTGATGCTTACGGAATGTCAGACATTCTTGAAGAGATGAATTCACTGAAACATGGAACATATTTAGTGAATCAATATTTCACAAAACTAATGGTTTTTTGGGAAGAAATCAAGACTATCAGGCCAATTCATGTTTGCACATGTGATGCCGTAAAAACTTTGTTGGATCACATGGAAAAAGAACATGTGATGAAATTTTTGAAGGGATTGAGGGATGAATTTTAGCCAATGGTGTCTCAAGCCATGTTAATGGTACCTTTTCATGAAATTCAAGATTCTGCTGCAATGGAAATCAACTTTGAAAGCTAGAAAACCTATGTGGTTAACAAAGCAAGAAGTCAAGACTCCACAATCTTGATGGCTCAAAAGACAGTACAGTCCAAAGATGACAGAGTTGAATAGATTGGGGCCAGATACAATCAAGTCAGCAGCGTAGAGCACTAAAAGAATCTTCCTGCAAACAACTCAAATTCCAAGAATATTAAGAAAGTTTAGTGCAGTTTCAGTGGTTTCAATGGACATACTGAAGATAGCTTTTACGATAAACATGGCTACCCTCGTTGTTTTAAGTCCAATAGAGATAATATGGTAGATCAGGCAGGTGCAGATCAGTCTGTTGATGGGTCAGCTAGGTCGGGATTTCAAGGTCATACTACACAACAGCTAGAGAAACTGATGGCCCTGCTGAAATCCGATTCTTCTGGACATGCAGTTAATCAGATCAATACAGTGAACCATCATTTTTCACCAATTCAGGGTTGAGGTGACATTTGTTTGTTAAAACCTATTAAGTGGATCTTGGACTCTGATGCCACAGATCACATTGTATATTCTCTAGAGCAATTATGTAATCTCAAACCAGTCTCTAACATGAGAGTGGGATTACCTAATGGCAACAATGTACAAGTAACACACATAGGACAAGTGATAATAAATCCTCATCTGACCTTGCATATTGTGTTATACATTCCTGGTTTTAAATGTAATCTAATGTCTTTACCAACATTTATTAAACATTCTAACTATGCAGCTGTCTTCACTGCTAACAAGTGTGTTTTGCAGGACAATAAGAAGAACATGATCGGTTCAGCTGAGCTGTAAAAAGGAATTTATATTTTGTTACAACAACCAGTACAGAAGCTTAGTGCTTGATCTATTTGTAATAGTGTAGAAATAGAACTTTGTCGTATAAGGTAGATGGTAATCTCCTCTGGAATTATAGATTAGGTCATCTCCTAGATAAAAGATTGCAGGTCATCAGTTCTAGTGCTTCGGATGTCAAATTTTGTGAACATGACTTGTGTTTTGTTTGCCCTATTTAAAAATTGAAGAAAAAGCCTTCTCTATTAAGCACTAAGGTTGTTAATTCTGTTTTTACCTTAAGCATGTGGATATTTGGGGACCTTTAAGGCATCCCACAGTGAATGACCAACAATATTTTTTAACTGTTGTAGATGGTTGTTCTAGATTTATTTGGGTCTTTTTTATGAGACAAAAGTTTGAAGCTCCTGAGTTAGTTCAATCTTTTGTTAAGTTTGCTTCAACTCAGTTTAATAAAGTCATCAATGTGATTAGATCTGATAATGGCATTATTCATCAAACCTCTTATGTAAGTACACATGAATAGAATGGAATTGTTGAGTGAAAACATCAGTATCTACCAGTGGCGGATCCAGGAAAATTTTCAAGTGGGGGCCAAATTAAAAAAAAAAGCGTGAAAAAAAAACTCAAAAGCCAAGACTCGAACCTATGACCTAAAGATAGGTATTAAAGCTTCTAACCAATTGAGCTAAATGGATATTTACACTAAATATTGTCTGAAATAATATACATACACAACTTTAATATTACTAGAGGGGTATAATAGTAACTTCGTCCGGAAATTGAGGTGGGATCCATGCACCCCACCCATATAAGGCTGGGTCTGCCCCTGGTATCTACTGAATGTAGCCAGAGGTCTGAGATTTCAAAGTAATCTACCCATTGAGTATTGGGGTTATTGTTTATTGCATGTTGTTAAACTTATTAATGCTACACCTACACCATTTCTGAAAGAAAGCACTCTTTATGAGGTCTTGTATGGAGCTAAAACGGATCATTCTTTTTTTTAAAAGTAAAATAGATTATTCTGTGTTTAAGGTTTTTGGTTGTTTAGTTTTTTCATATACCCTTCAGCAATTAAAAACCTAATTTGAATCTAGATACAGGACTTGGATATACCTTGGAAATTCAAAACCTCCAAGGGAGTTATTTTGGTAGATATAACCAACAAAGATATCTTTTTTGCAAGAATCACTCGGTTTCATGAGATTTACTTGCCTTTATTTAAGAAGGTTCTAGGAAAAGCTCAGCATATTGCAGATCTGCCAATACCGTTTCTAGTCTTCAACAACTTTGATGATCAGCTAAGTAGTTCATCCGAGGAATCCAGCAGCAAAGCAGAATCAGCTGAGGATCCTGGTAGAGGATCCATTACAGCTGAGCATGCACATGCACCAGCAGTGTAGTTGAGGAGGTCAGCTAACAACTGAAATCTTCATGAAATGGATGTGAATACTGCTTTTCTACATGGAGATTTACATGAAGAAGTCTATATGCAGCTTCCTTTAGGATTTAGCTCTAACAAACCAAATCGGGTTTGCAGATTAACAAAATCACTATATTGCTAAAAGTAAGCCAACAAACAATGGAATTGCAAATTGACAGAGTCTTTATAGAGTCAAGGGTTCTATCAATCTGAGCATGATCATAGCTGCTTATTCACCAAATGGTCAGGCAAAAACTTCATTGCCTTATTGGTCTATGTAGATGACATTATAGCAACATGTCCTGATCTGGACCTCGTACAACAAGTCAAAGACAACTTACATAAACAATTAACCATTAAAGATTTGGGTAAGCTAAGATATTTTTTGGGCATTCTGAGTGCCAGAACACCTCATGGCATTTCTATTTCACAAATGAAATATGCCTTGAATCTATTACAAGAATATGAGTTCTTAGGTGCTAAACCTGCCAAGACTACAATAGAATCCAAGCATAATTTGCAACATGGAGATTCAACTCTTCTAGATGAGAATACTGCATATAGATCCCTGGTTGGAAAACTGATCTACCTTACCTTCACTAGACCTTATATGGCATTTTTGGTTGAGTAGCTCAGTCAGTTTTTGGACACACCAACTAAAAATCACATGAAAGCAAATCATGGTCAATGGATTTTCTTCCTAGTTGAGAGCAACCTCACACTCAGAGGGTTCAGTGTCAATAATTGGGCAGGCTCTAATGAAACTAGAAGATTTATATCATGATACATAATATTCTTAGGAGATTCTCTCATATCTTGGAAGGCAAAGAAACATACAACAATTTCTAGAAGCTCCTTTGAAGCAGAGTATAAGGCAATGACAAGTGCTACTTGTGAAATTCAGTGGCTTATATACATCTTGAAAGACTTGCAGATTCCAGTTCAATTTCTTGATGTTTTATTCTGTGACAATACAAGTGCTCCTCACGTTGCTGACAATCCTCTGTTTCATAAAAGGACAAAAGACATTGAGTTTGATTGCCATGTTGTCACAGACAAAGTAAAATCAGGCTTGATCAAGCTTCTAAATGTTCATAACATAAAACAACTTGCTCATATCCTAACCAATGCTCTTGTTGCACTTTTATTTTGCTATTTGCTGGATAAATTCAGCATTTCCAACATTTTCCAGCTCAATTTCAGTGGATAATGGAGTGTTGGAGCAAGCAGGATGTGTTGATTCACTCACCATTCTCAGCTTGTGAGAGGGGGGTGCTAAAATATATGGATAAGGGAGTGTTGGATGCAAGAGGATGTGCACACACTCATATACTCAGCTTAGCTCAATACTCAGCTCAGCTGATTGAAGACTCAACTAACTTAGAATCCAGCTGATTATGTTTTGTTGTAACTCCTTATTCTGTTACAATTGAACGTAACAGTTGTAGTGAAGTAAATTCTATAAATAATTCATGATCCGCAACATTGTAACTTAAATTGTTCATTATTTTTTATTAATGAGAATTCCGCATTATATTTTGTTTTGAGTCTTCTTTCAATTTCATCAATTCAAGAATATGCACATGTCGGTGGTACAAGCTGATAAGTATCTTGCTCCGAACTAAGGGGTGTTAACGAGGCGAGTCAAACCGAGTATTGCTCTAAACGATTTGAGTAATTCAAAATATTCTTGAGTTCAAGTTTGAGCACGAGTATTTCAAACTCAAACTCGAGCTCGAGCTGTGGTTCAAGGATGTTTTATGAACTCGAGTCAAGCTCGAGTTTCGTATCAAGTTTATCGAGTCTATAGGTTTTTCAACTTTATTTAGGAATAATCTAAATTATCACATGATAATGATAATAATAAAAGGTTTCATGTTAGACAGCTATTATGGAATTATTTTAATAAAGAAGCTAGAAAAATATTTTATTGAGTAGCAAACGATATTTTTATTGCAAAGTATTTGGTAGAGGAAAAGTTATAAAAGATATTAAATAAATGAAATTTTCAATACTGGATATAATAATTACATTGACTATAAATATAAAGATACATACACATATCTATAAGAACATATATGTATGTAGACAAGTAAAAATATTCATATGCTTTTTATTATATATAAATATTGTAATATCTCTAACTTTCCAAAAAGGGCAGACGTGTCTTTTTACGGAAACGGACTATTATATTTAATATTTTGGATTTTAAGTATGATTTAAGATTAAAAGGAAAAGAAAAGCAAAAAGGGTTTATTGGAAAATTAAGGAAATTTGGGGATTTAATTGTAATTAAGGTGACTTAAAGGTAATTAACTAGGGAGGTTTATTTTGAGGAAATAAAACTCATAGTTAATGGGGAGTTATAAGAATTAGATTTTTACACGTTCAAAGAAAAACTCCAGGCAACGTTGAGAGCAAACCAAAAAGGGCAAAGAGACTTTCTTCGATTTCTCACAAGTTAGTCGACGGATTTCAGAACCGATTGAAGATACAGAATCAGCAGAAGAAGGGCTTCGTTTTGATTCAAAAGAGTTGAAGTTTTGAGAAAGGTTAGTTTTTCCCTACTTTTGGAAAACAACAAGTTTTGATCAAGTTTGGTGGCTGTTTTGGGTTGAATTTCGTAGTTCTTTTAGTTTATAGGCTTGTGATCAATTAATCCAAGTTAATTGTGATCAAATAGGTTTCCTGTTGAAGTCCTTGGAAAGTGTTGCAGATTTCTTGATGGATTTGCTTTGGTTTTGCTTGCTTATGGTAAGGGGCTCTTCCTAATGTTTAATTAAGCTCTTATGTTGTTAAGGTTGTGTTTTGGGTATAATTTGTGGTGTTTTAAAGATTGAAATCATGACTACTTGTATTAGAGAAGTATGTGATGTTTGGTTGTGTAAAAGTTATGTTTTTCTGCTGTTTTGCTGTGCCTATTGATGTTAAACTTGTTTGGAATCGAGTGGGGATCATTTAGATGCATAAAGCTGAGTTTTTGGGAGTTTCTACGCTTGGTGCGGACTTTTGAGATCCGATCTTGGGCGCGCAAGGAGTCGAATGTCCATTTTTACATTCGAGGCACAGTGCGGGCGCACTGATCTAATCTTGGGCGCATTAGAGCGAGACGGGTGCACTGGAATCAGTCGTGCAGCACACCACCAGTAGAAAGTCTCTGTTTGGCCAGTGCAAGCGCATTGAAGACAGTGCGGGCGCACTGGACTTGTCTTTTTTTTTGTGTTTAGACAGTTTTGAGCCCCGAGTCTAGTTTTTAATAATGTTTCTTGACCTAATAACATTGAATTAACACGAACAAGCCTCGATTAAGCTTCTGATGTGTTTAGTTCCGGCACCGGATGTACTCTTCCATAGAGTTGAAGTTCAGGACCGTCTGAAGGGTATGAATGGAGTGTGCTTTGATGAATTAGTATTCATCAATGTCTGTGTATGTGGTAGGCCTTGTCCGTATCTAAGGGTCTAAGTAAGAGAGTAGTATATGTGAGGGAGCTTACTTGAAAACACTTAGGTGGTTAGTTAACAACATAATGACAAACGCACTTGTGTAGTTAAAAGACTAAACATCAATCCATTCTTGGTAAGGCACAAGTCTATATCGCGATGTGTGGGCATTCAGATAAAGTGGATAACTTCGTAAGTCTTTGAACCCTACGTACGGAGGAACACCACCCCATAAGTCCGAGACCCTACGTACTGAGGGACTCTGCCGAGCGTGTACACTATCAGGCTTTCCCCATGGTTATTGGTGTGATCCACCAATATGTTGCACCCAGATGCTTCGTGGTGAGTGAACCCCATGCGTAGTGCCCTTGAATGATGATGTAACAAAGATAATCTAAACTAGAAACAGTTAGTCACAACATGCTGATGAGCATGAAGTGAACCCTAGAATTGAGTCGGTCTTATAAAGATAAATTAATAATAACTAATGAACCTTTCGTTGTAAGACTTAATTATACATTAGCTTCTTCCTCTTGCTAAGTACTTTGTACTTACCTCAATTGCATATGTTGTTTTGTGTGCTTTTGGGGTGAGAAGACGGACATGTTAGCTTTGAGCTCGTTGAGGAGTTCGATGATGATTTGATGACGTTGATGCCATGATGATGCTTTCTTTTTACCTTTCTATTAAATATTGTACTTTATTTGAAGTTTGTAAGACAAGTGTTGTACCCTTCTTTTAGACATCGTATGTTGTAAACTTTGGACCTTTTGTTGTTGTAAGTTAAACAATTCAGCCATAGTCGGTTTGTATTCTTTTCCTAGCAACATTTACGATGTTTTGCCGAGTAGCTTCCGTTTGCTAAACTTGATACGACATAGTAGAGGCTTACGTATAATATTGAATTTATTTAATATTATATGTGCCGAGCATTTCATTTCCGGATAAAGACTCGGTATCCGGGAGCGGGGCATTACAGTTGGTATTAGAGAGAAGCGTTCCTTGCTTTTTTAGGCTTTCTCTCCTAAGATAAGATCTCTTTAGACCACTTAGAACCATTTTGATCCTTCATGTTCTTTCAGAATGGTAGGTAACCTCAGAGATACTTGTGTTGGTAAGTTTGGAACTGAAAGTTCTAGGGCTCAGTAAGAAGCGGGTGGTTTGGTTCAAGACAGAGGTCATGCAGTTGTGAGTCCGTTAGAACGTGTTGATCGGTTTCAAAATCCGGTACTTCACCTCAGTTTTAGTAAGAGTAACCTCAAGGATCCCTTGTTAAGACAACACCTTTTGGATAGAGTAAAAAAGGTTGCTAGGATGTTACTACAAGTGGTTGGTTGTGTTGGAAACTACCGTTGCGAGAGTAAAGTTATAATTTGGATTCTACGGATCATGGAATGATTCTTGGTATAGGTTAGCCATCCAAGAATTTTGTCTACTTGGATTATAAACATAAGAAGGTATCTTACGGTGAAGGATGCATCGAGAAGAAGTTTAGTTAGTGAAGTTTCAGTGGTTCAAGATGTGGTTGGTCAGTTTGGGTTTTGTGTACAAGGGTTTAACGGTTTTAGGGATTCATAGAGCTTTGGTTCTTTGGTTAGCAAGATCAGAGTTGTGCAATCCAAGTGTGAACAAGTGAAGCTTTGGGTTTTGTTTCGTTTTGAGAAGCGTGTTAGAGAAAGATCTACAGTTTGAGCATGTTCGAGTTTTGAGGACGAAACTCCTCTTAAGAGGAAAGGAATGTAATATCCCGACCTTTCAAAAAAGAGCAGACATGTCTTTTTACGGAAACGGAATATTATATTTAATATTTTGGATTTTAAGTATGATTTAAGATTAAAAGGAAAAGAAAAGAAAAAAGGGTTTATTGGAAAATTAATGAAGTTTGAGGATTTAATTGTAATTAAGGGGACTAAAAGGTAATTAACTAGGAGTTTTTTTTGAGGAAATAAAACTCATAATTAATGGGGAGTTATTAGAATTAGATTTTTACACGTTCAAAGAAAAACTCCAGGCAACGTTGAGAGCAAACCAAAGAGGGCAAAGAGACTTTCTTTGATTTCTCACAAGTTAGTCGATGGATTTCAGAACCGATTGAAGATTCAGAATCAGCAGAAGAAGGGCTTCGTTTTGATTCAAGAGAGTTGAAGTTTTGAGAAAGGTTAGTTTTGCCCTACTTTTGGAAAACAACAAGTTTTGATCAAGTTTGGTGAATTCGTAGTTCTTTTAGTTTATAGGCTTGTGATTATCAATTAATCCAAGTTAATTGTGATCAAATAGGTTTCCTATTGAAGTCCTTCGAAAGTGTTGCAGATTTGTTGAAGGATTTGCTTTGGTTTTGCTTGCGTAAGGTAAGGGGCTCTTCCTAATGTTTAATTAAGGTCTTATGTTGTTAAGGTTGTGTTTTGGGTATAATTTGTGGTGTTTTAAAGATTGAAATCATGCCTACTTGTATTAGAGAAGTATGTGATGTTTGGTGGTGTAAAAGTTATGTTTTTATGCTTTTTTGTTGTGCCTATTGATGTTAAACTTGTTTGGAATCGAGTGGGGATCATTTAGATGCATAAAGCTGAGTTTTTGGGAGTTTCTACGCTTGGTGCAGGCACACCAGATCCAGTGCGGGTGCACCAAGGAGTCAGAATGTCTGTTTTTACATTCAGAGGCTTGGTGTAGGCGCACCAGATCCAGTCTGAGCACACCGAATCAAAGATGCACGCATCAGCCTGGTGAAAGTCTGTTTGGCGGTGCAAGCGCCTTTGATCAAGGGAAGTACGGCGCCTTTGGACTTGTCTTTTTTTTTTCCCTTCTGTTTTGACAGTTTTAAGCCCCGAATGTTGTTTCTTGACCTAATAACATTAAATTAACATGAACAAGCCTCGATTAAGCTTCTGATGCGTTTAGTTCCGGCACCGGATGTACTCTTCTATAGAGTTGAAGTTCGGGACCATCAGAAGGGTATGAATAGCTTGTGCTTTGATGAATTAGTATTCATCAATGTCTGTGTATGTGGTAGGCCTTGTCCGTATCTAAGGGTCTAAGTAAGAGAGTAGTATATGTGAGGGAGCTTACTTGAAAACACTTAGGTGGTTAGGTAACAACAAAATGACAAACGCACTTGTGTAGTTAAAAGACTAAACATCAATCCATTCTTGGTAAGGCACAAGTCTATATCGCGATGTGTGGGCATTCAGATAAAGTGGATAACTTCGTAAGTCTTTGGACCCTACGTACGGAGGAACACCACCCCGTAAGTCAGAGACCCTATGTAAGAAAGGACTCCGCCGAGCGTGTACACTATCGGGCTTTCCCCCGTGGTTATTGGTGTGATCCAA
This sequence comes from Gentiana macrophylla, assembly GCA_026214975.1. Classification (NCBI taxonomy): domain Eukaryota; kingdom Viridiplantae; phylum Streptophyta; class Magnoliopsida; order Gentianales; family Gentianaceae; genus Gentiana; species Gentiana macrophylla. The sequence continues at coordinate 26,242,101 of CM047809.1, read as the reverse complement.
CAATATGTTGCACCCAAATACTTCGTGGTGAGTGAACACCATGCGTAGTGCCCTTGAATGATGATGTAACAAAGATAAGCTAAGCTAGAAACAGTTAGTCACTACATGTTGATGAGGATGTAGTGAATCCTAGAATTGAGTCGGTCTCATAAAGATAAATTAATAATAACTAATGAACCTTTCGTTGTTAGACTTAATTATACATTATCTTCTTCCTCTTGCTATATACTTTATACTTACCTCAATTGCATATGTTGTTTTGTGTGCTTTTGGGGTGAGAAGACGGACATGTTAGCTTTGAGCTCGTTGAGGAGTTCGATGATGATTTGATGACGTTGATGCTATTATGAAGCTTTCATTTTACCTTTCTTTTAAATATTTTATTTTTATTTCAAGTTTGTAAGACAAGTGTTGTACCTTTCTTTTAGACATCGTATGTTGTAACCTTTGGACCTTTTGTTGTTGTAAGTTAAACAATTCATCCATAGTCGGTTTGTATCCTTTTCCTAGCAACATTTACGATGTTTTGACGAGTCTTTTTAGCTTCCGTTTGCTAAAATGGATACGACATGGTAGAGGCTTACGTATAATATTGAATTTATTTAATATTATACGTGCCGAGCGTTTCATTGAATTTATTTAATATTATACGTGCCGAGCGTTTCATTTCCGGATAAGGACTCGGTATCTGGGAGCAGGGCGTTACAAATATATATTTGAGCATACTCGTGAGTAGTTAAGTTGAGTATTGCGTTGCTTGAGTATCGTTTGTTTAATCTATGAGTCAAGTCGAGTCAATTAAAAGTTTGAGCTAATTGAAGCCGACATGTTCAGATTATGGTTGTTATAGTTTTGTATCATGACTATATGATAGTGTAAAAGATATTGGGCCAATGGCTTGATGTCCATAAACACCGGGATGATCTGTGGGCTTACGAGATCCATTTATGGACTCAGACAAGCTTCTTTATATAAGTTCCTTATTTTGATAATCAAATGAGTCTGATTTGATCAAAAGTAAAGATATGTCTAATGTGCAAAAGGCTTAGTGGGAGAGTTACAATTTTTGAGTAAAGTATTGCATATCCTTCTCGGAAATTGACACCCCATGTTACAGTCAGTTAATGGTTGTAGTTCAAGATCATTTTGAAATCTCTTGGAATTGCAAGTCTTAGTTTGGAAATAAGGATCTATAGTAATAGAGTTGGATACTGCTTAATTATCATAATTTGCCTGTATAGATGAGATGCAGGACGTTCGTCCTGAAGATAAGGTAAAAGATAATGCTTATAGAATGTTCCTTATGCTACTACAACAAGATCCATCGTAAGTGTTGTGAGTAAAACTAGATGTTCACATTGCATGAAAAGTCATGATTAATTAAGTATAAAAGAATTCTGGATAATCTCAAGAATGTCCTTAAAGTGTTAAGGATTGGTTCATAAGTTTCCTGAAACTTATAATTGGATAAACGTTGATATACAAATATATATCATAAGTCTTATGAAGATAGTGGGAGCAATAATTGGGGTTTGTGATTACTTTTAATTAGTGATACAATGAACTGGAAATGTTCTTAGGAGGGATCACTGTATATTCTACAATTGGGCCAAGACACAATGTTGCCTTAGAGGCATAACAGGATAAGTACAATGCTTAGGAATGAAGAAAAAGAAATTCCAATTATGTGTGACAACACAAGTGCAATTGCAATCACAGAAAATCCTGTTTTGCACTCAAGAACCAAACATATTGATGTGAGACATCATTTTATAAGAGATCATGTTGAGAAGAAAGATGTGGTGGTTCTCTACATCCCTACTGAAGATCAACTTGCTGATATTTTCACTAAACCCTTTGGATAGTAAAAGATTTGCTAAACTAAGGATTGAACTTGGAATTATTAAAGTTGGTGATAATCAAACAATGTCTTGGAATTCACCAAGGGATTAGTCTTTGCTATGTTGGGTGAGCTCACTTAGCGATTAGTCATTGGTATCAACAATTCCATGTACTTATGTTTGGACAATTGAGCGGATGAGGTTGCCAAGGGATTGGTCTTTTTGTCATGTTGGGTGAGCTCACTTGATGGATCATTCATTGGTATTAAACTTCATTTTGTATTATCAATTGAACAAAACAAGAAGGAATCAAAGATCGTGAGTTACTCTGTCACAAGCAATTTCTTTGAGGCATATTTGTCAACAGTCGCTTTGAGCCAACCCTAGCGATGACAAGGTCAGTTTGAAGAATACGTTATTCAGTCAAACTTACTAAAGTCAAAAAGCAATTGGCGGGATATTTATTCTATCCTTTATAACCGCAGTTACACGATCCAACGGTTACAAACGTTATGGAGAAGTAATGAGCCACGTGTCAAGTTAGCATTCACTCAGATTAATCATGGTTAAATGCACAGTACGTGCTCTGACTGTTTCAACTGCACTTGCCTATATATACACAGACTATTACACAGAGGCTACTACAAAAATCTCATATTAATTTTCTCTGTATTTACACTGTGTGAACGCAGATTTACAAGTCATCTTCTTCATCTCTTTCTTAAAACAATAGCAGAAAAATATGATGTTCAAATCGGAACAAGCCAAAGTGTAAGAGGCTTTGTTGTTGATGCTAACAAAAATGATTTAGCTATCAATATTGGTCGAAGGATAAGAAGATATGCAGGTCTGGAAAATGAACTCAACATAAGATTGGAAACCATATCATACACAAATGTTGTCAGTTTTTGGAAGAATATTGTGATAAGAGAAGGAAGAGAGGCATTCACCAAATTGTAAATGCCCAGAAATTGAAGTTTCCCAAACCTCTTGAGGAAGCTTTTGGTTTTGAAGAAGTAATAGATGCCCCAACAAATCCTGAGGAAATGGGATTGTACAAGATGAATTTTGTTGACAAAATCAAGATCAATAATGCCACCAAATCAATTCCAGGCATTAATGTGAAACACATTGGATTTGAGTACAACCTGCTGAGCAAAATCATTGCTAAGAACATCTTAGGCCTCGTTGGAAGTATGGATACTCTATCAGGACCCAAGATAGAGCCGCTGATGATTATTTGCAGAAGTATGAAATTTGATTGGGCTGGATACTTTATCCACTACATGAAGAAGGTTGCCAAGGAAGAGAGAGAAGGAAAAAGGAAATCTAAGGCCTTACCCTTAGGATTAATGGTTCAGGCCCTGCTGAATCATTTGGAAATTCCTGATGTTGCACCTGAGAAGATAAACCAATCCAGATACAAGAAAGAGATTGACTATCCTATCCCTGGTCTGGATGATGATGAAGAAGTGGATAATGAGGCCACTGAGAGTGATGGAGATGATGGAGGAGATGGTGATGCTGGTGGTGAGCAGGTCAAGAAAGTTGTTAAGCCTGCTGCACCAAAGAAGACTATTGAAAAGAGAAAGGCTACCGATACAAAGAAGATTATAGAAATGTTAAAACCTAAAAGGACAAAGAAGCAAACAGCAGAGACTGCTGAGTCCACTGAGGGACCAGTAGAGATTGAGGTTACTGATCCTGGTGTTGCAAAGAAAAAGACTGTTGCTGAAATTTTGAAGGAGCAACAGAAGGAAGCCAGTAGAAAGAGGAAGTCTACTGTGATTGAGATTGAAGATGAGCCCCTTTCCAAGAGAATGAAGGAAATTATCAAGAAAAAGAAACATGGAAAAGGGAAGCAATTGAAAATTTTGGAAGCTCAAAGAGAACACGAAGAAGAAGGTGATATAGAAGAAGAAGGAGAAGCTATTGATGTTGAACCCATAACTATTATAAAGCCTACTGAGGATGTAGAGGTTGTTTCTGAGCAACCTACTGGAGAGTCACAGAAGTCTACTGTACCTAAGCCTGCTATTGAAGTTAGAGAATCCTCACCTACTAAGGCTGCTGAGACTTCTGAATCTGCCCAAGTTGTTGTTGAGCAACTTGTTGAAGAACCACAGCAGACTACTGAGTCTACACCTGCTGTGGAAAATGAGAAGTTGGTACAAGACCCTGCAATTCCTGCAATAGTTCAGGGGGAAGAACAGTCTGCTATTAGCCCTGCTGGTGAGCATATAAGTCAGGGGAACCAAGTGTTATACAGATGGAGGTAGTAGGGACTAATATCCAATCTAAGCAACCTACTGACCTGGAGACATCTGTTGAGGAAACTCTCAACTTTCTAATTAGGACCTTTGGAGGTCAGGAAGGTCTTGAATCTGCCTCCAGAAAGCCAACCATGCCATATGAGAAGGCATCTAAGAAGGGCAAAGTAGATCCTAACTTCAGAAAAGTGCAAAAATATTTCCAATGGAAGTTTGGATTCTACAAGAGATAGAAACCAGTTGTTGATCCAATGAGTGGATTTGAAGAATGGGCATTTGATCAGCTGGGTGTGGACAGCCTATTGGACTTAATAGATACAACCATGCTGCAATCTAGGCTGATGGATCTATTGAATGAAGGAAAGAAAAGTGGAGCAATTATGTTCAGAGATCCAAAGTACACACCTGATAGTGACTCATCTGATTCTGATGATGACCCCCCCATGTTCCCAGGGGAGACCAGTACAGTGGATAGAGGAACAACTGATGAAGAAACTGGTCAAGGATCTACTGATGGTGCAGAAGATGAACCTACTGATGCTTGTAAGTCTGCTGAAGATCAGCAGAATGAATATCTGGATAATGAAAGGGTTACTGATCATATTGAGCCAAGTGCCAGTTCAGAGGACTCAATTCAATATCAAGATGGATTCGACACTGAGGACACTCTTACTAAAACTGCAATTTATCTAAGAAGAATTGATGATATTGGGGATTTTCAAAAGGAAAACATGGATATATTCCCTGATCAAGTTGTTGTGGCACAAGTTATACCAGAACAAAGAACTAAAGAGGAGGTACAGGTTGTTGGGCCACAAACAGCACCTGGACACAGGTTGGAACAGGAGGTACAGGCTGATGAGTTACAAACAGCACCTGGACAAAGGTTGGAACCAGATTTGGGTTTGGAGGAAACCCCTATTGTTGAAGAACAGGCTGCTGTAGTAGAGCCTGCTGGAGGAAAGGTCACTGAAGGGAAAGATAGTCAGCAGACTGCTGTAATTATTGAGGAGGAGCAGCTGGTGGACTATGACTTCAATGATGAAGAATTTCAAATAAATGAGGAAGGATCTACTAATGATGAACCAGTGATTAAATAACCTGCAATTGATCCTATCTTGGAGGAGTACCAAGGACCTCACCCTGCTGGAAGGGATATGAGTTATGCTATGGTGATCAGCAATCAGAGGCAACAATATAATGTAGAAGAGCCTGCTGATGGAGCTACTGATGGAAGAATGGCTGGTGGAGTGCCAGTAGAGGTTTTGAATGAGTTGAGGACTATCAGGAATGACATGCAACAGTTAAGAACTCAACTTGATAGACAGGAACAAAGACTTGAACAACTGATGAAGCTTGTGGATAACAATAGAAGATCTACTGAGACAGTTGCTTCAAACTACACATCTAATCAGTATGCCATTGCTGATCTAACAAAATATGTGAGAGGAATTAAACAGGGCAATACACTAAAGGAGAAATTCTTGAAAGATCAACTTGAATCCATTCATAAAAAGTTGGATAATCTTGCTGAGGTACATAGACCTGCTGAGCCTGCTGCTGCACCACAAACTGATGTACTTGATCCTAAATTTACTGAGAGGATAACCCTGCTGGAGCAAACAATGCAAGGAAGGATCCCAGCAATTGATACAAGGACTGAAATCATTGAGGGTCAACTGAATAACCTAGTTATCACACAGGAGAGTGTGCATGGCCTGCTGTCCCGTTTTGTTGATGATGTCAATAAGGGGGACGAGGGCCAAATAGCTGTAGCAAAAGAGGCTGCAAGAATATTTGCAAAGAAAAGATGGGAAGCTGATACTAATGCATATAGAGAACCTGCACCTGGCAGACTTCCACTTACAGATGATCTTTTCAAGCAATACAAGAATGTGTACAACAACAAAATGAGACCTTATCATGACAAGGGCTTTCATGAAGGTCTTAACTCATCTTTGAGTTTGAAATATTGGGAAGCAAGAGTTAAAGCCAAGAGGGCATCCAAGAGAGGTGGAAGAGGTGGAAGAAGTGGTAGAGGTGAAAGGAGTTTGCCTACCACAAATGCAAAAGAATCACTGAATGAGTTCAAGGAAGTTTACATGAGGTTAGGCTTCAGGGTAAATCAGATAAATCTAACTCTTCCTGAAGCTTGGCATTGGTGGAAGCAAGTGAATCATCACATTGACTTCTCTCTGATAAAAAATGACTGGATGAGAGAGATGATCATGGAAATAAGAGCTTACCAAGAACAAGTAGAGAAAGCAAGAGAGGAAAGGGAAAGAAGACAGTAGATCAGCATACTTATCTGTTTTATCTTTGCTGATGCTAGACTGTAATAATTTTTGAACAAATGATTATAATGAGAATTGACTAAGTTTGTTCTGTTTTTGTTTTTAATCTTTTTTCTTTGCTGTTAAGAGAGGGTATTGGCATCATCACCAAAAAAAAAGGGAAATTGTTGGACTTATTTCTGAGTTTTAGTGATGAGTGTCAGACTAGCTGTTATAGTGCAAAGGCAAAAAGATGTCTAGATTAAATGTATATGTTTATTAGAGTTTGATCCTTGTATAGATTTGATCAAACAAGCACTGTAATGGTCAGCTGACTTATATCAGTCAGACTAGTCTATATCAGTAGGGTAGCTAGGTCAGTAGACTAGTCAGGAACCTGCTGAAGACTGAAGGCTGAGGGCTCAAACTCAGTAAATAAGGGCTAAGGGATCAAACTTAGTAATCAAAGTCAAGGATATGGAATCAGAATTTAGGGAAGTCTGTGATGACCTAAACTGATTACATATACCTTGTGTACAAGGTCTAAGTTCCACAAGTTGAATGGTGATTGGAACTTAGTTATGATAAAAAAAAGGTGTAATCTAACTTCACAAATAAAAGTTAGATAAAAGAAGTTAGCTGCATTGTGTTTTAAATAGAGCAACTTATAGTTCAGCAGACTGATAGGTATTTCAGCAGACTGATGAACCTGCTGATACACATACCTCGATTAATTCAAGATTACATTGGAAGATTACATGGATAAGGACAGCTAACTACCTCTGATTTATCAAACAAATCAATGGTAGAGATTAAAAGGACGTTGGGATGATTCAGGATTTTATCCAATGGTTACAAGTGAAAGGATGGACAGATCAGACACTCGCCAAAAGGATTACGACAATCGCGATCCTATGAATAGTGATGAGAAAGCAAGTCAAATGGGACAAAACATGGAACGGCTATATTTGAATTTCAAATACAAGTCACAAGGACTCCTACCTATAAATAGAGGACTTTAACTCGAAAAAGATGATGATTTACAAGAGAAAAAGACAGATAATCCTGAGCTGCATTTTATTATCAAGAAAAGCACCCTGCTGAACTTACTGAGCTTAAGGCTACTGATCCAGAGAAAATCTTCAAGTGTATTCTGCATTCAAGCTACATCAAGTTTACACACTTGAAGGCGCAAAGTCTTGATTATATCATCCTAATCAAGTCTGCTTTGCAATGAATCATTTACTTGATTCATTCTTTATTTTACAAAGAACCTGCTGAAGACAGTGAAGCACTTTTGTGTGAAAGACTGTTGTTTGTGATGGAGCTGGTGAAGATGCAATCCTACCCTTCAAGGACCAGTGGAAGACTTTGGAGCAGCAATCCTACCTGTTCCTAGTTTTCAATTTGTGAAGCCATAGTCATTGGTGAAGGACAAGCAACCTTAGGAATCTTTGTATGTGGCTACATCAAAGATCTCTAGTGAATTACCTCCAACATCACGGAGAAGAAGAGTGGGGTGACAGGATTACACCACCGGAACCACTATAAACTCCGCCTACTTACTTTCTGCACTTACATTCTGCATTTAGCTTATTATACACATCAACCTCTTGAATCTAGCAACTGAACTCACACACATACATTACTGAGTATCTAATACTTAGTATCATATTTAACAACAAGTAATAAGGCTTAATTTTTTATATAATTCCATTTGCACAAATTCATAAACTCAAGCTGTCAAGAGACTCTGTGTATCGGCCAGAGTCTATCGAGGTGTCGCAATTCTTTGAAGTATCGTGAGCTTCGAAGTTCTTTGAGTTTGTTAACTCCAAAAGTTTTAAGTGTTAAGTTTATTCACCCCCCCTCTAAACTTAACCAAAGCCTTTTCAAGGGACCAACACTAGGAAACCCATACCGACCAAATTCAGCCTCTTTAGGGAGGACATGATTTGGTAACATAATAATAAGTCAAGACGAAGATAGAAGATAGATTTTTTCAGAAACATATGGAAAATTTATGTTACGGACAGAGTGCAATTCTTAGATATTTGTATAAAAGCTAGGTAGTAAGAAATACATATACTACCATTACATAAAAGCCCTTACAAAATATCAGTAAATATATCTATCCTTTAACACCCCCTCTCAAACTATATGTACTAGATAGAACATTTAGTTTGCTTCTGTAATAATGGAACTGTGTTGCAGGCAAAGCTTTTGTGAAAGCATCAGCAATTTGATTTTGGGATGGTATGTAACTCACAGTCAAATCCTAGTTTAAGATCTTGTCTTTGACAAAGTGCACATCTACCTCTATGTGCTTTGTCCTGGCATGATAAACAGGATTTTGTGCAAGACTAGCAGCACCTAAGTTGTCACACCAGACTTAAGGCACAGAATTCAATTTGATCTTCATCTCTTGCAGCAATTGTTTAATCCAAGTTAAATCTGCACCTAGGTTAGCAAGAGACATGTACTCTGACTCTGTACTGGACCTTGAGACAACATTTTGTTTTTTTGACCACCATGACACTAATGAATCACCAAGAAACACACAATACCCTGTCACAGATTTCCTGTCAGGGAGATAGCAAGCCCAATCTGCATCACAAAAACCCTGCAAAAATACGCATCCACCAGCAGGTATGTAAAGGCAGTAATTCAGTGTCCCTTTTACATACATTAACACCTTATTTAAAGCAGTCCAGTGTTGTAGGGTCCTGCATAAATTGGTTCAATAGTTGACCCCATAGATCAAATCTGGTCTAGTAGAGCTCAAATAGCACTTCTGTAGATCAAGGGATTCTTCATAAGTTCTCCTTCATTAGGGCTTAAATGCTGACCTACTGTCATAGGTAGAGGACTTGGTTTGATATTCTCCATATTCAGCCAGACGTAAAAAAAAAGTATATATGTATATTTCATTTCCATCGGAAAAAAAATGTCTTGTAATTTCTAAACAATAACAAAAGTTTATTATTTTACATGAGTTATGTTCATCTTACGATCTTCTATGGCAATTTTTTTTAACATGCACAAGGTGCATCGGTCTAGTGGTGAGCTAGAATATAATCTGGTATCGAAACCAGTGTTCGAACCCTGTTAGGGAAAAAAAAAAAAAAAAATTAACATCCTCAAAAGTATTTTGGGGAGCAATATTGCCTTGTTATTGGCAGGGCTGTTTATATATAAGACAAAAAAAAAGTCATATACAATTGCCTTGGTGTTACAAAAAGTCCCTGGTAATACCACCACCCAAATATTTTGAATTTTTTGTCATTGTTAAATACGTATATATCTCGTTATATATAAAAATTTTTTTTTTCGACTCTTACAAAAATCGAACCAAAATGTATATTCGATATGAGGCGCGTTCATATTTAGTGCCTCACAGAAAATTTGTTTTACATATCAACCAAAAATTTAGATACAAACCGATTTTGTTTTTCGACTGCAATTGAATCAAAACAAAGTGTATGTTTCGATACGTTCATATTTTACCCAACGGCCGGTAGCAGAGGATTTTTTTATTTCAATCGTTAAATATTTAGATTTTTTTTTCGATTTCTCTCAACAATTAAGTCACAACCAAAGTGTTCATCGCATCAAAAAACAAGGATTTCATGTTATCTCGCTATATATAAACCGATTTTTTTTTACCGTTATTTCGATTCATTTTTGTGCGATCCAACAAACAACAATGGATTGCTTATACATTTCAATCAACGTTTTTTTTTGAATTCTCGATTCGATTTCGAAATAACAAATTGTATATTCGATTTCTTCATTTTACCTTCGTAAAAACCGATATCGGTTTCTCGTATATAAACCGCTTTTTTTTTTCGTTACATAAATCGAACAAAGTGTATATTTATTCATTTTAGTACCTCCAATGATAAAGGCAAAAGTTTACATTTCAATCAACGGAAATTTTCGATTTCGATTCAATTTCAACACAACAATTGAATATACACAACAAAGTGTATATTTCAATACGTTCAATTTTCTTTCGCCGGTAAAAACCAGGATTTCGGTTATATCGTTATATATAAACCGATTTTTTTCCGACTCTCCGTTACATAAATCTAACCAAAGCGGTTCATTTTTGTGCATCCAACATACAGATTTGGATTGATTTTACATTTCGATCAACCAAAAATTTTGCTTTCGATTCGATTCGACACAACAATTGAATATAAACAACAAATTGTATATTTCGATCACGGGTCATTGTTTTTTCCTTCGGTAAAAACCGGGATATCGGTTATGTCGTTATATATAAACCGGTTTTTTTTCCGACTCTCCGTTACATCAATCATACAAAAGTGTATATTTCAATACGGTTCATTTTTAGTGCCTCCAGACAGTGCGGATTTAGTTTTACATTTCAATCAACCGGAAATTTTCGATTTCTCGATTCGATTTGGACACAACAATTGAATATACACAACAAAGTGTATATTTCGATACGGTTCATTTTTACTACCTCCAACAGACAGTGCAGATTCAGTTTTAAATTTCAATCCACCGAATTTTTTTGATTTCTCGATTCGATTTCGACACAACAATTGAATATACACTACAAAGTGTATATTTCGATACGGTTCATTTTTAGTACCTCTAACAGACAGTGCGAATTCATTTTAAAATTTCAATCAACCGGACATTTTCGACTTCTCGATTCGATTTCGACCCAACAATTGAATATACACAACAAAGTGTATATTTCGATACGGTTCATTTTTATTACTTCCAACAGACATTGCGGATTCAGTTTTAGATTTCAACCAACAGAAAATTTTCGATTTTGATTCGATTTCGACACAACAATTGAAAAAACCGTGTATTTTTTATTTATCAAATGTGTAACTTTTCGATTCATTTTTTCCCCTTTTCTTACCGCAGGTTTTTTTTCCCCTCGGTATAACCGGAATTTCGGTTATATGTAAACCGATTTTTTTTTCTTACTCTCTGCTACAGCCAATAGATTAAAGGGATAGATTTTATAACATTGTTCTCCGATACATCATATTGTGGTTTATTTTATAGAGGAAAACTCCTGATAGGGCTGGAAGAGAAGTGATTCACAATATTCACGTCTCTACCTCTTTCAGACAGGGGCGACTGCAGGATTTTTATGATACGGGTCAAGGTTTGAGAATAACACATCTTATTATGAGCTTCTAATACATTACTTTAAATTTTCAAGTATAGATACGGGTCAAGGTCAATATTTTAAAAAATTTACGGGTCGGGATTAGTACATATTAGTGATAAAATTTCAAAAAGATGAAAAAAAAATACATGATTTTTTTTTTTTTTGGTTTGGGGTCGATTGACCCTAACCCCATGAGTGGGCGCTGCTGTTTGCAGAGAATGTGATATGTTTCGGTTGCTCTATTTGTCTTGTGCCTTGAATTTTTACGATTTAAGCTTACGCGATTTATTTCACATTGGAAATCTATTCTTTGATGTTATTGTTGGTAACGATTTATGTTGGGCCCGCCGTGCCTTGCACGGCTCACGTTCACTAGTGCAAATATAAAATAAAATGACAAAACGTCATCATTTAGTCAGAAATTGGAAAATCAGGTTGTGTCAGACCTGACACTTGTAAATCAGGTCATGCCTTTTCTGACATTGAAAATCAGGTAAACGTAAAGATCCTTACGTTCAAACGTAAGGATCCTTACGCCCAAACGTAAGAAATTCAAACCAAATCTCATATAAAAACACTCAACACGCATTCCTTACGTTTAAGCGTAGAGATCTCTACGTTTAAGCGTAGAGAATCCTACGTTTAAGCGTAAGGTACGTTTAAACGTAGAGAAATTTTTGTCCATTCAATTTTTTTTTTTTTTTTTTTTTTTTTTTGTGATCAAGTAATCATGGAGTGAAACTTCTTCCGATTTGGCATCTCTTTTGTGAGTATATAATTAATGTTTCTAATCAATTAATCATTTACAGATCAAACCAAGCTAAGCCTTAATTACAACCCTATTGGAAACATTAATGTGATAAAATCTTGTTTTTAATAAAAACATTTTTATGATTGTTAGTAGTAGTTTTAGCTTATTTTCAGGATGCTTTAAGCTATAATACATAAATATGATATAATTTTTTGAGGGGTAAATTAATACTATATATATATATATATATATGATGTTTTATATAATTTGTTTTGATTAATTTGTGTAGTAGCAAAGCAGATAATCCATGCAGCTTTACCTTCAGTGGTATACTGGAACTCCCAATTGCCTTGTTCTCCTATGCCCAAAGTAGTTAAGGATCTTCTTAAAAATGGTTAGTATTGTTAATTTTTTATTAATTTCATATGTTTTTATGAAATTTCTTGACTTCACTAATTTTATTTTATTTTTTAAAATTACAGGATTTTTTTATAGCAAAAAAAAAAATTTATCTTGTAAGATTTTGCTTACAAATGTTAAATAACAAAAAGTCAATAAAATATTAAAAAAAAAAAATTTTGAATGGACAAGAATTTCTCTACGTTTAAACGTAGAGATCCTTACGCTTAAGCGTAGAGAATCCTTACGTTTAAGCGTAAGGATTCTCTACGCTTAAACGTAAGATCTCTACGTTTAAACGTAAGAAATGTGTTGAGTGTTTTTTGTATGAGATTTGGTTTGAATTTCTTACGTTTGGGCGTAAGGATCCTACGCTTGAACGTAAGGATCTTTACGTTACCACGATTTTCCATGTCGAAAAGGCATGACCGATTTACAAGTGTAAGTCCGACACAACCTGATTTTCCAATTTCTGTCATTTAGTACAGTAGTATTTACTACTGTACAAAATATGGCATAAGAATCTCAGTACGGAGGTATACTTTTCTGAAAAAAAAAACCCTGCCTTCACAGTACTTATATCATGATGTAGACATTGTTGTATTTTGCTTTCAATGAAATTTGCATGGCTAAATATTTCTTCGAACATGATACAATACGAACCGTCGATTCTCTCTTAAAAAAAACATTTTCTCTCTGCCTCTCAAAATCACCCTTCCCTTGACTGATAAGCTCCTTCGGCGCCAGCCGCCAAAAGGCGCTGGTGCCGGTTATTGTTTTTTCTTTTCTTTTCCTTTCTTTTGTTGTTTTATTTTCTAGATCTACCTCTTCTTTTCCTATCTCCATCCTTCGAACACTCTAGCTTGCGGTTTTCTTCTTTTCTTCCGTTCTAGATGGCGGCGGTTCTGCTGGAGATATGCCGGAGCCTGGCGGTTCTACCAGATGCTTGTCTCTCCTGCTCCTGTGCGGCCGCCTTTAGATCTGCTAGAAGGCGCTTAAAATCACTACAAAAAAAAGCAGTTTTGCGACGGAATCTTCGCGACGGACTTTATTTCCGTCGCAAATTTACATTTGCGACGGATGTTTTATTGTTTGCGACGGGACATTTGGCGGGACAGTTTGGTACCAATTTTTCCACTTGGCGGGACATTTTGCGACGGAATTTTTATTATTTTGCGACGGAATATTTAATAAAATTTAATAAAATTTAATAAAATTATTTTATTATTCTGAATTTAGATTTTTGCAACGGAATTAGGGTTAGTTTGCGACGGACATTAAATTCCGTCGCAAAACGGCGGATATCGATCGACTAATCCCCCTTTTCTTCCTCATTTCTCTTCTTCTCCCCTCTTCTCTCCCGCCCCCCCTGCTGAAGGTTGTTCTTCCGCGCCACCCTTCCACCACCACCGCTTGACCACCCACGGGTAACCTCTTCCCTCCCCTCCCACCCCTCTCCCTGCACCCGATTCCCCCCTCCCTCCTCCCCACCTGCGTATATATATGTATGTATATTTTTTTTTTTTTTTTTTTTTTATATATATATATATATATATATATATATATATATATATATATATATATATATATATATATATATTGTAGTATGTAGTTTTATATATTTTTTTTTTCAATTTATTTTTTTCCTTTTGTTATATATATATATATATATAAAAAAATATATGTATATATATATATATATATATATATATATATATATATATATATATGTATATATATATATATATATATATATATATATATATATATATATATATATATATATATATATATAAGTTATGTGTATATAGTGTATCATATGTAGTATATATTTATAGATATATATGTGTAGTAATTATAAGTTAGGAAAATGCTTACATTATTGAAATGGTTGATATGGTTTGTTGAGATATTCTTGATATTGCCTGATATTGAAATTGGGATAGATATGTATATTAGTTTAGAAACCGGATGTTGGTTGAATTGGTTTGTTGAATTTGGATTGAAATGATGATAAGTATGTGCTTACATGATAAGCATAACATACATAAGGTCCTCAAAGGGTCTTTGTTCCTACCCGTTTGGAAAATGGTACTTGGGGATACTTTGTTATCCGGCAAAGCCTCCGAATTATTTTGACGTCGAACCTTTGACCATGAATTGAAAATTTAGGTTAAAGTGTTGTTAGTTTCATAGTAAGTTGAGTAAAACTCGAGTTTGCAAAAGTGTTGAGACAACCTTCAAAGACTATTGTTAGTCTCATATTTTGTATGATATGATGTGTAGGATTGAAAATGAAGAGAATAGAACGTAGTTGGATGTACGAGAGGTTGGATGCTAACAAGAAATTTAACCCGGTATTTGTGAATGGTGTGGAGGAATTCATAAAACATGCAAAGCGATTAGATTCGTTTCGGGCAAATAATGGAATGATGAAGTGTCCATGTAGTAAGTGTAAGAACACTAAATTTTCGATCGAACATGACGTGAGATTACATTTAACTAAATATGGGTTTTGCACAAACTACTATGATTGGGTGTGTCATGGTGAAGAGTTTCCATTCCGATCAACATTCAAAGAAGAACGGAATGTGAACCCTTATCGAGGACATGGTTAATGACGCATTACGTGATAGGATTGATCACGTAAGAGAAGAATTTCTTAACCAAGAGGAGAACAATGAGACACCAAACCTGAAGTTGCATCGTTTTTTGAAATTTGAAAACGCAGAGGAAACTGTATGTGATGGAAGTAGTGTCTCCAGATCGCAGCGGCTTCTAGGTTGCTCACTTTGAAATGTGATCACAACCTCTCTCACAAATGCGTTGACGGGGTTACGGTTTGATAGGAGATATTCTTCCGAAGAATAACTTAATGACCTCGAACTTCTATCAAACCAAAAAGTTGTTAAAGGCATTAAAGCTACCCCATGAGAAAATACACGCGTGTCCCGCGGGGTGTATGTTATTTTGGGAGGAGGACGCGAATCTGGACAAGTGTCGGAAGTGTGACCATGATCGATATAAACCGAAAACGAACGCAAGAGGTCAACGTGTGCCTAACAAAGTGATGACTTATTTCCCGATTGGACCTAGACTTCAAAGGTTGCACGCCACGAAACATATAGGCAAGGAAATGAGGTGGCACGCGGAAAACCCCAGGACAAGCGGTATAATGGCCCACCCAAGTGACGCTGAAGCTTGGAAGCATTTTGACCAAATGCACCCTGAGTTTTATAAGGAGCCTAGAAATGTGCGGTTAAGACTTTGCACAGACGGTTTTGCACCTTTTGGTAATTTTGGGAAGAACTACTCTTTGTCGGCGACCATGGTTACACCATACAATCTTCCGCCCTGGTTGTGCATGAAAAGACAGCTTTATATTCTTATCGATTGCTTGTACCGGGGCGAAAAATCGAAGGAAACCTCGATGTTTATTTGCAACCATTGATTAAGGAGTTGAAGCAATTTGTGGGAAATAGGGTTGTTTACTTACGATGTATCCACAAAAGCAATTTTCATATGAAATTTGCACTAATGTGGACTATCAATGATTTTCCTGCGTATGGCATGTTATCCGGGTGGACTACGGTGGTGTGAAAGCTTGTCCCTATTGTGGTGATGGAAACAAGTCGTTCGGCTCAAACATAGTGGTAAATGCACTTGGTTTGATTGTCATCGGCGATTTCTCCTCAAGACCATATTTTTCGTGACCGATAAAGGTTTTTTGAAGTCCAAAGCAAGATGAACACGCCGACTCCACCCCGTAGATTGAGTGGTGAGGAGGTATGGGAATTTGTAAAACACCTACCAAGCATCATTGATGGCTCAGATTCGGACTTGAAACGGCTTAAAAACTCCAAGAATGGTTGGTGGAAAAAAGCATTTTTGGGATCTTCCGTATTGGAAAACATTGCTTCTTCGACATTGCCTGGATGTGATGCATATTGAGAAAAACTTCTTTGAAAAACTGATTGACACGGTTATGGACGTTAAAGGCAAAGCGCTTGTGGTCCAAAATCTACTAAAGATTTGAAAGAGCTTTGCGTAAAGCGCCCGATTGTACACTTGTTCTTGACAAGCGTAAAAGAAAAGTGTTGTGTGAATGGGTCACCAAGTTGAAATTCCTCGACGGTTATGCTTGAGACCTGAGTAGGTGCGTAAATCATGATCAATACATTCTACGTGATTTGAAAAGCCATGATTGTCACGTTTTTATGGAACGTTTGTTGCCGTTGCCGCCGAGAATTGATTCGAAAAATGAGTGGAATGCATTGACCGAGATAAGTCAATTCTTTCGAGAATTTTGTCTTTGCTACCCTAAAAATAGAAGACGTGATTCGTTTAGAGGATAACATTGCCGAGATTATTTGCAAGTTTAGAGAAGATTTTGCCTCAAAGCTTTTTTAACTCGATGGAGCATTTAACGGTACACTTGCCGTATGAGGTCGAGTTGGTGGTCCGTGCAATATCGATGGATGTATCCATTCGAAAGGTTTTGAATCACTTAAAACAAAAGATTGGTAACAAAGCTTTAGTAGAGGATCAATATGCAATGCGTATTTGTTGGAAGAGATTTCAAACTTTTGTTCTATGTATTACGATGATCATATTGAAACAAAAGCAAAGAATCTTGTTGTTGATGAGACTTGGCATCAAAGAATCGCTTTTGATTTACGAGTTATTCCGTGATCATAATGGTACAACAACGGGAAGTGCAAGGCGAGGTTCTTGGATAATAAAGAATATGACTTTGTGCACAAGTACGTATTGTCTAAGCTGAAATCATGAAACCGTATGAAGCGTAAGTACCTCATTACTACATATATACAATGCTTAATGCTTTTTTACGAACAAATATACATTAACCGACAAAATGATTCATTCTTAGATTGTTCGAGCAATTTATTCGTGTTCAATGACCTCAATTGACCTCGGCGAGATATTTGGAATAAACATGAAAATGAATTTACCAAATGGTTTGCACAACAAGCATCATTGTTGAATGATGATTTGCTAAAAGCTTTGGCAAGTGATCCTTCTCGTCAAGTCAAAACTTGGAAACGTTATTCGATTAACGGCTACAACTTTCGGACATTCAATCGGGCAAGCGATATTGGTAAATCTTGATCAACAACGGAGTTTGTGTCGATTCCACGGAAGGTGCCGACTATTATGGCACTTTAAATGAAATCATTGAGTTGGTGTATTATGGACATTCGATCGTCTACAAAGCCGTATTGTTCAAATGTGATTGGTTTGATAATTACGAAGCGGGGCATGAATGTGCATAAAGATTATAAGACAGTTGAAGTTCATCGTGGTAGGAAATATGGCGCTTATGATCCATTTGTTCTGGCTTATCAAGTCGAGCAAGTCTACTATGCTCCATATCCAAGTTTGAAAAAAGACAAAGATCAATGGTCGGTTGTTTTCAAAACAAAGGCAAGATCGACTATCGATGCTCCCGTCGAGGAAACCGTTTTCCAAGAACAAGTGATCAATGATGTTTCCCGATTATCTGATCCTCTTAACATTGTCCACCAAGATCTTGATGTCGATGTTGACTCCAATGTTGGGGATAATGACTTGGATGATGATGAGATGGCGGATTTCATTCAACAAGAAGTGGAAGATGGAGAGGAAGAAGAATCGGTTGATGATCTAGATACTGATGAAGAGGAGGAAGAACTCTTCCATTCTAGTAGTGATAGTGAATAATAATGTATTAAATATTTTATTTTGTCATTATAGTGAATAATAATGTATTAAACATTGTAATTTATTATTAATTAGTATAAACGCCTTTTTATTATAATTGCATTTAGATTAGTATAAACGTCATTTTCTCGTGTCAAATAGATGTCGTAGGTAGAGGTAGAGGTAGAGGTAGACGCGGTGGGGTAGTTCCCCCTCCCGGGCGTCTTCCTCCACACTGAACTCACGGTTTGGATGATGAGATACACCGGATGACCGAGGAGGATTTGGGTGTCATTGTCAATGGTGACCTTGGATTGCGGTTTTGGATCCCGAGGGAGATGGTAAGTTAATACATATCTTGCTTTAATTTGTTTGTATTTTTATTTATATTTTGATTAACCAAATATATTAACAACTTATTGTTTTCAATATGACGGAGTTTACCGACAAATATGTCAAGAAAATGGCCAAGACCGCCATAATCGGTGGCTTCAACACTTTTGCCACCACGTGGCATAATGCCGACCAGGAGCAAAGGAGAAGGTGGTGGCACGCATTTAGGTACGTCGTTCATATAAATATAACTATATATAAATATAACTATAATTATAACTATACATATAACATATATATAACTATGTTGCGAGGTCATTTCAAACTTCGAGTTACGCCACGGCGCTGGTTAGGGAAGCTTTTGAGCGGTATGCTATCAACATGGTCCGTGATTATATGTATCGGGCTCAAACAAACCCCGTGCTCGGCTTTGGATGACCCGGATATTCTCCGTCAGTTCGAGGAGTGGATTGGGAGTCCCGTAAGCAATTATTCAATATTTAATTAATAATACTTGTGTTTTATATATATATGTATGTACTAACTTGTTTATCTTATGTCGGAATAGGCATTCAAGGAAACATCTGCGAAAAAGAAGATAAACCGAGCTTCTGGATCCGGTGAGGAAGGAAGATCCACAGGACACATGCTTGTGGGCGAGCGCGCGGCGTTATCGATTTCGCTCGGGCCATGGAGGACAATAGAGAAGTGCCCGGAGATCTGGTGACTAGTTCGAAGAAGAAGAAGTCGGGCAACTTCGTCTCGAGGAAGTTTGAGAAAATCTTGGTACGTTATGTATTCTAAATATTATATATACATTATATATATATCATGTAATTATTGTTACTAACAAATTTATATCATACTTTGCAGGACGTCTTCACCTCGAAGAAGGCGAAAGCCCAGAGACGCTTGACTGACACCCGCATCGGCAGTCGCGTCTTTATTACGAAGCCGCTGGTGGTTACGACAAGAAGGGGAGAGTTTTTGGCATGGGGTCAGCTGCCTCCATGTACTACGACAGAGCACTGCATCGCTCGACACTCATCCGCCGAGACATACTCCGGGCATACTCACCCGTCTCACCCAGGAGATGGCGAGAGAAAAACAGATTAATCGTAAACACAAGGCGAGGTTGGAGGAGCTAGAGAGAGACAAAAAGCGTCGAGGAAGGCAGACTAAGCCTTGAGATGGAGGAGTGGATTACCCAGCGGGTAGGCAAGTATCTCCTCGGAGGATGCAACCCGGGTATGAGGTAGCACAGAGAGAGATGACCGATCGATCACGGACCTGGAGGAGGTGACATGGGTTTAGGTAGTACACGGGTCCGATTGGGTGACATATTGCTTTATACATTTTATTTATTTTGGCTTATCGTATCCCTTTGACATATCGTTTTATCCCTTTGACATATCCTCTTTGACATATCCCTTTGACATATCGTTTTATTTATTTTGGTATCGTATCCCTTTTATATTGTTGTTGTTGATAGCCGGTAGCAATTGTAATGCTACCGGGAAAATTATGGTTGTTTTTGCGGCGGTGGTTTAGCCGTTCGCAAAACAAATGACCATTTTTTCGATTAATTTTAATTTTTGCGACGGAAATAATCCGTCGCAAAGTTGTATTTGCGACGGAAAAGTGTATTTGCGACGGATATGTAAGGATCTAAAAATAAATAAATCATTTAATAAAAAATATTTGCGACGGATTATACAATTTTTGCGACGGGTTATACAATTTGTGCGACAGATTATTAAATATTTGCGACGGATTATACAATTATTTGCGACGGATGATACATTTTTTTGCGACGGAAATTATATTTTTAAAAAAATAAAATACGTTATTATCCGTCGCAACATTCGTCGCAAATAATTTGCGACGGATAAACCGTCGCAAAAACTCAGTTTTGCGACTAAAAAATGCGACAAATAAAAACCGTCGCAAATTAGGTTTTGCGACGGAATAAATTAGGTTTTGCGACGGTAACCTTCCGCCGCAAAACTGCTGTTTTTTTGTAGTGAATGGTGGGCGATTTCCGGCGACGGTCTTGAATTCTTGTCTCAAGATGCTACTCTCGATGGCCGGAAATCTGATGGCTTCTTGCAGCTCTTCATGCTCGGTTTATTGGTGATGATTGGTCGGATTTGCTTCTCCTCTGGGCGGAATTACCAGTTATATGGCGATGGTTGTGTTCCTTTGAAGGTTTGGTGCTTTATGAACATTGGGGTTAGATCTAGGCTGTTGTTGTCTTTGCATGTTGTAGCTTTTAGTTTTTCTGTGTCCTGCTTGGATCGAGTCGGTATGTTTGGTGTTTCCAGATCGTTTGTTTATAGTTTAGTTGCCTAGTGTTCTTGTGATAGAGTTAATCTTGTGGATTCTATAACAACCTATATACCCAGAAGTGAGATATAGCACCAAGGTCTTTCAAGACAAACCTTGAATTCAGCATATGAACAAATTTCTGTATAAGTTGATCAGAACTACCAGTCACATGTATATCATCAACATAGATCAAAACATACAACAACTGAGACTTTGTTTGCAGTATAAACAAGGATGTTTCTGCCCTTGACTGTGAGAAACCCCATTCAATCATTTGACTTCTCAGAGCTTCAAACTAGGCCTTGGGAGCTTGTTTTAACCCATTTAAGGCTATTTTGAGTCTGCAAATGTGTTGTGGTTTGTGAGGATCTACAAAACCTTCAGGCTGTGGCTTGTATATATCTTCTTGAATAGGACCATTAAGAAAAGCATTATTAATATCTACTTGTCTTATGGACCACTTCAAGGTAACAGCAACAGAGACAACAATCCTGATTGTTGAGGCCTTAGCAACAAGACTGAAAGTGTCTGTGTAGTCAACCCCATAAGTTTGCAAATACCTTTTGGAAACCAACCTTGATTTGTGCTTTAGTAGTCCATCTGGCTTTAACTTTAATTTGAACACCCTATTTCCAACCAAATTCTGCCCTGACTGAGGAGGTACAAGATCCCAAGTGTCATTTGCTGCAAGGCTTGAAACTTCTCTTTCATAGCTTGCTTCCACTGAGGGTTGTCCAAAGCTTCAGAAACTCTAGTGTGTTAGTTGGGATGTTGGTTTTATGTTCATACATATATTAAATGGCTTATCTGTTGTCATATATTTGTTGTTTTAAAGAACCAATTATGAATTGTTATATGATAACGTCCTTAGTATTAAACTGTGATAGAGAAATCATGATAGGCGATTATGGTTGATGAGATCACTAATCACTTTAATAAGTTTGATACTTAAATGTCTCTAGGCTGATGTACTTACATGTCTCTAGGCTGATGTTTATTAAACAGGGCATTGATAGTATACGATCCAAGATGATCATTCTGTCATCCTCCAAGGCTTCAATAGTTCATGTTTTGAATGTGATTCAAAAGGTTAAATAAACTATTTAATAAACTTTAAATTTTCTTTATGAAAGGAAATTAAAGACATATCTCTTGTGATCTTTCTTAAGTCTTATGAAGACTACACTAATAAATATTTACAAGTGCTTAAATGATTAAAAAAGAAGTTAGGGCATGTGCTTAAAATAAGAGATCTTATTGAAGTCTCTATTCTAGGCAAGTGAGTTGAGATAAATCTATCTAAGTTCAAGTCAACTCTTAGATATATGATATCTTACGAGTATGATTAAATTAGAAAGATTAAATGCGGAATACACAAAGATACGAAAAAGTGAAGCAAACGTTGCGACATTTTCGGTTTTGTATTCTGAGTCTAGTAAACTGATAAAGGAACTAAATAAATATTATGATGTGCCGGTTCTTATGAAGAACATGATTTTCAGGTACATGATAGGATTTAGTAGACATATTCAATTGTAAAGAATAAATGTTATTCCGATAAAGTTGAAAGGTCACTGAATCTAACATACTAGATTGATGTCACTATATAGTTGATATATGTGATAAAATCTCAACTAAATGTTTATATGGCTGTTATCCTTAATATTTGGTGGTCGTTCTAGACATAGACTCTATGGAGGGGAATTGTGTGATCAGATGTCATTTGGATAACGTCTAAATCATGTGGTTATGAATCATGTGGGTAACACGTATCTCATCTAAAGATGACTAAAATACCCTTTTATGAAAAGGTTATAAAATCTAAAAAATTTGTCTAAAGCATAAACATACCGATGTTTGTTTGCTTGTGACAATTAATGCCACAAATAATTGTTTATTCATCTCTACGACTATTTTTAGAAATAGTCAAGTGTACTCAGTGAAGTGCATAATTCAGAAAGCCCAAAAAGTTTGAGCTAGTATGAATATGAGGCTGATAAACTACTTAGGAATTAATCTTCAATTGGATTGAAGCAATTAATACCTGAAGGGTGTTTCAGAAGACGTCTGAAATAGAATCAGATTCTCCCTTGAAGGATACCATCTTTGGGATACGCAATTAGATTGTGTTCCTAAAATGGAAACAACACTTTATATGATAAAGGTGTGACGCAAGCCATGCGAAGTATCCCTTACCCGTTTTAGGATAGTGCCCTTATACTTAACCGAGTTCCATAGAATAAAGGTTGAATAAATTCCATATTAGATATGGAAGGCGATAATGTCGAATCTATCTTAACCGATGATTTGAAGTTGTCACAGGTAAAGTCAGAAAGGCTTGGAGCCTAGTACGACATATGCAACTTTGTGGAATATCTTAGCAAGTACGCTAAATAATGTTTACGTGTCCGCAGAGCAAAAGGTGTTTGTCTCCAAACATGCTATCTTCTAGAGGAAGTGATTCTTCCAAAAGAGACAGTGGGAGTAAATAAGATCTCAAAAGAGTTTGAGAACCACAAAGATACATTCAACCATTGGACACATGAGCAGATGACGCATAGCGATGAGGTGTAGAACACTACTCAGTGCACATAAAAGTTCTATAAGTCTGTGGATAACCTCAAGCCTGAAAAGGCTGCTAGTATGTTCATCTTGAAAAATGAATATCTCACGACTTATGAAGGAATGTTTGAAAGGCAAGATTGAGAGATATGGCCAGGAGCCATATTATCTGAATTGGATTCCATCAGTGACAACCATGTTGTGAACCTAGTCTGTCTTACCTAAGGGGAATGTCCCTGAAAGGCTGACATGGATTGTAATATGATTACCATAAGGCTATAGTGACGGCTGAAGGGTACGGGGTGTAAACCTTGTAATTATATGTATGCCGCCAGCTGAGCCCAGTTCTATTCAGACTATGCTTGTTAAAACTTCGTATCATTTCTATATGATAGAGTTGAAGACGTTGGGCAAACAGCTCACTGTTCATAAATGATAACATGATATGTGATCCCTACGAGATCCATTTATGGACTCAAACAAGTTTCTCTAGATGATTTCTTTGTTTGATAATCAAAGGACTTTGCTCAAAAGAAAGGATATGCCCAATGTTCAAGAAGGATAGTGGAAGTGTGTTGCGATTTTTGAGTAAGGTATTGGATATCTTTCTCGGGAATTATCACCCCATGTCACAATCAATTAATGTTTGGTAGTTCAAGGTCTTTACGAAAACACTTGGACTAGCAGTTCTTATTTTAGAAATAAAAATCTATAGTGATATATTTAATTGCTGTTAGATTATAGTTTACCTTTTTAGATGTGATGCTAAAAGAGTTTAGCATAGATCGCGACAGAAGATACTGCTAGCCGGTGTTCTCAAGGTCTATCTATGTTAGGACGTTATTCCTAAAGATGAGGTGAAAGATGATGCTTATATAGGTTTCCTTTGCTACAGCGATAGGAACCATCATAAAAGAAATGCCAGATGTTCATAGTCCATGAAGAGTCATAAGCAAGAATCTGGTGAATGTCGAGAATATCCTTAAACAAGTTAAGAATGGTTTCCTACTTTATCGAAACTTGGAAAACGGATTAACATAGATATACAGATATGCACCCTGAATCTTATGAAGATAGTGGGAGCTATAATCTGGGTTTGCAGTCACTTTGAATTAGTGACACAATGATCTGGAAATGTTCTTAGCTAGAAATCACTGGAGATTCTACAACTGAGCCAAAACACAGTAGTGCCTTAGAGGCGCAGCAGGAGCGGTACATGGATCTAGAAGGTTCATTCCTGAACCTTGTGTGGTTTTTCCACCTTTTCTATATAGCTGATATAGTAAGTGGATTCATTGCTTAGGCAAGGACCAGGGTCTCATCAGAGATTCATGTGTGTGTTGAGGCGGTTCCTTTTGACTTGGTCATTTGGAACATGGTATGAAAAGATAGTATGAGTCCTCACGGATAGCGATCCGTTCACGGCTAGGGCTGGTTACAAGTATTGCATGAGATTCTTGTGTTTCAACTTGGTCTTGTGTATACGAGTGATTGGTTTTAGGCCAAGTAGGAGATTGTTGAAATAGTATCCTAAACCAAATCGGGTTGCACCGGATCCGACCGGGTCGGATCATTGCTACTATTTCTTTATGTTCATACATATATTAAATGGCTTTTCTGTTTTCATATATTTGTTCTTTTAAAGAACCAATTATGAATTGTTATATTATAACGTTCTTAGTGTTAAACTATGATAGAGAAACCATGATAGGCGATTATGGTTGATGAGATCACTAATCACTTTAATAAGTTTGATACTTAAATGTCTCTAGGCTGATGTACTATTAAACAGGGCATTGATAGTATAAACAAGCTAGCACGTATTAGATGTTTATAGTCTTTAAGGGCGGGATAGATCTCGTCTATCGAAGTGTAGAGACACTTGGACTGTAGTGGATGTGTATTAGAAAATGCGTACGTCAGACTGACCCACTTACACTGTTAAGTGTCACACTATGTGACGGTTGTGTAATTATCCTTAGGACCGGAGTCTACATGGCATCACGGTGTGGATTGTCACGCTTTGACACTATTGAGGTTTCCTCTAGCCACGCGACGATCATGCGGTAGTGATTGGGTGTGATACTGAAGTATGCGGAGTATACATGTTTGGTCATCCGGGAATCGCGTACCCTATCAGTAGGGGTGAATATCCGAAAGGGCCTTCTTATAAGGATTGTCTTACTCTCGTGAATCTTTGCAAAGTGGAAGTAAATGAGTTACTTCAAGTGAGCATGATAGTCAGATTATAAGATATGGTCGTTGATGTTTGACACTCGACGAACGACCGTATGGATATTATTACAGCTATAGGATTCTATTTACACGGTAACTGTTTCACATTAAAGGTAGTAGTCATTGCATTTGACTCTTCCGATGATTGAGGGTCATGGTGTGTTGCTAGACACTATCCCGTGATAGTTAAGCATGAAGGGCATTTTCATAATTTGCACTTTGTGTCTACGGCTGATGGGAGTCAACTTTACTATACTTTGGTGTGCAGTTTAACCCCCGTTTATTACTTTATTGGCATGTTTTGGGTAGTTCTAGACCTGTTTAAGAGTAATATCGAGAGTTATATGCACGGGGAGTTAAACCGACACATCGATAGTAAACTCCACCTTTTTAACGATATTTAGCTCTTTTCCGAGTGCTTTTGTCTTGCTGAATTACGCGTGGTGCTTGTTCATACATATTATTGTAGGACTTAGGTGACTCGAGGACCCGGAAGGTGATGTTTTGGAATGAGAAACATGATCGTGGCATGAATGTAGCATAAAAGTGAAGGAAGAATCAAGTTTGGAGTGAAATCAAGGCAAACTGGCGTTTGAATCAAGATCATGCCAAACTGGTATTTGGAGAGTTCAAACGGGCGTTCACAGAATCAGCACTTGATACTGAAAGTTAGATTTTTAGTCGGACGAGAGTTCAAATCACCCCCAAACTAGCGTTTGGATGGGTTCAGCCCGAATCAAGAAATCTCGTATAAGACAAACTAGCGTTCAAGGCAGGCCAGATACTCATTCATAGAAGGAGAAACCCTAGTCAAGAATTAGATTTCCAGTCAGACGAGCGTCCACCTTTGTGCAAACGCTCATTCAACACCGACAGCAGCAGATTTCAACCCTACACCATAAATACGCAGCTCGTTCAGCCCCTTGGAATATTATGCCGACTTTAGACATATTTAGGGCGATTTTGGTGCGGTTTTAGTGTAGGTTGATCATCCTTTGATCCTTTGATTCTAAACAATTTTTATAGCTTAGCTTTACGTTCCAAGTTCCAAAGATTCGACTTTTGGTGGATTATTTCTTAATACTTTTTCAGATCAGATTTTGCCTCAATTATATGGTAATGAATTTATTCTCTTTTATTATTTCTAGCATGATTTCAATTCTTTTTTCGTTTATTAGCATAATCATGAGTAGCTAATTGCATGTGTAGTCGAATTATGTGAAAGCGAGCGAAAACCCTAAGGGGGATGAGATTGGGAGTTGTGTAGTGCGTAATATCATGTTTTAACGATTAATCCACGTCCTAAAACTTATTATAACACCTTTGAATTAGTTTGACTTTGATCACGAAGTTGGAAACCGTCACACCATCGAACGGATTAAACCGGACCGGAAAATGATGAACGCGGTTTTCCAATCGGTTTTTTCATTGAAGAAAAACCGAACGGAAATCAATTCGGTTTTCGGTTTTATCTATAAAAACGGTATGACCGAACCGAACCGGTTATACTTCATTTTAATTATATATATATATATATATATATATATATATATATATATATATATATATAAATAATTTAATTTGTTCACTAGCTCCTACTATAAAAACCCCACACACAACCCTAAATTTCTAAACCTTATATATACGCGTTTCTACCTAAACCTAAACCTAAAATGCTTCGATCGCGGTAACCGCCGTTTGAGCTCACCGGCCGTTCTTGCTTCTTCTAATATTTTTCATCCTTTGATCGTGAAAATTTGAAAGCAACCTTTGAAATTGTCGTTACAACGACCATGGCTTATGGTGCCAATAATGGTGTTTGTCTCATTTTAGAAGAAAAAAATCTAAATTTTATGGTAAATTGCGCCCGATTCAACCGGTTGTATTGGTTAGGTCCATTCGAAAAATGACCAATTGATTCGATTGAAAATATCAAAACCGTAACTTCTGATTCGGTTCAAAAAATCGTCATGGACTATGTACACCCCTAGTTTGATCACCTAGTTCACTGTCACACACATCGAACTTATAGATGCATTTTACGGCGCGATGTGGGAAAATGGGTTTTGGGATCGTTGCGTAGATTCATCCTAGTTGTTAGGTCCATTTCCAATACAGAGGTTTGTCATCGTTGTTCAAGCCGCTCTAAAACTTAATCATGTTAGGGTAATCGGTTTTCTAAAGAGAGAGTTGGTTAGCTTCGCATAGGGTGGTTAGATCGAGTTGTTCAGTCTAATCACTAGAA
This sequence comes from Gentiana macrophylla, assembly GCA_026214975.1. Lineage (NCBI taxonomy): Eukaryota > Viridiplantae > Streptophyta > Magnoliopsida > Gentianales > Gentianaceae > Gentiana > Gentiana macrophylla. Next base: position 26,214,000 of record CM047809.1, on the reverse strand, counting down.
TTAGGAGTTGGCACCCGTGGATGTCGTTAAACTACATAGGATAGGTAGGTTGGTTAAGACACGCTCCATGTAAAGTCTTTCCTTAGGGCTAAAAGTAGCTTGTGGGATCATAGTTCGGTTATACCCTTTAATATTTAGAAGTAAAACCGTAGTTTAATCTTTATTTCTACATTAGCATAATATCTCCCATCGTTATTTTGGCCTGAACGAAGTTCTACGTCAGCTTTGGTACTTAGACATTACTCCCTGTGGATTCGACCTTGTGACCACTATACTTCCGTTGACCCGATACTCAGTCGGTGAAAATTAGCGGTTAAGTATTTTGCTATCAAGAATTTTGGCGCCGTTGCCGGGGAGTAACGTTTAATATCTTTTAAGTTGACTGAAAGCTTGGACTTAGGTCATTTTTATTTTGTTTTCTTGTTGTTTCCTTTTTTTCAGTGAATGATCCGAAGCTCCAAAGAACCTCTTATCAAACCGATTGAAGAAATTGAAGCGTTTCCACGTCACTGAAACAGTCAGCACCGAGGAGAGATTCTGATTGCTAGTCCGAACCCTTTGTTTGAAGAAGAAAGGGTAGTAGAAAGCTCACTCTCAGATTCCTCCGAAGAAATGGACTATATAACGACTCGTAGAGATGGAAAAGATCCCATCGATGAACAAAATGCACAAGGGCAAACCTCGAACACTACTGGTGGTAATACGACACTGCAGTTGCAAACTCCACCGAGGAACCCTCATGACGAACAGTTAAGGAGGGACGATACAGTGTTACAGCAGTTGGTTACCTCACAATTTAATCAGAGAACAGGAATTGGACATAACAGGGGAGGACAGAATGCCCAGAATTTCGAGCCAGGATTTGACCAAGATACAGTAAACCGATTACTGCAGATGCTAAGGGATCAAGGAAACCAACAGGGGTTCCAAAACCCATATAATCAACAACCACCCTATGCAGCAGTTTAATCAACAGCCGAATTATCAGCCACAGAGGGATCAGTAGGTACAAGGACCAAGAGTCTGTCGAGACTATATGACAACCCCACAGGAAGTTACAGGGCACAATCCAATTAGAGTGCCCCTATCAATGCCAATAACATGGACATAAAGCATAATATTTTGAACATGTTAGGGGAACATGCTTTGTTCCACGGGAAGTCGACTAAAAACCCGAACAGCTTTCTGGATCATTTTCTCCAAATCTGTGGAACGATAAAGTACAATGGTGTAAGTGATGAGGCGATAAAACTGATAGTTTTCCCTTTTGCACTTAGAGGAGCTTCTAAGGATTGGTACGATTCATTGCCTAATGATTCGTTACATACGTGGGCGGATGTGGTCAGAGTATTTTTGAGGAAGTACTTTCCTCCGGCTAAGATTCTAGATTTGAAAGAAGAAATCTCTTCGTTTGATGAACTCGAGAGAGAGACACTGAAGGAGACGTATGAGAGATTTAGGGGTCTACTGAAGAGATTCCCTCCACACGGTTTCTCAACTGTTGAGCAAGTGATTATATTATTCAGAGCCTTAGAGTCAGTGGATCAGAACAAGCTGAATGTCGTAAGTGGCGGAGATATTATGAATCTTCCACCAGATCAAGCTATGAGACAAATTGAGAATATGGCTGATGGAGAAGGGCAATGGGGGGTCATCTAGGAAAAAGAAGAAGGCTCCAATGGAAAGTGTGAAATCTTTGAAAGAAGATTTGGATAGAGAGACAGCCATGCATGAGAAGATGCAAGAAACGATACTGAAGATGGACCAAATGGAGTTGGCTAAAAAGAAGGTAGAGCAGTCCCAACTTTGTGGGGGTGGACATTCAACATTGGAGTGTACATCATCGAAAAAGTTCACTTACCCACAACAGTTGACATCTACCCAGTGCATCAATAGTTAGGAATTCAGAATGATCAGCAGAAGATGAATGTGTATGTGATGGGGCAGATGAATATGAATCAGCAAGAGTTTGGTCAGCAACAGCACTGGAATCAGAATTTCGACAATCGGCAAGGGCCGTCAATGGAATATGGTGTGGGTGATGATTCACAGCAATATGATGTGAGCTATGTTGGACAAGTTAGTGGGGGACAGTGGAATCAGAATCAGCAAGGTCAAGGTTGGAATCAGGGGCAGAATCAAAACTGGAATCGTAACAATAATCTAAACCAAGGTTTTAGGCAAAACCAAAGCTCATACAACCGACCTTAGAACCAAAACCCCCAGAATCAGAATTCCTACCAGAATCAAAACCAAGGCAATACCAGAATAACCAGAATCAGCAATCTCAATCACAAGGCCAACAGCAACCGCAAAGTCAGAATTAGGGTTAGAATCAAGGATGAATCAAAATCAGGGCCAGCAGAACAATCAGAATCAGCAAGCAAGCCAGCCGCCGAGAAACAATAATTCTGGCACCTATTTGCATCCGAATGCTCATCTCCACCAGAACAACCAAAATAATCAGCAATCGACTAACTCTGGTGCTCAAAATACTTCCACAGAAATGCTCCTGGAAGAGTTGGATAGGAGCGTATCTGAGCTGAATAAGAATGATGTGGAGAAAAAGGTAGCCACCCTCTCCACTATCCGAAACTTAGAAACCCGAGTGGGTCAAATCACGAATACATTGAAGAAGAATTTGAGCGGTGGCATCCCAAGCAATATTGAACAGAATCTGAGGGAAGTGAATGCAGTATTTACTAGAAGTAGCAGAGATCTGGGGGTTGATTGGTCAAAGAAAGATAAAGTGACCGAAGCAGAGAATTATCTGAATGAAGGAGATGAGGCTGAGGATTTGGAAAGAGGTGATCGCGTGTAAGTCACTAACGTCGATATTACTAGCAAGAATACTAGGTACATCGTAGTATAGTAAATGCGAGTCAAAGTCGATCCCACAGAGACAATGCAACTTATACATATAAACGATTCAAAACTAATTAAGGAGCAACATATAGGCGGTCATTGACCAACAATAACATAAAAGAAAACAAACATGGTATAACTCTCCCTCTCATCACCGATCTACTAACTTGGATTAGCTAATCGTTATGTTTACTTCCCCACATAATTTCCTTAGATTAATCGTGAGCGTTTTATCATATTTATCAGCTACGGGTGCAATTCCTACTCCTATCTACTCCGACAATAGCAGTAGACAATCTATACGCAAACTACCCTCCTTAATTGGTCCGTAATAGCCCATACGCATAAAGAACTAGAACTGCCGATATCGAGCGTTACCTCATACCGCTAACCCGCCAGCAAAGCGGTATCGATCGACCAAAGACGTTCCTAGGGTCCATCAAGACTGTGTCTTAATCAACACTTCACTTGCGGTCCTTCATGTTAATTTACGAATTACGAATACTAGATTGGCCAAACCTATTACTCGTTTTAATTATTTCTGCTGATCAACGTAGCTTTAGTGAATCCCAGTTTAGGTTTTCTAAAATATGCCTCGGTAAACCGGTATAGACCGCCGGTTTACCGGGGGTGGCTTTTCCAAATTTATGGATCTACAATTGCTCAGTACGATTAAAATAAGTAAATTATGGGGTTGTTAAACATGCAGTTAACTAAAACACATAAATACGAACAGATCTACCATGAAGACAATAAAGGAACGTTCAAAGCTTCATACCTTCAACAATGGATATCTAGCTCGATCTACTCAAGCTAGAGATGATGGAATAAGGGAGGAAACCAAAAACAACTCTCAAAAGCTCAAGAAAACTTTTTTGCATAATAATATATAATGTATTTGTAATACTAATCAAAAGTTATGAAGATATGATAATATAATCAGCTAATGCGGCCTTATATAGATACAATGACCGACTTAAGACTCTCTAAAACCCTAACCAACTTAGACAATGCGGCAGAATGAATTCCGTGTTGAATAAGTCACCGGTTTACCGGGCATACCCCTCGGGTTACCGGGCCTTCTATTCTTCTTTTTCTTCAGCAGGCTTCTTCTTGGACCTCAATCATTCAGCTCAATGCATTCCTTTTGGTCCAGATCCATTCTCCAATGGTCCAGATTCGGTACATCCTATAAAATACACAAAACGAGACAAAACAGTGCCAAAATATCGGAAAATAGCATAGATGCAAAATTACGATCCTGGAAACACTCTAATAGCATTTAACATATATTCTAAGAAATAACGAGTCTATCTATCCTCTCTTGAGCAGAATTCAGGGTGAATGTAGGTATAAATATTGGTACCATTTAGAGTGTCATCAACTACCCCCCACTTAGCTTTTGATCGTCCCGAGCAAAAAGGCGAAAAGAAAATAACACTCTGAGGAATACACAAGTTAATAAAATACAACTATACCTTACTAAGCCAAGATCAAGATCATGCCACTCGTATCCATCAGTAACACATTAAACACTATTCAAGTTATGAGCCAATGTGTGTGTGCAATAACTTTCACAACCGCTTAGAAATGCAGACAATCTCACATTACGTTAACCCGTAGTCGAACTAACCAGTCTCGAACATGTTATTTATTAATTAATTGAGCTGGCAAGGCGGATCAAGAACCAAGCATATATTACTCTTAGGCTCACGTTTATCGGTCTATGCAAAAGTCGTGCGTCTTACGCTCCATCGACTAAGATATTGCCAAAGAGAATATAGATGTATATATTTCAATGCACTTCTCTTTCTTGGCGGGTGAACTCTCATTGATTTAACTATCCTCACGGTCACACTCTTGATAAACTACCGAATCCAAAGTTCCATTGCCTTTCTAAGCGTTGATGAAACATGATTCGTGATAACGCCAGGGTCAACTCTAGTCAAAGCAATATGCTATCGACTACACACCAAGGGAAGAGTGTTATACGTGCTTAAAATGGTGGCTCATAATAGAACATGCGCTTAATACGCCACTACTTCAGAAGTGGACACTTTCTCTTACTCGTGCAAAGTAAAACAAAGGTGAAGTCAATTAACTCGAAAAGATCAAAGATATCATAATTTTTTGAAATTCTGTCGAAAAGAATCAAAGTTTAAGTGGTGAATCGTGCATCAAAGATAATCAAGACAATCACGCAATTCATGGAATATATTGCTAAAAAGCTAAGTGACGTTCCTCTACCCCCCACTTAATCGAAACATTGTCCCCAATGTGTAAGATGAGAAATAAAAAATGAAAAGGAACTTAGCTTCGGTTAAGGGCGGAATCAAAGAAGAATCGGCTCGTCGCTTAAATCATCGGATGGATGTAAGTAGTCCATGAAGAATCTGCGCTAAGTAACTCAAGAAAAACCAAAAAGAATAGTGGTGACAAAAAACTGTACAATAAAAATGCGGCAGTAAAAGTGAAAATAAATAACTTCGAAACAAATTAAGCCGACAAAATCATTATATTAGAAATATTCTGCTACATTTACTAAATAGGAAAGGAAAAAGAAAAAATAAAAACAACAAACATGGAAAACAACAAGAAAAAGAAATAAAAGCTAGTCCTCATCGGAATCGCCCTCCCAGTCGACTCCATGCTCAAAACCGGGAGGAGGTGCAGAACTGGAGGCAAGTGGGCGGTGAAGATGATGCTCTATGACGTGGGGCAGTCCTAGGTGGCGGGGTAGAGGAAAGAATGCCAAAGAAGTCAATAATCCTATCCATCTTGCTGTGTAGACTCGCAATTTCTCACGAGTGCTCCTCAAGCAAAGCTCTCTGAGTCTTCAGTGCTCCAAGCACCGGAGTACGCTCTCTCTCTTCTCTAACCCGTCTCCGAACTCTCGAAACTGACTGTGAACTGATCTGAGGCTCAGGATCTTCCCAATCATCACTGACAAGCATCTTCACCTCGGCCTCTAGAGCAAACATATCAATCATCGGCTTGTATGGTAGCAGCTCTCGCTCAGAAGTGGCGGCAAGCTCATGGATATGGCTATGCATCAACAGACCGATGTTGGTCTCTAGGTAGATCATCAACTCTGCCCTCACAGTGGTGACAGAGACCTTGTGCTTTGTCGGAAGAAGGCGTGCACAAACAAATCTATTGACCTTCTTCCGGTCCCAAGATAGCTCATTCTCCAGGAAGATGGTGGGGGTTCCAGCAGGATTGTGCTTCTATTGCACCCCTATGAAATCAGCAACCATATCCATCCTCTCGAGATCGGCAATGTTGCTCGAGGATGTGTACTCATCCGGGCCCACCAGTGGATTTCTAACCCCAAAATTCTCGTTGATCCTCTCAATAGAGAAGTCAACCTTAACTCCTCAGACCATAGCAAATGTGGCTCCGGGGTTATACGAAACATAAACATAAAACTCTCTTACCACCTTGGCGTTGAACCTTGCCGGTGCCTCAGCCATGTCCAGTAAATCTTGTACTTGTAGGGCCTCCGGAAAAATTGAACCGCAGTCGTCCAAATCTACCCCTCATTCTCGAGTCACTGGTCTTGCATTCCAATACCCTTAGAATGACTCGTAAATAGCTAGAGAATGGAACTGCGCAACCCCGTCGATTAATGGATTGGCATCTCCATATATAGTCTGATAATCACTTGGACAAACAGCTGACCTTTGACGCTTAGGACCCATCCTGAATGAGTACAGAACCTGATACAGAAGCTTTTTCTGGAAAATAACCCTCAGTAAACCGGAGGTAGGGTTCAGTTTACCGGCCTGAACTTTTCTGATTTTCTTTCAGGACCGTGCCTTTGATGATAAAAGAAGAAAACTTGCAGCACTTCACCGTAGCAGCAGCAATACAACTCAGCAACTGGGTTAGGAAATGGTGTTTAAGGTTTGGAAATGGAAGGAAATTGGTTTGGTTACGGTGGTGGTTTGGTGGTGATGGTGGTCGAATTTTAGAAAGGAAAAAGAAATAGAAGAAGTTTGGTGAAAGGAAATGATAAGAATGATGATAATGGTGATGAATGGGTGGTTTAAATAGGAAGAGTGGAGTGAATGTGGATGGTTTAGTGGGATTGTGGGTATAAGAGTTATTAGGGTGAGGGATTTGAGGAGGTGATTGATGGGATTGAGGTGGAGTTATGGTGGAGTGTGGGAAAGGATGAAAATTTTGAAAAGAGTGGAAAAGGGGCGGTTTCTGCTGACTGGCCGTATCTGGTGCAACGTGTGCCCTCCATGTGTCTCTAAAAATTCAGCTTTATACACTGATGTTCAGAAATCCAAAAATCAAGCCTCGGTAACCTGGAGGTTACACTCGAGATACCGGGGGTATCTTTTCCCCATTGATCTGCCTTTGCTGCACTTCTTACTCAACCTTTCTGCTCAATTATGACCTCAATTTGACTACCCTTCACTCTTCAATTGTTGTTTCCGACTCAAAACCTAACCTACTTCACTAGAATCCGCAACGAGTAAAAAAACCTTTCCACAACCATTCGGTTTCAAGCCTAAGTTTGTGGTAGGATGAAAAAAAGCTCGTCCCTTCATCTGGCTACTTTTATTCAATCCTAAACTACCTAAGGGTTTGAAGAAATAGTTCTAAGTTTATAGTCGCCAGCTTGACTTTCTTCAGATCTCTGATCAATCAAGGGTTGGAGCCTTCACTCGCCAAACTTTTGCTCCAGAGGTTTGCACTTTCAAAGAACCTTTTTGAGCTCTCTTCCTAGCACGTCTCTCCCTTTTAGCTTGCATGCTAGGTCTACCTCTACGTCGAGATTTAGACTTTAAACTCAAAGAATCCACGTTTTCCACTTTCAGCTCGACTCGTTCACTATGCAACACGGAAGGACTAGCTTCCGTGAGCATCCTGTCATGGTCCTTATCTTCTTTCTCTCTCAGCATTAATCTCATAAATTCTTGCTCAATGGTTTCTATGACAACCTCTCTATTCTTACGCCCCTTGTTAAGGGTGATTTTATACGTTTTATAAGGATATATTTTATATCAATTTCCCCCAGATGTGGATGTTTTTCATAGAAATCGAGCTTTATATTGAAATATTGAGCAAGTGATGTTTTTAATGGGTTAGTTGCAAAATTGTATGATTTATGTGTAAAATTGATGGTTTTATATTGATTTGGAAGATACAACATTTTGCAATGTGTTTGATATATTGTAGATACACAATTTCGACCAAAAAGAGGATTAAAAGATGATCAAGTCGGATTTAATTGATGAGAAAGAGATAAGGATGGAATTGGCTAGAAGAAAAGAGATAAAATTGAAGATTTTAATTTGGATCACATTGGACGAGGTCGAGTCCGTCGAGGTGGACTAGCGTCGAAGAGTGGATCAAGGCCCAGGAGGAGTTTTTGATTCAGAGAGTTTGGACGCCATAGTGAACGAGCGTCCAGAGGCACCAGACGGGCGTCCAACAATACGGACGGGCGTCCTTAAACCGACTTAGAGCAGCCGCCTCGATTTTCTATAAATAGCGCCATGATTCCAACCCTAATCATACATTATTGAGACATATTGATACACAATCATTAGGAGAAAACCTAAGCGCCCTGCAAATTACCGTAGGGAGGTTTGAGTGCGATTTTTCTTGCTTTCTATTTCGTTTCTTGTCTGCAGCTTTTACTATTTGAATGCTTGGAGAGGTGAGCAATTGTTCAAACTATGTGAATCCGTTGCTTTCAGAGTTCTTTATTTTCAATCTAGATTTGTTTTGTGAATTTGATTAAAGTTGTATCTTTTCCATGATTATTTGTTATGCAATCGATATCGAAAGATGAATTGCTATTTGATGTTTACTGTATGACGAGAGTCGGTGTAAACCTTAGATCACCATAGGAAAGATGGGATTTTTAACCTTGACATAACGAGAGTTGAGAGGTTAGATTTCTAGGTTGCTAGGGTGAGAGATCTTACACCTTGTTTTGATAGCATCAATCTTATAGATCGAGAGATGAGAGATTGATAAGCGAATTATCTACGAGAGTAGAAATTCATACCTTTGATAGGTGAACCACAATTTTAGTTGACTCATCACAAGATAACTTTAGGGAGGAAATTAAAGGTTGCGGGATCGGTGGATAATTGTTTGTGCGTTGTTCAATCACCATGATCATCTTCTTGTTTACTGTTTATTATATAGTTTATAGCTTAAATTTCGTTTTCGCTTGTATCTTTCCTGGCTTTGGACTGACAATCCTCTGTCCAGTTTATCTTTCCGTTTAGTTTTAGGTTTTAATAATAATAGTATCAATCTTAAGAAAATTAATGAACTAGATACCCCGATTCCCTGAGATCGACTCCGGTATTAATCGCTATGCTACGATCCCTACACTTAGGGAATACCGGATTTATAAATTTTATTACTTGTTGTTTTCATTAGATAAATCCGTGACAAGTTTTTGGCGCCGTTGCCGGGGAATCGGTACGGTCGTCTAGTTTCTTATTAATTTTTTCTAAAGTTGTTCTGTTTTGTTTTTCGTAGGTAGTTTGTGTTATCTAGTGATTATTAATTTTTCATAGGTTTGTGTTTAGGTTCCAATTAGGGTTTTGTTTAGTTTTCATGTTTTGTTTGGACCTGTTTTCGTGTTTAGCAGCATTTATGTGCTTCAGTTTGAACGTAAACGGGCATCCTGAGCTATTGGACGCCCGTCCGTCCAAATCTGATCGTCTCTGTTTGTGTTTTGCCCAGGCAGACGAGCGTCCAGTAACTTGGACGCCCGTCCTGTTCTTTCTCCAGGCAGACGTCCGGCCAGTAACTTGGACGCCCGTCTGGCCTGTCTGTCACCAGTTTTTTTTTTATTATTATTTATTTTTAGGTAGATATCTTGGTTTGTCTTTCTTTTGCTTATTAAATAAATGTACTAAGGTTTCTGTTTCCGTATCTTTTTAGGTAGTTTTCAATAAAATTAGCGTTAAATAAATTGAGAGTTTTTTTTTTATTTTTGCCGTGTTTCGATGACCGTTGGGTTAAGAATATGCAAAAAGTTTTTTTTAACTCGATTTGTGAAACATGAATTGGGGTTTATTAGGTTTTTTTCTTCTAGGGTTAGGTTTTCTTTTCCTAATAAAAACTAGGGTTTCTTAAAGCTTCTAGGGTTTATGATGTATGAAGTGTATCTAAGGTTTATGATATAGGTCGAGTTTCTGTTTGGTGCGCATTACTCTCAGTACCGGACGGCGTCTACACTTTACGAACGCCCGTCCACTCTGTGTGGCCTCCGGACGTGCGTCCAGAGAAGTGAACGCCCGTCCATCCAACTCCACTTATTCTGGATATGCTTTTACGGAACCTGGGACGTCGCGACCGTCCAGTTCATAAATCCCAGACCAGACGCCCGTCCATACACATGAACGGCCGTCCAACCACCCGATTTTTAAAATGTTAAGGGTTTGTGATGAATATGGTAATAAGAATTTGCATTCTTTCACCCCGACTTGGATGCTTTACTTTAAGCCTCTGTGGCCTTTTCCATCTATTGCGGTCCATGTTAGAGTATTTGTTTGTGTTTCGCCGTTCTTGTTGTGGCATGGCTTCTTTATCTTACACACCCATTTACCTCACGATTCTTGGGATGCACTTATAAGAGGTGTCATGAAATTCATTCACACACACTTAGTTGTTTTATTAGTTGAGTGTTAGGTAAGTCGTGATTATAAGATGCTTAGTTCAATTTTTCTTAACTTGATTTTTAATGCTTTATTTGACGTGGATACTTCCATATGAGCTTCTGTGGCTAGTTATTTTTACGTAGATGTTCTGAACTTGCATGTTTACATCTTTCCATCTACCGATCCATGTTAAATAATTGATTAACTTTTATATACATGATTCATCTATGCATGTTATAGTTAATGTCGGTTCTCGTATGCTATAACTGTTCTTATTGTTATTTAGTAGCTAATGTCGGTTTCCGTATGCTACATATCGTTGTGATGAATCCTGTGAGCTTTGAGACTTATGTGTTTTCTTGTTATTTTTGTAACTCATATGGGTAGCTACTGTCGGTTTTCCGTTGCTACTATCTTGGGCTTATGAGTTATATCTGTTTAGTATAGCTAACTGTTGGTTTTCCATAATGCTATCACCTTTGATGAGTCTTAAGGCGCGTCTACATTGCATATAATGAATAGTACTGTCGTTTATCGTAAACTATCATTATTTGGTAGACGTTTATGATATACATGTCGTGTTGCAAATGAGTGGGCTAGTTTTCTTTCTTTTATTTTCTTTTATTTTTGCATATCATTTAGTTGCATGTCATCTAGTTGCGTTGTTTTTCTATTTTTCTTTTATTTTTCTTGGGGTAGTTACTGTCGGCTTGCCGTACGCTACCACTTTTATTTTATGTCCTTCATTTTCTGATTCTGCACGGGCCGTAGTCACTGTAGAGTTGCCCTCCCAACTTGCTCAGCCTGAGCCTGTCAGCATTTTTTTATATAATTGCATATCATATATTTTCATATAGTGCACCTAGCCCTGCTATTTTGTAATGTTCCATGTATATGTTCCATCTTTACATGAGCTTAATCTGAAAAAATCTCTCTGACTTCTTTTCCATGTGTTTTACATGTACAATCCTGCTATTTTGTAGTGTCCTTAATCTCTATCCTTATTTCTGTATGCACATGTTGGGCCTTATTTGTATTATGAGCTTACATTTGCTTATTTGACGCTTAGATGTCTGTGTTTTAAGCTGTGTGGTGATTTTTCCATCGAGCAATTATACCGTGTGCTTATATCATTATTGTTGCTTGTTATATTCCCCCCGTGTCCCCGAGATACTGCCATGTTTTTCAAGTGGTGCAAGCACATTTTTAGTTGTTTTTGTCGAAGCTAGCCTTGGAAGTGACTCTGGAGAGGAATACCTACGACATCTCGTGCCTCGGAAACGCGGATCGATTATCTATCCTTCTTCAGCCTATCTTTATATCATTACCAAATCAGCTAAGTTCTTTTATCTTTTCTTTGATTCTACACAACATGAGGACATGTTGTAATCTAAGTGTGGGGGAGGGAAATGGTTTTATGTATCTACATTCATTTGCCATACTATTATATTTCTATGAAAAAGTGCTAAATTTTAATAAATTTGTTTGTTTCGTCCCAAGTGAACAAAGGCATATCTTTATTTGAGCTTTTATATCATTGGTGCATTATTTTGCATATTTAGTAAATTTAGATGTCTCACCCAACACTATTTTTCACGTGCCATAGTAAATGATGAGCTATAATTTAAAGCTATGCCCATTTGATTAGAGATTTTTGATGATTATCGCATGATTCTTTGCTTACATACGAATTTTGAAAACTTTAATAGTTTGTGTTTAGAATTAAAGTATGACATACTGTGAATATCTGAAGGTTTGAATGTTATAGGAGGGATATAATTTAAGGTTTGTATACCAATCTAAGATGAATAATATGAATTATATATATAAGTGTCGGAAGTAGCTGCCAATGATTTGAGTGCGGTAGGGCATTATCATGAAATGTCCTATACCACTATGAGGTTCAATAGCTCCCGACTGCCTGATGATAGTAGTCCAGCTAGGGTGTTATCACGAAACGTCCTATTGCTGGGAATGAGGGCATATGCTATACGTGTGTAATTAAGAGAACTTTAAGAAAAATTAGCAAATGGTATTGTGAAAAGATGGTTGAAAACCTTAGTCATCTTCTGACTATCCCCAGTAGAAACTGAAAGATATGTTGTAGGGATTATCCTCTAAGTATGTCGGAAATATTTTAAATACTCCTTATTATTTTTCGAATATGTATGTTTTGTGAGGTGCATGTTATAATCGTTTTTATATTTCTAATTTAAATGGGTTGTTGGCTAGTTTGCTTGAATCAATTTCAAGTGTGGATTTAGTGAAAATTTATTATGGCTATGCACACACACTTGGGTGAACCTCTAAACTATTGAATATGCTTTATGGTTGCATAAATGTTTATATGTCTCGAGTCTTGATTATGTTTTGTTTTGCTCGGGACGAGCAAGGTTTAAGTGTGGGGGAGTTGTTAAGGGTGATTTTATACGTTTTATAAGGATATATTTTATATCAATTTCCCCCAGATGTGGATGTTTTTCATAGAAATCGAGCTTTATATTGAAATATTGAGCAAGTGATGTTTTTAATGGGTTAGTTGCAAAATTGTATGATTTATGTGTAAAATTGATGGTTTTATATTGATTTGGAAGATACTACATTTTGCAATGTGTTTGATGTATTGTAGATACACAATTTCGACCAAAAAGAGGATTAAAAGATAATCAAGTCGGATTTAATTGATGAGAAAGAGATAAGGATGGAATTGGCTAGAAGAAAAGAGATAAAATTGAAGATTTTAATTTGGATCACATTGATTTAACGACGTCGTGTCCGTCGAGGTGGATGGCGTCGAGAAGAGTGGTGGCGTCCAGGAGGAGTTTTTGATTCAGAGAGTTTGGACGCCATAGTGAACGAGCGTCCAGAGGCACCAGACGGGCGTCCAACAATACGGACGGGCGTCCTTAAACCGACTTAGAGCAGCCGCCTCAGTTTTCTATAAATAGCAATGCGGATTCCAACCCTAATCATACATTATTGAGACCTATTGATACACAATCATTAGGAGAAAACCCTGGCGCCTGACCCCTTAGGGGAGGTCAAAAGCATTTTTCTTGCTTTCTATTTCGTTTCTTTGTCTCTTTTTATTTGAATGCTTGGAGGCTGAGCAATTGGTCAAACTATGTGAATCCGTTTCAGCAGGTTCTTTATTTTCAATCTAGATTTGTTTTGTGAATTTGATTAAAGTTGTATCTTTTCCATGATTATTTGTTATGCAATCGATATCGAAAGATGAATTGCTATTTGATGTTTACCGTATGACGAGAGTCGGTGTAAACCTTAGATCACCATAGGAAAGATGGGATTTTTAACCTTGACATAACGAGAGTTGAGAGGTTAGATTTCTAGGTTGCTAGGTTGAGAGATCTTACACCTTGTTTTGATAGCGTCAATGTTATAGATCGAGAGATGAGAGATTGATAGGCGAATTATCTACGAGAGTAGAAATTCATACCTTTGATAGGTGAACCACAATTTTAGTTGACTCATCACAAGATAACTTTAGGGAGGAAATTAAGGGTTGCGGGATCGGTGGATAATTGTTTGTGCGTTGTTCAATCACCATGATCATCTTCTTGTTTACTGTTTATTATATAGTTTATAGCTTAAATTTCGTTTTCGCTTTTATCTTTCCTGGCTTTGGACTGACAATCCTCTGTCCAGTTTATCTTTCCGTTTAGTTTTAGGTTTTAATAATAATAGTATCAATCTTAGGAAAATTAATGAACTAGATACCCCGATTCCCTGAGATCGACTCCGGTATTAATCGCTATGCTACGATCCCTACACTTGGGGAATACCGGATTTATAAATTTTATTACTTGTTGTTTTCATTAGATAAATCCGTGACACCCCTCAATCTCCAAGATCTCTACCTTCCCTGAAGCATACGTCATCTAACAACTCTCCGGTCGGTTTTCTAGGGGTTCTAGGATCTTAAAGGATACAGCATCATTATTCATTCTAAGAGTGATCTCCCCTTAACAAAATCCATAACCGCCCTGCTCGTTGCTAAGAAATGTCATCCTAAGAGAACCGAGGCACTGGGATCTTCAGGTACATCTATGACCGTAAAGTCGATAGGATACGTGAATCCTCCTGCCTTAATTGTACACTTTCTAAGCAAACCAGCAGGCATATCTCTGGTTCTGTCTACAAAGGTCATGGTCCTGGTTTGATTCATCACGACCGGAAGTTTTATCTTTTGACAGAGGGAAAAAGGAAGAATATTGCAACTCGAGCCATAGTCGTAGAGACCTAATACTACGGATATTCCATTGATAGAAATTGGGAGTCTGAACGTGCCAGGGTCTCCTAACTTCACCATGGTGTGCAGTGCAGGTAATCCTCGTGCTCGAGAAAACATCATGTCGGGGATCCTCTTGACATCGTGAGTCATAATCAAGAAGATATATATATTAATTCGCAAGGAAACTCACCCTGACGATACATGCTGTACTCCTTCAGGTCCTCTTCGGGCTCTTGCTTGATTGCTTTCTCTTCTTTCTCCAACCGTTTCTTTATAGTCTCATAGTGCTCTCGTGCTTCAGTTTCGGGATACATGGAAATTGGTGTGATGTTCAAGATTGTTCTAGGCATATTTTTTGGCTTGTGTGTGCTTTTTCAACTCTGAATCGATCAAATTTCTGATGTAACGCCCCAAATTTTATGGCATAAAACGAGAAGGGTATAATTGTCAAAAACAAAAAAAAATAGTCGTAGAAGTGACCAGACACACAATAAGGACATAGCTTATTTCATTTTTATCACTTTAATTAATTTGTATTATTTCAACAAGTACCAAGATTTGTAACTGTTTATTTTATATCCAAATGCGTTATTATTATTTTTTAAAGGAGAAAAGAAAAATGTTTATATATATTAATCTTAGTTTGGAATGTCAGTTTATTATATTTATAAAATAAAAATAAAAATAAAAATCATATCAAGCTAGTTGAGTTTGTAACGGCAGAAACCAACTAATCTCAGTAAAATACAATTAATTTCTTCCGTTTCATTGGTTGTGGAAAAACCAATTACATAAGGTAATTATGCAGCTTATTGGTATTGCATATATATATATAAAGCCTTCAGCATTTTCTTTTCCCGCACCGTTCAACACTTATAAGTATTCAGTCATGCTCAATAGGTTTGTTCATTTACCCACGTCTCCACCGTTTATCCGCCAGAAAGACCATAGCCTCCACCTCTCTGAAAGCCATGAATGTCGATTGGCCTTCATCAATATAAGTTAGTATTTTGGGTAGACAGAAAAGATATCTTAATAGCCGTGGGTTTTGACACTATCAAATATCGATCACTACCACATTTTCTCTTTTATTTAATGGAGCCGACATGTACCCCTGTACCCCGAGTGCTCCTGAGAGGTACAGAAATTACCATCACCATAGAAACCTGTTCATTATCTCATTTCCCATATACAGTCAAAGACTAGCAGCCATCTACCCCAGTGCAAACATTGAAACAACCGTTTTCTGTAAACGCCGACAACCGGGAAAAAAAAAAAAAAACTACTCACATAGGGTGCATGGGTTTCTCTACTTTTGTTGGGGTTAACGTCTTGAACAAAAGGCAAAGTGAAGGCATTACGGTGTGATAAGTAGCCAAGTAGGTTATGGAATGAGTCTGTTTTGAGATTGGAAATCTATGGAATTAGGATGCATGTAGCCACGGGGAAATGTTGACATGGGCTAATGGAAATTTTAAACGAGGAAATGCACCGAACGCGTAGTTGAATTGTTCATACCTAGAGCATCAAGAAAAGAAATAGCCAAAGTTTAGTACTCGATCGGCAATGAAATAGCTCTGATAATTTGAGTTTTTTATTTTGATATAAAGTCAAAAGTGTGGGTTTTTTTATTATTTTTAAATATTTTGTGTATATATATCGAATGAACTTTTAAACTCGGAAGTCATTTTTAAATGACTTGATTTAAAAATTAAACGACTTGATTTGAGCTAGTGCACATTAAACTCGGAAGTCATTTTTAAAAATTAAACTCGGAAGTCATTTTTCTTTAAAATTAAACGACTTGATTTGAGCTAGTGCACATTTTTATAAATAAATAAAACCGATACTTGGAATTGACGGATAATACTTGCTCGCTCGCTCGTGGCACGAAAGTGTCAAAGCTCTGGTGGCTAGGGGGATTAGAGTTACTGCTCTAGGAGAACGGCTAGTCACCGGTCTCGGGGCCTCTTGGCTCGAAGTCTTTCCGACAGTAGCTAGAGTGCTCGCTCGTAAGAGTGGGGACGGTACCTTTTCCCCGAAGATTCATGCTACTACCCCGGAAAGCGGTCGACGGTTGGTACGTGGGTCTAGGGCATGGATAGGGTTGTTTGAGCCGTGTAGGAGGTTTGCACGGTGAAGGTTGATTCTTTTCCCGACAATCGGCCGGAGTTGTCATGCATAGCTAGTTCTCGTGAAGTCTGGTTGAAACCACAGGTAAATATGGCGTTTGGGCGGTACTTGACTCATCGGCTCGGCCAAAGCTGGTGCTTGTAAATGAACCCGACATGCTTTTCTTAATGCTCGTGCACTTTAATATTAAAATTGTACTTTTCGTTTGTTCTATCAACTAATAAAAGACTTCATTTGTGATTTCTAAAAAATTGATCAAGATGTTTATTTTTATATTATATATATATATATATATATATATATATATATATATATATATATATATATATATATATATATATATATTATAACACTTGCACACGTGGCTCACACTAAAATACTTTTGTTGACGCCTCATTTTTCTTGTTTCTTTGTTTTTTTTTTCTTCTTTCCCTTTTATAAATACATGTATACATGTTTTTGATCGAGACATAAGGAAGAGTATAGAGATGATGTTAAACGAGATCCGAGGAATAAAAGAAATTGATGTTACGGATTAGACCGTGCATAGTGAGTGAGTTAGTTATGAATCTTATAATTTTATTGGTTGTATTCTTGTAATGGAATTAGATAGTGATTTATGTAAAATTGACTTGTGGTAATATTATAATCAAGTTTGTTATTGAAGTCGCGTCGAGAGCTTCGCAACCCTCCTAGAATGACCCAGAGTGGACCAGGGTCGGGAGTAAGGTATTACATCTGAAGTGTTCAAATCAATCTGCAAAAAGACAAAATAAAACAAAGAAAAAAATTCCGCTTCAGCTAGGTGTGATCCCAACTATTGCGGACCTACTAACTAAAATCAACAGGGATTAACACAGAATAACAGAAACTGTTCAGAAATCGATTTTTCAGGCCTCGGTAACTCGAAGGTTACCTTCAGGATCTGAGGCCACGAATTTTCTAATTACAGCGACTTAACATGTGCAGGATTGAAACTGAACGACTCAAGACTCAAAATAAAATAAAATAAAATAAAATAAATGACTTCTTAATTATAATTAAAACGTTTATATTTATAAATTGGCCATTGTCCCCAGCAATGGCGCCAAAAATCTTGATCGCGTGTAAGTCACAAACGTCGATATTACTAGCAAGAATACTAGGTACATCGTAGTATAGTAAATGCGAGTCAAGGTCGATCCCACAGAGACAATGCAACTTATACATATAAACGATTCTAACCTAATTAAGGAGCAACATACAGGCGGTCATTAACAATAACATAAAAGAAAATAAACATGGTATACCTCTCCCTCTCCTCACCGATCTACTAACTTGGATTAGCTAATCGTTATGTTTACTTCCCCACATAATTTCCTTAGATTAATCGTGAGAGTTTTATCATATTTATCAGCTACGGGTGCAATTCATACTCCTATCTATCAGAGGTGGTCACTGCATCGGGATGGTCACTACATCGCGGTGGTTAATGAATCGCGGTGGTGAATGCATTAGGGTGGTCTCTGCATCGCGTGGTGAATGCATCGCGATGGCCACTGCATCATGGTGTCAATGCATCGGGGGTGGTCAATGCATCGCGGTGTCACTGCATCACGGTAGTCTGTGCATCACGGATTCACGGTGTCACTTCATCACGGCGAATCTGCACCGTGGTGTCTCTGCATTGGAGGTAGTCACTGCATCGCGGTGTCTCTGCATCGGGGGTGGTCACTACATCGCGGTGGTCAATGCATCGAGGTGGTGACGGACGTTTTCTAGTGCTATACAATCCTTACCGGCAGTGTACCGGGTCAAATCATAATGCTAGTGTGGTGAGTCAGAGTGTCGAATCCTCGTGGAAAGCGTGGTAATTCTTTTAAGTGTGGTTAAACACCAAAGAATCATTATTAACTCGATCTAAACCGCAATTTTATAACACAGATTACTACTATTCTACTTAACATAAAGTAAATGCGTAATTTAAAAGCTATTCTAATATAATATATATAGATATATAAATATATATATATATATATATATATATATATATATATATATATATATATATATATATATATATATATATATATATATATATATATATATATAGATACCAATATAGTTTATAATAATAGACTAGACAGATAATTTTATAGAACTAGCCAAAGTTTATATAATTGATTTATACGATCTTTTTCAGGAATGTGCTCGATCTTTCCTTTTATATTAGGTCCAATTGAGTAAATGAAGCGGTGCACTCACGAGGTTAACAATTCATCCTCACACGAAGCGTATGAAATTGTCATATGTCAAATTGTCATCGTTTAATCTCCACAAGCGCCCCATGCTAATCTCGGTTAGTCTCGAGCAGTGCCGAGTACAAATCTACCCCGGATAAAAGAGGTTATTCCGTTTGTCGACGGCCGATGTTTATTCAAAAGGCTCCGGTTGTCAGGCGGATCGATTTAACTTTCCGGTGTTAGTTTCAATTAAACCGTTGATTTTAACATTATTACGATCTTGAGCACAAATTTAATAAGATTCATCTTTCCCAAGACAAATCGCGCTTCGGGTAGGAAATAGAATTCCGTTGTCACGCCAAGACGCCAATTTTACCCTCCGGTTTTCTATCTTTTATCTCATATCCTAACTTCTCCGGTCGGGTTCATCGTTAGGTTATATGTTGCGATTCATCTTGGTTAATTACGTCAATCCGAATATTATCAATACGTTGCAAAATAGAGAAAGATTCAATTAACTCAATTTTAGTAAAATTTTACTTAGACAGCATTCATTTACCAAAAAGATCGAAATAAGACGATTACATAACTTTGGCTAGTTATTAGATTTAGCCTAAAAACATTATAACGACTAAAAAGATAAAAACAAACATAACAAACGTAAATACTTTAGAAATTTTACCCGATTACAAATGCTGAATCAGATGTTGTATTCTTCCGGATGTTACAACGACTTCAACAACACCGAACTTCCAGTAATTTCCCGAGCATTACAAAAATACTACGATATTATTATTTTTGGCATAAAGCCTATTTACAACTACTAAATAAAAAGAAAATAAGAAGGAGAGATATATATATATATATGCTATATGTATATATATATTGGTACAATCGATCCGCTTCTCTGATCGATGCTCCTTATATAGAAATTTGGATGAAGGCCGGACCGGGCGGGTCATAGCGGACTGGGCGGTGTAATCATCACATTCATCCCCTTAATTATCCAATTTCGGATAAAATTATATAATTTGGAATAAAACTTCTAAAATTCATATCTCGAGTTACGGATCTCCAAACAACATGATTCAAGAGGCATCGGAAAGCTCTCGGAAAAATCTACAACTTTCATGAAGGACTCTTCTTCAGAAAATGTCGTTTTGATGAGTCATTCGTTTGTCGAAGATATTTCTCGATTACCACTAAATCGAATCGATTAGCCACTTGACCACTTCGATTGACCACTTGACCACTTAAGCAATTCGATTGACCACTTAAGCTCGTGACATTCTCTAAATCCTTCCAGAGATATGATTATACTTCAAAATGTCGATTCTCGGGGTCTTGGCTTATACATCTGCAATAAAATACCACAAATACCCACGTAAATCTGACACGACATTCCGATTTACTAAAATCGGTACAAAATGATAACTTTTCACTATTATTACTAAGTTTTACTACTAACTACTCTAAACTATAAAGATTAACATGTCATACTATTTATATCATAATTTCATATATTTTATATAAATTCGTTGATAAAACATAATAATATAACGTATATTTAATCATATAAAAGTAGTATATCAGGTGGTCACGGAAAAAAATCTTTTAGCGTCCACAAAAAAGATCATTATTTGTTTTTTTTAATTAATTAGAGGTAGTTTAGTCTATGTACTAATTTTATGTCCTTATAACCATTTAAGATTTAAGTGTGTCATATTTATCTAATTAAGTCTAGTATGTGTCTTTTTTGACCCTTGCCCCAAAAGTTTTTTTTTTGTTTTTTTTCTGGACGCTAGGAAGTTTTTTTTTCGGTGACCACCTCGATGCATTGACCACCCCGATGCAACAACCACCCTGATGCAAAAACATCGCGATAAAGTGACACCGCGATGTAGAGACATCATGATGAAATGACACCGCATTGCAAAGACACCATGATGTTATGATATTTGACGATGCAGAGACACCGCAATGCAGAGACATCGTGATGAAGTGACACCGTGATGCAGAGACACCGCGATGAAGTGACACCGTATTGACCACCGCGATGCATTCACCACTGCGATGCAGTGACCACCCCGATGCAACGACCACCGCGATGCAGTGACCACCCCCGATGCATTGACCACCGTGATGCAGTGACCATCAGGATTCAATGACCATCACGATTCAGTGACATGTGAAGATGATGTGACGATGTAGAGACACCGCGATGCAGAGACATCACGATGAAGTGACACCGCGATGCAGAGACACCGTGATGAAGTGACACCACGATGAAGAGACACCGCGATGCAAAGACACCGTGATGCAGAGACACCACGATGAAGTGACACCGCGATGCAGATACACCGCGATGCAGTGACATTTAATGATCCGACATCGCGATAAAGCAAAACCGCGATGACATTTGATATTTTTTCCGACTTAATTTCAGAAATTCGATTTCTTTTCTTCATAAAATCGACTTCAAATGGCTATATCTTTTGATATAAAACTACGATCAACATAATTCTTTCACCCTAATTCATATTTTTCCATCCTCTTTATTCTCGATATCTCATTTTATGAAGTGACACTTTATGCGATGTGACACTCAATGACACCAACATTTATGAAGTGACACT
This sequence comes from Gentiana macrophylla, assembly GCA_026214975.1. Taxonomy (NCBI): domain Eukaryota; kingdom Viridiplantae; phylum Streptophyta; class Magnoliopsida; order Gentianales; family Gentianaceae; genus Gentiana; species Gentiana macrophylla. Next base: position 26,192,249 of record CM047809.1, on the reverse strand, counting down.
CAACGATAACAACATTTTATGAAGTGACGCCTCATATCTGATAATGGCAATAACACCAACATTTTATTCTAAATTATACTCACACCATCATCAAATTCATGTCACTGCACCTTTTTCTTCCAAATCAACTGTAGCAAGAATATGTTATGACCAAATTTATCCAATTTTCATCCATCTAAAACTTGAAACAAAGAAAAGCTCGAAAAGCCTTCACTAAGTTTACGGTTTCTCTTAATTCGGCCTCTTTTCCAAATACACTTGTATCGTTATAATTGTTCACATTTTGACCAAGAAGTGTCGCCTATTTTACACCTTGATTCCACAGCTCACCCACCTATTTCACAATCGAATCAACAGAGCGAGATCTCTCTCTGCCACTGATCAAAGCCTCAATAAGGTTAGTTAAAAAGTTTTCCATGAGTTTCTGATACTCGGTTATTATCTAAAACAAGGAAAATTGGAAAAAAAAAAAAAAAAAAACAAGCTTCCTCCAACTGTCCATTGCAATTTCAGACATAGTAGTTGTTCCCTATCCTACCATTTCTAATCGTTTAACAGTCCAAGTTCCTAGCTTTCTTCGAGTTCTCTCTTCTTCTCCTCTCCATATTTGGTCAATTTGGATGATGTCAAAAAGAAAACCAGCAACAGCCAACACACTGCCCCAAGCCTACCAAATTTCGTCACAAGAAACAGTATGCAACCAAAAAAATAAAAATAAACTCAAACTAATCTGAGTAAGGGAAAAAAGGATTTGCATGTAACTAAGGGCAATATGAAGGGTAGTGACTAAGAAACCTGCAAATGCACCGGAGAGATCAAGGGACTTCTTTCTGTATGCTCTACTGGGTATTACTAAACCGGCTAGCAAAGCAAGGATTAGCTGCATCACCGGATTCGAAATCGAAATCGGAATCGGAATCGGAATCGAAATCGAAATCTCTATCCCCATTTCAGTCCCCCATTTCAGTCCTCTCTGTCTTTCTTCTTCTACTTCTTAGAAAGTTTTTATTTGCTAATTAGAAAGAGGTTTCCAAAAACTTGCCGGAAGAATTGAAGGGAATAACGGGGGAGATCGACAGAGACGGTGATGGTGTCATCGATTTGAAAAAGTTCAACCGTCGATTTTTAGAGAAGGGTAAATTAGGGAAGTAAAATAAAATGTGTCCTTATTAAAGATTATATTTTTTAGGTGTCTTAAGTGTCTAATTAAATCTTCAAATCGGTCCTTATAAACAAATATCCAATTTTTTTTGTGGTGTTGAAGTAAAAAAATAATAAAAATATTCAATATGATGTCAAAAGTAATTTATAGGATGTCGGGAATAATCGTGATGTCGGAAAAAAAATCGTGGTGCCCATAGAAGCAGTCTAAAAAAAACTCTTGGTTGTAGGGGCTCAGGCCAAAACGTACATCACTATTCACTAGATGCTTTGACGTGAAACTTATTTTATTTTGTGCTTAAAGCGCCGTGATCCCAAACCAACCTGGTCCAATTAATTCGAATTCGGGCAGGTTGTGTCACAGAATGCTCTTCTTACTCGGGGGTAAAGATCGTAAACAACTTTCTTAGTATGTAAATAATAATTGTAAAAAAAATTATTGTTTAAACGCACTCTATTAATATTTTTATATTTAAATTTTGAAATTATTACCTCTGTATTTTCTTGATAGGTATTTCTTGGCATTGTCTACATCATCATGATGCTTACTGTGAAGTCGGGATTTTGTTACAGAAGTACTGAGATTCTTATGCGATATTTTTACAGTTGGCAAATACTACTGTATTAAGAGTATTTCCGGTCATAAAGTTTTTAAAAGTTTTATAATTATGTTACGTCATCTAACTTATAAACCTTTTCACTACAAACCTTTTCTCTACAATCTATGAACCGTTTGAAAAAGTTTCTAACACGGTCCCACTACACATAAGTATTTTTTTTACTATTTTTTTCTACCATACAAAGTTAAAATAGAAGGGAAAAAAAAAAAGTAAAAAAAAGATGTCAAATGATTCCAACCGGTTTGCGCACAAATCTTTTGTAAAAAAGCTTTGCTCAGTCACTTTCCTCCGATTGTCACAAAGCTTTTTTTTTTTTAGCATAAAGCTTTTGTAATAAATAGATTTTTGTCCAGAAAGACAAAATTATCAAAAAATCGGGATAGAATGAAAGTGTAATTTAATAAGGATAAAAATAACAATTATGAAGTAACAAATCTGAAATAACATATATGGAATAGAGTAAATATGAAGTAACAATTGTGAAACACAAAGTAATATTAACACGTGAAGTAACAATTTTAAAGTAACAAATGTGATTTTTCATTTCAATCATTTAAAATATTCTTTTATTATTCCGCACTCATTTATTAATTTGTTTGTCGCATGCGCCTTCCTGTAATAAATTATAAACCTCCCATCGGAGGTACCCTAAATGGCTACGTTTTATAAGCATCTCTAATCTCTAGTCATAAATCTTTAAAGGTTTATGACTATGCCACATCATATCAATATAAATCTTTTTTGTATAAACTTTTTTTTCTCTACAACAAATAAACTTTTTTATAAAGTTTTATAGCATGGACCTATTACATAATTTGTTTCTACTACACACAAACTTGAAGAAAAAAAATTTATAAAAAAAAAAAAAAACATTTCAGCTTTTTCAAGCTTTGAACCACTCTATATTTACAAAGCTTTTGTGTAAAGCTTTGTACAATCATCAAAGCTCCAATGGTATAAACATTTTGTTAAAGTTTTAATGAAAAAAAAAAACCCTACCATCGGAGATGACCTAATGTGCTACGTGCAGTATTTTAGTACTATTTCCGTCACATATTATACGTCGTAATTTTTATCCATCTCACAATATAAATCTATATCATTTCAATGCAATAATTAATCTTTTTTTCTCGTTTTACCACTACAAACCTGCAAATGCACCGGAGAGATCAAGGGACTTCTTTCTGTATGCTCTACTGGGTATTACTATACCGGCTAGCAAAGCAAGGATTAGCTGCATCACCGGATTCGAAATCGAAATCGGAATCGGAATCGAAATCTCTATCCCCATTTCAGTCCTCTCTGTCTTTCTTCTTCAACTTCTTAGAAAGTTTTTATTTGCTAATTAGAAAGAGGTTTCCAAAATCTCACCGGAAGAATTGAAGGGAATAACGGGGGAAATCGACAGAGATGGTGATGGTGTCATCGATTTGAAAAAGTTCAAACCTTCGATTTTCAGAGAAGGGTAAATTAGGGAAGTAAAACAAAATGCGTCCTTATTAGAGATTATCTTTTTTAGGTGTTTTAAGTCAATTAATTGTCTTCAAATCGGTCTTATAAACAAATACCCTTTTTTTTGTGGTGTTGAAATAGAAAAATAATAAAAATATTGATGCAGTGCAAAAGTAATTTATAGGGTGCAGAGAGTAATCGCATAGTCTTTGGAAATAAAATCGTAATCTTAGATAAGTTCGTCTAAAAAAACTCTTGGTTGGTAGGGAATAGGCCAAAACTTACATCACTAGATGCTTGATGAGAAAATTATTTTATTTTGTGCTTAAAACCCGGCAGATCCCGGAATCAACTCATCAGAATAATTCGGAGTTCGATCGGTCGTGGTCGTGTCAGAGTGACTCTCACAGTGTGAAGTAAGGTCCGCCAAAAGCTATTTCAACACGACGCTGTAGAAGAGAATCGAACCCAGGTGACCTTCCCTGGCGTGAAACTTATTTTTAAATTAACGTGTAATGATTCGATTCTGTATGTATTCAACTTCTCCCTACAATTCGAGTCATTGGAGTAATTTTAATAAATTACTCTAGTGATTTGCAACGTTCTTAAACTCAGAGATAACCAGCTAAAGCACTATCTTTTTTTTGGAGACATGGATTTTTGAATTAATTTCAATTGAAATTTAGCTGAAATTGTGTTCAAATTATATTTTCGTGTGTATATGATCTGCTGTGATCATAAAATTGAAGAGAAAATAAAATTATTTTAATAAATTAAAATACATTCTTAGTACCAAAATAATAATTGAAAAAGAAATTATTGTTTTTACGCACTCTATCAATATTTTTATATTTTAATTTCAGCAATCTGCTATTAGTAGCGTCAGTGTCTGTAATGATGATATTCATCTGTTGATCCGCAGAGATCTAATAGCGATCTAGATCTCTGTGCATCAGGTGAAGATCACCGCTTATGTACACACTCTTTAATTTTGAAATTGTCAGGTATTTCTCGGCATTATCTACATCATAATGTAAGTACTGTGAAGTCAGGATTTTGTTACAGAAGTACTGAGATTCTTATGCGATATTTTGTACGGTTGGCAAATACTACATGCAGTATTTTAGTACTATTTCCGTCACATATTATACGTGGTATTTTTTATCCATCTCATAATATAAGGGTTATTACGATGCGAGGAGAGCGATAGAGAGAGAGCTGCATACGCGTGACATCTGGGCCATGGTTTTCATGCCGCGTATGCAATTCCCTATTGAGGATGAAGCTGTAATGGTCAGAATGTTCTTGCGTATGCATTTCTCTCTATCAGCTCTCCCATCGAGAATAACCCCATAATATAAATCTATCTCAAATTTTAATATAATAATTAATCCTTTTTTTCTCGTTTTACCATTATTTCTTATTCGAAAGCTTTGTATTATTCTAATTAATCTATGGGCTCTTGAGTCCAAAACTATCAAAATTTAATCATTTATTAAGTTTCTTAATATATATGTGTATAAAGCTAAGATAACTTACAATATTGGACGGATGTAGTATACACTTGCACGCCATGTAGTATGAGGCACATAGTAGTGGGATCCACGGACTGCTGTTATAAAAAGAATACTCTACATTTTACTTATAGAAAAATATTTGAGGCACTTTAAAAAATTATTTATTGTATAAAATATTTCTGAGAATGAGTTGAATATAATTTACAGATCTGCGTATTTGTTTGCAAGTATCAAATAGTGACGTTTGCATATCTCTAAATGCAATACATGCAGATTTCCTTAAATAAATATATATATATTGTATCTCAAATATATATATATATATATATATATATATATATATATATATACACACAATACATATGCGTATGAATTTTCAGGATGTATAATTTATGAGGAGAATATATTTCCACACAACACAAATTATTCTAACCCAACATAACTCAGCATGTAGTTGTTTATTTGTGTTAATTTCTTTCGGAATTTAATTGATTTTCAGATCTAATACCGGTTAGAAAACTTATTTCATACATTCTAACTCAAATTCAAATAGAAAAAATTCAACATTGGACATAAATCTAGGTCATAATAAATATTTGCAAAAAAATTGGAGGATAAAATTGGAGAAAAAATAGGTGCGTTAAGATATTTTATCATGCTGAAAAGCAATTCAAAAAAAAACTGCCATGAACACTTGGAGAACACAATCAAATTTTAGCGATTGTTAAATAAGACAGTTGAACTTCTTAGAGCCTGGGTTTGCCGTTTTAGCGATTGTTACCCAGAATTCATCAAAGTTTTGTGGAACAAAGGCCACTTTTGTTTGACCTTTATTTGAGAGTTTGAGGTGTTTGAGTATTACCTTTGCTGTAATTACAACTTTTGTGCCATTGACAGACGCAACAATCATGTCTTCACCCATTTCTACACCTTCTTCAGCAAGGAGCCCAGAAACAAACTTGGTGGTTTTCCAAAATGAAATAAGGCTTTCATAACAAATACCTTTGATAGGAGGATTGAGAAAAGTCGGCAATCCTAGGTTTTTGCATCCATTCGCCAATCCTTTTGCTTCTTCGTCATTTTCACACAGCTTTAAGTAGTGTTCTTCTTGAAAGAATGATCCAGTGGCGATTGATTTCTCATATTGTTTTCCAGTTTGAGTGGTTGCAGAGGATGAAGCCATTGTTTTGAAGTGATTAAGATTTGGAAAAAGCTTGGATTTTCAGAGAAAATAGGGTTTATAAAATGCAAGAGATCGTAAAGAATTCTGAAAAATCTCTAAGTGTTGTTTATATAGGATAATTTATGAGTAGTGTGAATGCGGTTGAATATGGAAGGGTTTGGTGAAATAATGGCGTGATTTTGTGTATATAAATCACGGTATTGAGTGTAGTGGAGGAGTTTATTGAGATATGTAATGATAAATCCCAGGAATCGAGGCGTTGCCGTCATACCTGTAATTCAAAAATAGTGTAGTTACCTCCACGATTATAAACTAATCTCCACGTGGGTAATCTTCCATATAATTATTCTCTTTAAAACAACCGATTTTTCACATGTATAAAGTTGATTGTGTTCACACTTCACTTTGTTGTTTTCTCAAGAATGTTGTTAAACGAACAAAGTTGTTGTTCACTTAATAAACCCGTATTCGACTCGTTAGTGTTTGTGATCTTTCGGTTGGAATGAAGATCCTCATGTTGTTTTGATGCATATCTTGTTGTGTTCATGTATATGGGGCGTTTGATTTTTTTTATTTTTTTTATTGTTATTATTTTTAATTTCAAATAATTTAATTCTCACTTTTTCCCTTAGCCACACTATCATACATATGGGCGGGTTGGAACCGAAAACCGGCCCGGCTCGGCGGGTTGGCTGGTTTTGACCCGACGGGTCAACGGGTCGATAGGTCATACACCCGGCGGGTCAATGGGTTGCCTCGGGTTCTGATTTGGCCCGGCCCGGAACCGGGGGTTCAACCAACCCGGCCGGAACTGACGGTTAACCCGGCCTGAACCGTAACCTAGCCCGGCCCAGCCCGCCTGTTTTTTTTTTTTTTTAATTTTTTTATATATATTTTTTGCCCAACATATAGTTTTCAATTTTTTTGAATAATATATTTTTTATTTTAAAATTTTAACTCACCCACACTATAAATACACACCCTACACAGTAGTTTACTGTGTTGAAAAACACAACAGAGCAGAGGATCTCTACTCCGTTCGATTGTTTAGTTTAATGAACCGAATTTAAACATGATCATAAGTTTGTTTCCTAAACGAACGAACACGTGTTTACTTGTGAACGTCGTATGTTCGTGAACAAGCTTATATATATATATATATATAAAATGTACAGTCTAAACATAATTAATCTAATAAATACTTTATTTTATAGAATATTTATAGAGTTCTTTTAATGTTTTTGTACTATAATATTTGTATATTGCTTCGTACTTTGACCAAAATTCATTTGGATTTATTTTTTTATACATCTAATAGGCCTTTCCCGGACAAGGATTAGCTTTTGATCTTCGCCTCTTGACGAGCATTAATTTTCTAATTTCAGTCATTAACATGTCACTTATTTAATGAAATAGTTTTCCTAATAAATACAAGAGACTCTTATAGGGATGCGCTTCGATCAAATGATGTCGATCAAATGAAGTGATGTTATACAGTGGCAGTAATATTTTAGGGGAAATACATGTGTGTCTGTTGCATCGTACAAACCACATAATTTTAATCTGTGGTTCTGATCGTTTCATCTCAAATTCCCTCACCACAAGTATTTCACCTTTTTTAGCTTCAAATTAATGTACTATAAAAATTTAGATTTCAAAGATGATTTGAATGGCCAGAGAAAATGGCACGCATAAGATAAAAATAAATAATAATCGTTATAATCTATTGAGTGATCATAATATAATTTTATTTTTTAAAATTGCAGGATTTTTTAGAGAAAAAAATATATATATATATATTTTGCAAGATTTTTCTTCCAGATGTTAAACAACAAAAATGTCAATAAAATATCAAAAATAAAATAAAATAAATTTGAATGGAAAAATTAAAGAACAAAAACAAAGCATCACTAATTTCATTCACAATCATGCCAGGAATCTCCACATGAACAACAGTAGTACAAATACAAATGCAGAAAAGAAAAAAATAAAGAGACTGAAACATGAAATCTTGAGTTTCTTAAAGATACACATATCCAACAATTTCTCCATTTAGATTAGAGAACATCTTCAATCATTCCACGTCTCTGTGTACCCAAAAAATCCCCAAGATCATCAAACAAACTTATTCAGAAAACGAAAAGCAGAGACTAGAAAACACAGAAATTAAAAGGAGATTCTAGAACGGCATGGACGAAAACAACCTAATAGTAATCAACATATTTGCTACCAGACCCCTTAGAACCGCCAGATCTGCCGCCACCACCACCGCCACGTCCGCCACCGCCGGAACCATACTTTCCGCCATGGAACGTAGTGGTCTTGCTGCATTTGACCTGAGTCTGATACTCGGTAGTGCTGCCCTGGATCTTGTCATTCACCTTATAAGATGAATTGTACTTCACCTCCTGCTTGAAACCTTGATTTCCGCTTCGCTTGTCAACAAAACCGCCGGCCTTGTGAGTCTCGGTGAACTTGCTGGTGCAGCCTCCGCCGTGGTCTTTGGTGATGGTCTTCGAAGTGTTGGACGCCTCGTACATTGGCACGGCGGTGATGACACCGCAGTAGGCAACCTTCTTTTCCGCCATTTTTGATCGTGCTCGAGAAAGAAAGAGAGAGAATTTGTTTCAGTCGGATTTTTAGTGGGGAAAATGCTTATGATAGTGATCGGTTATTGTACCGGAATTTATAGGCACGGCCTTTTACGAAGTTACTGGATAATACTAAGAATAAAAATTAATTAAATAAAAATAAAATTTTCCTAATAAAAACTGATGAAACCGCTAAAAAGATATTGATAAAAAGATAGAGTACTTGAGAAGTCATCAAATAATATGTATTTTTATTAATAAATAAATAATACTGCTATAAAAAAAAGGTACTCTATCTTTCTTTTGTTTTGAATTCAAGATTCATATTAACTAGAGTTATGATTTTTTTATATGAATAATGTGGTTTGATTTTTATTCATATTCATATAGCAAAAGTATCTATCTATCTGTGGTTTGAATTTCTTAAATCAGGATAAAAACATATCATCAATGAATTTTGATATGGGTAACCAATCTGAAATAAGAAGTCGAAATAATATTTGTATTAAAGAAATTATGCTACATATCATCAAGTTACGAACATGTAGTATAGTTATGTATTGTCCTTCTAAATACACAACAAGCGAAGCTGGAATTTGTTTTTCTGGTTTTTAACTTTTATGTTTAGATTTAAATGGTATAAGGTAGTAAAAAAACTATGTTGCAAATTAAAAATGTTTCAAACGTGGATCCGTTCTTGTAAAATGTAGTATATAGTACGTAAAGCCGTGGCCTTCTAAATACACAATAAGATAAGTTGAAGTTTGTTTTTATAGTGTTTAACTTTTATGATTAGATTTAAATGGTATAAGGTAGAAAAAAATATTGTTGCAAACATGTTTCGAACGGATCTGTTTTTGTGGTGTTTAATTATTACAATTAAATTTACAAGACATAAGGTAAGAACGAAACAAATTTGATTTAAAATGTCTAAGGTAAAGGAAGAAAAATATTAGATTTAGATTATATCAGGTACAAAGAAAATGCCAAAAACCAAAACAAAATTATTGCTTGCAACAAGTGTTGAACCCAAGACCATTGGATAAACAAGATAAAAATGAGCAGTCTTGTTACACTAGACCACCACAGCATTGCTTTAAAATAATAAGCATTAAATATATATACTAATACTAACATTAACTCAATTATACAAAAATATTTTTCTTTTGTTTTTTTTTCTTCAAATTTTGGGGTGGTCTTGAGACCACCCCTCCTATAGGGTGGGTCCACCCATGTGTGTAGGTCCAACTATACAGCTGTTGGATGTCAATGTCCGACTTTGATAATGTTGGATGTGTTGCAGAACATTCTGAAAAAAGATCCAACTGTGGAGCAAGATGTCAAGGTCCGACTATGGCATTGTTGGATATATTACAGAAAATTCTGAAAAGAATCTGACTGTGGAGCTGTTGGATGTATAGGTCCAACTATCTGAGATATTGGATGTCAAACTCGACTATGATCTTTGTTGGATGTATTACAAAACATTTTGAAAAATATCCAACTATGGAGATGTTGGATGTATTATAGTACATCTCGAAAAGATCAAGCGTGGAATTTGTTGGATCAATATGAAATTCACAAAAAATCACCAACATAACACCGGTGAGTACAGATTGTCAGGTTCTATCACCAGCAGACAATGCAAAAAAACATAAGATACCGGTGACTACAAAATGTCAAATTCTTTCACCAAGAATACATCGTCGACGACTAGACAATACAAAAAAACATAAGATATCTTTTAAGCACCGTATTGTTCAGCACCGGTGATTACAAAATGTCAAGTTCTATCACCTACGTAACATTGTCGATGACTAGACAACACAAAAGAACATAAGATATCATCAAAGCACTGTTCAGTTAATCACTTTACACCGGTGACTACATAATGCTACAAACATAAGATAGCTGCTACGGACCGTCTAAGTCAACTAATTAATCTATTTGGTTGGGTCGTAACAATAGTTTTCTTTCTGCCACCCTACTTCCGAAAATTTGCAACCACTCTTTGCTAGCTTCATTTGATACTTTATCCCACGGATCTACTGGGGTGGGAAGTGGGCAATTATCTTTCAATTTGATGCACTTGTTGTGGTTTATTCTGAAGTACAGAAAAATTTGCAATGGTGGAACAGTCTACAGACATTATTTTGTTGGAAAACATGTCAAATTACCGATGTGTTTATCCGTGGTGAACAAGGTCACCATAGCATTATACTAGTTAGAAATTGAAAATAAAATTATAGGCGTCTCCATTCAATGTATCCCATCACAATGCCTTACCTTCCGGTCTATATTTTTAGCAAGTATTTCTGCCTGACCTACTTGTTCCAACGCATCATCATAATGACCTAAATCTCCTCTCAATTGGACTGTGAAGGTTGGAGATTCTCCTCCCTTTAAATGTGAATGTCCTCGGCTATTAGCTCATCAACACTTGACAGACAATCATCTTCATCATTTTATTTGGAATTACACTACAGTTTCAATCAAATATGCAATGCTTATAACATGAAACAAACAATATAATGTCATCAATTTTTTTTTTGGTTTGTGTTAAATCTATAAACAATTTTGGTTTGTGTAAATAAACAGCTCATTTGTAATCCTAACTTTATGTGAAGGTCCGATTGTGGCACTGTTGGATGTATTACAGAATATTCTGAAAAAGACCCGACTACGGAGCGGTTGAATGTCATGTATTACAGAAAATTCTGAAAAACACATATTCATTAATAGCCATTTAAAAAACTCTAGTCATAGATAACACTGTTTCTATAGAATTTAGGAATCACCTCATTCTTTTCAATGGTGTAATCTTGGAAACTCTTCATATCTTCTATCGAAACCGATTCTTCATTTGAGGTAGTCTAGTTTTCATTTGTAATTCCAACTTCATGTGAAGACTCAATATGAATAAACATTCAAAAAGATCCGTACATTTTTTAAATAATGATGGTGAGGAACTGATTTAATGAAGTATTTACAAAGTTGATTAGAAAGCGTGATGCTAATCACAACTTTCTGAAAATGGAGTTTTTAAAGAGAAGAAGAACATAATGATGATGGTGATATGAGTAGAGAGAAGAAATAGGGTTGAGAATGAGATGAAGGAAGAAGAATGATGAAATATGTGATGAAGACGATGAAGCGATAAAGAATTTTCGTGAGGAAGTGTTGAAATATTGTCCTAAACCTAATCGGGTTGGACCGGATCCGACCGGGTCGGATCATTTCTACTATTTCTTTATGTTTATATATATATATATATATATATATATATATATATATATATTAAATGACTTTTCTATTATTATATATTTGTTCGTTTAACGGACCAATTATGATATTGTATATATGATAACGTCCCTAGTGTCAAACTGTGAAAGAGAAATCATAATGGTGATTATGGTTGATGAGATCTCGACTCACTTTAAAATGTTTGATACTTAAATGTCTTTAGTCGTATGTGCTATTAAATGAGACATTAATAGTACGATTAGACTAGCACGTATTAGATGTCTTCTATCTTATTAAAGGTAGGGATAGATCTCGTGCATCAAAGTGTAGGGACACTTGGACTGTACGTGGACGTGTATCAGAGAATGTGTACGTTAGACTGACCCACTTACTTTATTAGTTGCACTATGTGGTGGTTGCGTAATTATCCTGAGACCGTAGTCTTCATGACATCGCGGTGTGGATTGTCATACTTTGACACTATTGAGGTTTCCCTTAGCAATAGGGCGATCATGAGGTAGTAATTGGGTGTGATACTGAAGCATGCGTAGGATTCATATTGCTCGTCTGGAAATCGCGTATCCTATGATTAGGAGAAAATATCCGAAAGGGCCTTCTTATAAGGATTGTCTTACTCTCGTGAATCTTTGTAAAGTGGAAGTAAATTAGTTACTTCGAGAGAGCATGATATCTAGATTATAAGATACGGTCGTTAATGTTTGACACTCGACGTACGACGGTGTGGATATTGTAACAGCGATAGGATTCTATTTACATGGTAACCGTTTCACATGAAAGGTAGTAGTCATTGCATTTGACTCTTCCGATGATTGGGGGTCGTGGAATTGTTGCTAGACGCTATCCATGATCATTAGGTCTGAAGGGCATTTTAATGATTATACTTTCACTCGCCACGGCAAACATATTGGAAGCCTATCGGGTCACACACATAAGAACACCTTCTTTGGATTAAAACGCGTTATAGCGATAACCAAATAAGAAAAGTTTATCTCGACTATAAAGTGTTATAGTGATAAATTGATATGGTGGTATTTATTTATTATGAATAAATATAATACAAAATATTAGTTATATTGAATAATTAAATATACATATAATGTATACGTGTGTCGAAATATATTTGTGCATATTGATACACATGTGTTTTGCAAATTAATTAATCATAAAATTATATTAATTAAGAATATTCCGGATGCCAATTTATTGGCTAAAGGTGGCGCCAATATTGAGTGTATGAGATACACTTGGATTGTGCAATTTAATTAATGATATTATCATATATTAATATTGAATATTAATAGATTTATGGAAAATAGATTTATGGTAATATGATAAAGATAGTCAATATTAGATATTGACAATATCTTGGAAATATTTAATATTAGATATTAAATTAAATGAGATAAATCAATCAAATGTATTTTTCTTATTTTACAAGTAAAAGGTTTTTTTTCTCCTCAATCTACTAAGAAGCTTCTCCCGATCTGTTTTTGGGGCATAAGGGGCTACACTTATCTCTATATAAGAGAGGGGTTGGCTAGCTCTTTTACACATCACAATTCTAAGAAATTAATAGTTCTTGTGAAAAATAGAGAGCTTCCTAAAGAGAGATTTAAGAGAGAGAAAAAAGGTCGGTATAGCAACCGAGTTTTTCTGGTAGCGATCCATGGTGGGATTCCGGCGGGCTGTTCGTGTGGATCAACGGTAGAGGCCGGGCGGCTTCATGCAGAAACTACAACCGTAGATAAAGCGACGATCTATTTTAGATCATCCAAGGTATATTCTGCGTCTACTTCTTTTATGCTTGTTGCTTAAACGAAGTCAATCATGGGTTAATAGGAAATAACTTTTAAATTCCGCTGCGTTCCCGCGTAGATTTCCTAACAAGAAGAACAAGTTTGGGGCGATGGTGAGGTAAGGAGTTTGATCTTGGTTATTGTTTTGGAGGGAAGGTGCCTAGGGTAGAGGGTGAATTTATAAAAATAAAAAATTGATGAGTTGTATTGTAGTTATCTTTATAAGAGTGAAATTTTATTCCAGATATAGTGGTTTAAATATAAATGACATTTTGTAATTATACCGTGGTGCAATGAGTATATGTAAAAATAAGTGTAGTGCCTAAAGTAGATTATCATATAAAAGTGTGGTGCTCCTCAATTTGGGTGTCCAAGTAGATTACATGTGGTGTCTTGACACACAAGCTAAATTACATGTTGTCATTTTTTAAAGGGAAAATGTGTTTTGAGTCAACCGAAATGGCTAAGCAAATATGTGCGGGTGGAGAAGATCCCATCATTTACAACCATCGACAAGAAAAAATTATTTGGCTAATAAATAAGCAAGGGTATTCCCTTCTCTCTTGATCCAAGCGAAAGAAACCGATGAAAAACTTTGGTGAAGATAAAAACAGCCTGCAGTTATATTTTCAAGTGTTGTTATGCCGTTAGAGCCATTCGATAGACGCTTATGGACTAGCAGAGAGTCACCCTTGAAGATGATATCCAAAAAACCCCAACCAATAGCCATCCATAGTTGACGGAGGTCGGATTAGCGTCGGCCACGCGTCATCGTATAAATAGCAAACTAGTAAATGGGAAGAGAGAAGGAAAACATTTAAGGGCTAGGAGTCCTAGCTAATACTCAATTTAAAGACATATATCCCCAGGAGCGAGGTCTACCTAGTCTGCCGAGCACCATTTATAGCCCACCACAGGTCGGTCAGGGGACTATAGAGCCAGAACAACACAGCTCAGGCCCATATACAGTTTGTAGCTCTCCGCTGGTCGGATAGAGATGATCACCCATTTAGCCCACGTGGGTAATACGCCCGATAAACATGGAAAGAATCCCCGACCGTTACAACTCTGATTCTGTTATTCAAACTAGCGTAATTATCTCCTTAAATCTTAGTGATTGATGCGTGTAAATCCATAGTCGGTTACAAACATAAGTCATTGAAGGACACGGCGTAATCACAATTTAGGGTTTAAGTGTTTCCTATATATAAGCGATCCTTAAGAACTACGGCAGACTTGATTCCTGAATAATTCAAAGATACGTAGGCAACTTGAGAATACTATTCTCAGGCTCAGTCTAAATCTAAACACAAACCCCTCCCGTTTTCATATTTTACGTAGGTTTTGTTATAGCCGTAGTATCGTATGCAAAATAAATAAATAACCATAAATAATAAGAACACTTTTTATTAATCTGAAATAAAATTATTACAATACTGTAATTGAAAATAAAAATGATCAAAGGATATTGCCAAACTGAGGCGAGATGGAACTCGGTCCTTAAGACAAATTTGCTCCGGCTTGTACCCCGGTTTATGCAATTGTCTCCTAGGATTACTCAGTTACATGTTCAGAAAAGAGGTACTTCAATTTCTAAACCACTTCAAACTCTGATGGTGTTCTTGAAAGCTCTTCAACTTTATATGCAAACTATATGAATTTATGTTGCTGTACTTGTGTTGTGTTCTTTGTATTCTGTGTGTTGTCTCCATGATGTGAAGGCTTCAGCAAGCAATGAAAAAGCCTCTGCATTGATAGTCATTAATGCATTTACTCCCGCTACTTCCACTCTGATATCAATATTAATGATGACAGTTTTGAAGATGAAAAGTCTTAGAAGAAGATGAAAAGTCTCAGCTGACTGAGACATTCAGTCTGCTGAAGGTACCTTGGCCGAACACTCAGCTGACTTCTCCCCTCGATCTTCGAAGTTTGTTTCTCGGTGACTCACTTTCTTTGAATCCGAGTTCGCCTTAGTCGAACGCGGCGATTGACTCATTCGAATCGCCGAGTTTTGCCTCGATTGAATGCGCCGGTGACTTATCCGAATCTTGAGTTGGTTCAGCCGATCGATCCGAGCCTGGTGAATCTCGATTGACTTGCCACCCCGCTGACTTTTTCTAAAAATTAAAATACTATCCCTCAGGCCCAATTCCCCAAGCCCAACGGTCAACGGGCAATGGGCACGGGCGGGCGGCGGCGGCGCATGCACGTGCGTCTGGCAATTTTAGCAGAACATCGTCTTCTAAAACCATTCTGAACTCTCTCCATTTCTCTAGAAGCTCATATCAATCATCAACAATCATCATATAAATACTTGACATTGGAACACTCTTGTTCCAATGTGGGATAAAGTTTTACACTACTTTAACTCTCATATCTCACAACAACTTAAAGTGTTAATATCTCATTCACCCATACTCCGAATTGAATGATTTAAAATCTTATTGTCAACTACGTAGCACGTAGTTTCCAATGATTTTAATAAAGTCTCGATAATTTTAATAAAAGTCTTATCGAACTCTCTTGTATAAGTAGTTGTAAAAAATGATTAAAAATCAATAAAATCGATTAAATCATTTTTCCTCTATTTTCTCCAAGAGGTTTTTTTTAGTGAGCCTTTAAAGACACCACACAATTTTTACTTGGGCACCTTAATTCATGGGCACCACAGCTCCATCTTTTATTTTACCTAAAGCACCACAGTGATTTTTCTATATACTCATTTCACCACAGTATAATTACTATATTGATATTTATACCTATGACACCACATGTTTCAAAATCTTCCAATCCCATAAAATAACCATAATTTAGGCTTAAAGCTTTTAAAATCTTACAAATTAATCCCTACCAATAGCAGCACCCTCCAGCTTTTCTTTCTTTCTTCTAAAAAACCCTAAATATTTACAACAGGCACCTTCTTGTATCCGCTGCTGCACCATCCATGTTGCCTTATCTTCTCCCGGCGAAATGTTAAGGATGACTATATTCACAACTATTTGGATGAGTTCTTACTGTTTGAACTTATTCTTAGTAGCTTATATTGTTCTTCGTTGTAATCTTTTGAGTATGGACACATTAGATAAGAGATTTTTTTATCCTGATGTACTGTGAGTTTTAATAAGAAAGAGATTTTTGCTTCTTTTTCCCCCTTTTTCCAGACACTTATTTTAACTTCTTCCTCCTCCAAACTCACCTCCCATGGTGATTTGAGCTCCACAGGATAAGTTAAAGCCATGTTGGGTTTGCTAATGAGTTTTCTAATTAAGATGCTGGAGAGGAAAGGCGCCCTATACAACCCGTTGATGCTATTTAGGGAGGTTTATTGCTGTAAAACTGGTGGCCTGGTGGGGGAGGAGGTGGTGGTGGCGGGTTGGTGAATTAATCGGGAAGATGATGAGAAAATTGTAATTTTTATAAGTTAGTGGGTTGTTTGTGATAAAAATAAAATTGGAAATAGTTAAAAAGAACTTGGTATTGTGATTTTCTTTTTTAACACGTGTGGTGTTTTTGGTAGAATTATCATTTAAAATTATGATATGTGGTGCCTTAGGTATTCATCTATTTTGTAGAGTGTTGTGGTGTGTTAGGTAGAAAAAACGTGGTGCCTTTAAATGCACTCTTTTTTTATCTTGATCATTGTCCTTAGAGATTTTAGGCCGAGATTTATTACAGACGGTATCCAACATCATCAATAGTCAATTTTGCACAAATCCTCTCCATACGATCTATTTTCGATAACTTTGGTGCATGCCCACTATTGCGAAAGAATAATATGGCGTAAAGAATAGTATGGTGTAAAATTTAGAAATTAATTTATCACTTTGAGTTGTATGGTGTAATATAGTGCACAATTTTCAAAATTCATTCAAATTCACCTGCGATTTAAAGTTTTGTGGTGTAATACGATGCACAATTTTCAAAAGTCATTCAAATTCTCCTGCGATTTGCAGTTTTGAGGTGTAATATGGTACACAATTTTTAGAGTTAATTTTAGGTGTATTGTTTAGGAGGTCATTCAAATTGAGGTATTAATGTAAATGGTTTATTGTTAAAAAGGATAATTTGAACATAGAAATATGGAAAAAGGACAGTGGAATTTTTTCGGGTAAAAATGACATGTCTTTATTATTTCGTGATAGTAAACATTAGATTTGAGGTCGATTAATCAGCTGCGATGCTTGATGATTTGGGGTTATGAGCAGTGGATATGTCCTTATCATCCAATTTATATTTTCACTGTCCTGATTCCTATTTTCCCCCTCTTTTTGTCATTTTAAACCACTCCCCCTAATGTAAATTGCCTTGGATGGATTTGGGTCCGGTTATTTATGGGTTTGTGTTGAATTAGTGGGTAATCAATTGAAGATACCTTCTACTACATCCGTCTCAAAATATAATTTCATTCAGATTTTTTCACACAGATTAAAAAAGTTTGTTAAACTTATTCTGTGTCATTAATTTTGATTAAAAATTCTAAAATGATATTTGACTATCATTAATGCAAAGTATTGAACAATGGATGAGAAAATAATAAATAAGGGGTAAAAAGAAGAAATTTAAAAAAAAAAATCATTGGTTTTCTAAATGAATTTATATTATGGGATAAAATTAAAAAAGCTAAATAAATTTATATTTTAGGACGGAGATACTATATACTAGTATATAAATAGATAGATGTGCATTTCACTAAAATAAAAATAAAAACATGGCATTCAGTTATTCTAAGAAACTAGTGGGATTTTACCGTGCGATGCACGGTTGTTGCCTTTGAACGTGGTTCCGATGTAGTTGTTATGTAGCAGATGTTGAGATGGTTTGTTGTGTTTTATTAGTGACAGTAAAGTTCCATTGCATTGTCGAGAGATGTATTATTGGTTATATTACAATATCAGGTACATATGTTACATATCTCCTATTACCCATGTGGATTAATAAGTTCAAGTACAAACATTGAGAATTGTTCTTTCGCTTATTTATTTCACAGTAGAGCAGGAGGGTACGGTCTAACTTAAGCTGCAAGTATACTTTAGTAGGTATCTACGTAATTTATCACACATTGTATAGTTTCGGTTCATGGAAGCTTTTAGTTTGTCTTCAGTTTCAGTCTTTTCATGGGGCTTAAAGCTGCGTCACTTGGTGATCTGGTTTCATTGCTGGTAGATTTCATCTCCATTTGTTCAAAATGATGTGGGCGTTGCTTAGTTTGGTGTCAGCTTTGGCTCGAGCAATAATCTGGGTAGCTGTAGAGGAGGCTGCATAGTGCATTTCAGCATCTGCTAGGAAGATAAAGTGGGAAAGGAAGAAAGTTGGTGCTTATATATATTCAAAAGGAGTCATGTATGTATGAATATGTTATGCAATTTTTTGTAAGTTTTGGCCTCCTGCTTTACCTAGAAATGTGGCACTTTTTTGCTACCTACCAGTTTCTGAATTTTTTTTGTTGTATTCTTTAAGAGACCATTTTTGCATTGTGTACCGAGTAATGTGGTCTTTGTACTTATTCCGTTGGGCTTTTATCTCTGCAATTATCTTTCGGTCTTTCATCCATTCTTCGGTTTCTTGTAAAAGTTCTGCAAATCCCTTGTACTTTACCAAGAATACAATAATGTAAGCAAAATGTGTAAGTTTGAGTTATTGGAAAAACAACACAGGTGTGTAAGTGCTGATCGCGTGTAAAGTCGCTTAAGACACACGCAATACTAGCAAGAGTATTAGGTCAATCGTAGTATAGTAAAAGAGGCGAGTCAAGGTCGATCCACGAGACTATTATTTAATTACGCTAAACATAACCACAATTCATTGGTAAACCGGATCGTGGTGGTTATTGACCAACATAAATAACAGTAAATAAAAGAAGTGCAAATAAACCCATGGTCAATCATATATTGAAAAGGCTAATATCAAACTATCATAACTAATCTCCCATTAATCCGTATCTGGTCCGTATTTGTAATTAAGCTATGGGAGCAATCTCCTAGTGTCATCTACTTCGTTAATATGAGAGTAGATGTCTATGTGACGTTAACTTCTTTTGTTGGTTGTATTAACTCACACGCAATAAGATCTAGAAAGTGCCGGAGAACCAAGGACCTCCTAAGTAGCTATCGTTAATATGACTAGCACGTTCCTAAGAATGATCCAGACTATATCCTAATTAACACTTCACTTATCGTCCTTCATGTTAATTTACGATGACATGCATATAGGTGATATGGCTAACAACATGGAAATTAAACATGTCGATCAACGTAGCTGACGTTAAACCACAGAATTAGGGTTTACTAGGTATCTCGCAATTGCGATAAAGACCGTCGCAATTGCGTGAGAGCGCAACCATTAATTCTGCGTTTATATTAACTAATCGAATAATAAGGATTAAGGTTCGTTCAATTAATTCATAGTTGATTAAATGCAAGCATAATCTAGATCTATCTCAAGAACAATCATGAATCTAAGAAAAGAAATAAAACATTGGAATAGATGTTACACATGACGAAGAACAGATCTACTCCTCAATTCTCTCTCCCTCCGGCGATCCGAATTGATCCACGAGGAATGTAAAACCAAGCACAATTCAATAATGAAAGACTCATGACTTATTTGCAAGAAAGAAAAGAAGAAAAAAATAAAAGCTTTAATCTCCAAAAGACTACATTGTAGCTAGTTGATGAAGCACTTGAAAAGAGAAGAGGAATTGATGAATGAATACAATTTCGCAGCCCTATATGGCCTTATATAGGTGTATAAACCGACTTAAAGTAAATCCTAATCCTTGGAGGACAAGAAAACGCGTTTCTGGAAGGTTCTGGGACTTTCTGGGCTCGCAATTGCGGCGGCGTGCCCGGCAATTCCGAGGGCATTTCCATCCTTTTTCTTTGATGACTTAGCTTGGAATCTTCTCGAAACCCTCTGCCCATTTTCACTGGGCCCGCAATTGCGAGAGTGGGCCTCGCAGCTGCCAGAGCACCATTTCGTATTTGGACCATAACTTTGCCTACGTAACTCCAATTTGGGTGATTCAAAGTGCGTTGGAATCCTCGTTTCAAGCCCTACAACTTTTTTTGGAAGTCCGAACCCAATTCGTCTTGTACGTATCCTGAAACAGAGTTGCAAAAGCACCAATCAGATTCTCGGGTCCAATCTCCGCTCAAAACACTTCAACCTTCAGCTCTGTTCACTTCTTTATCAATGGGGGTTGCGTTTTTTCATCATGAAGTTGTTAAGAGAGCTTTAGTTCTTGCAATGGAGATCAATACAGCATAACCGCTCATCATAAAGTTGTTAAAATAAGCTTCCGATGAAGGGTTGATAAGTTCTAGTCAGATGGTCAAAGGCTTCAATCGCTTAGCCGAGTCCCCGGACGACCGGAGGGGCACATTGGGAGAGATCTATCCGCAGCGAATTCCCCATACAAATAGAGGCGCCTATAAAAAAGATACAAAAAAAAATGTCAGTGAACTATCGAAGCTATCAGTGTGATTGATCAGACAAATACCAAGGGCTTTCGGTATCTTTCTTTTTTGACTCTCGTATTCAGCCCAATGACGCTCCAAACACTTGTTCATCTGTCAATAAAACCATAGCACACATAGTAGCTTTTATTTATGGTAAATAACGCATAAAATACACGGTTAATACGCATAATACCAATTTGGTCACTCCGGAAGCGGCTTAATGACATTTAGCTAATTAACCAATGATTTCATACATAATACACCCATTTAGAACACAAATCCGGGATAAGTTGATAGTAAAATATGATACCAATTTGACCGTCATCAACTACCCCCACTTAGCTTTTGATCGTCCCGAGTAAAAAACCAAATCAAACAAACCCAATAAACAATTACAAACTAATTAAGAACAGTCTCATTCAAGAATTTTAAATAAGATGAGGGTCAACACATATCCATCAGTAATCCATTAAGAACTATCTCGTAGTAGAACCGATGTGTGTGTGGATAACTCTCAAACAACAGTGACGCAGATAGAATCACATTATATCAATAAGGATTTTAGGCAAAACATGTTAGATGTAATATCGTCGGATCAATCATAGATTGACCCGATGACGCAGCGGAATGCATCAGATCTAGATCTAAACGAAACAAAGGACATAAATTAAAGATCTAACTACAAGGGGGTTTAGGAGCCAACCTTTTTATGGTGCTTAACTCCAAGAATGATAGATCTCCAAGAACACGTGTATTGAGAAGCCACAGCCTTCCAACGTGTGTCTCCTAGCAACACCAGGTGGATGGTGTTTCCTGCCGTCGGACCTCCTTGATATGCTACTGGAATAATCCCGAAGATTATTCCAACTCGAAACCCAAAGAAAAAAGCCGAAAATTCCAAGCTATCTTTCTTTCAATAATGGCGTGAATTGTGATTGTCAAAAGGCAGGAGAACTCTCTCTTTATATGAGAAGTAATCTTGTCTCCAAGGATTTATTTAATTAATCCAAAATCAATTGAAATAATCCTTTTCCTAAAAAGATATGTCTAATATATTCCAAAATAAATAGGATATATAAAAGATATTCTTTTCCTTAAATTATTTAACACATAAATAATTTAATCACATGTCTTATTATTTATTGAGAAAACAAATTTCCCAATAATAAATAACAAATAGGCGCCCAAACCCTAATTAATTGGGTCATGCTCATTTTCCATTTATTTGGGCCGAGTCCACGAAAAAAGTATTTTCATGTATTTAATCATCTAGTCCAACTAAACAATTAAACAATTAATCCACATACCAAATTAAATAGTCCAATCCAACTATTTAATTATAATTGAGGTGCAACGACGAGAAACCTATATGCTATATTAAGAGCCACATCGGGGACCATGGACCCATATTCAAGTAAGCTACAATAAATCGAATAAAATTATTCATCAGACGAGAATAAGTATATCCAACCTATTAATTGCGGGATTACACCACCATAAACCCGAAATCGAACTCTATCGAATATAGATAACTTACACTCAATTTATGAGTCGAAAAGCGCCCATCGATATAATCATTACATACTGAGATAAATCCTCCATAGATTATTCACTTCGATTCGGGATATTTCCGTAAACCCTTCTCGAAACATATTATTCTTATTTACCATTAACCCCTAGTGATCAATTAGTTCATATCCAATATAATATGAACTCGGCCGATCGATCGCTTTCTAGGGTCAACAAATAAGAGGCTGTCTCATCTATTTCCGAGGAAGGAATGTATTCCATATATGTGATAGCACGGACCACTCACTCATCGAGAATAGAGCCAACGAAGTGTTGGACCACATACTTGAAGTGATCCTTACTAACACATCAAACTCTACCCTAGTCTAAGCGTTAAATGCGTGATTACCTCGGGATTAAGATTAATCCATATATGATCATCTTGTGATTCGATAAGACTTCTTGATTACGGAATTATATCGAGAACTCAAATCAAATCGGTCCTTCTTTAATTCTCAGCGGTGATTCAAATAAGTGCCCCTTCTTTAATTCTCTTTTATGCTCTCGAAAAATAATTCAGACTGTAACTTTTTTGGACAATGGATTTTTTTAAGCTGATGTTACATCTAAAATCGTGGGAAAGTTAAAAAGGGACCAACACAAAAAACTGTTTCATATGATTATGGAGTTACTGTATATTGTACATTTGGAGGGGAAAAAAGCTACTTTAGGCTAAGCAAATGAATAGAAGATGGGGGAGACTTGTTTGCCTGTCTATTTGCTTTATGGAGTTACTTTATATTGTAATTGGTCTTCTCACATAAAGATTAATGACCATAACACACACTCTTCAATTACATAAAACAAAAGACAGCCACATGTAGACATTAAAAGAACAAGAGGAGAAGAGGAAATTAAGAAGAGAGACAGAGAGTAATGTGCAGGCACACTCCAATTGGAATTCCTCACAGAAAGTGTCATTATTTTGGTATTTCCTCCACTCCACACACTTGCACATCTACACCATGCAAAACCTAGATGAAGAAGAAAGAACAAAAACAACGAAATGAATCATTTTTTTTAACACAGACAGTACAATAACCGAACAAGGAAGAAATTTCATCCGAAATGGACATAAAGAAAACGTTGATTTTGGGAATTTGAACTCCTAGTTTCAGCTACAGCCGTAAGAAGAAATAATCCAAAAGGAATAAGTATACTAAAGTCATGATTAAAACTGGAACGAAGAACAAGGCGGAATTTAATACAAACCGATTCGAGTGATCAGAAGAAGGAAAGACGATGGGAACCCACGTAGCCGGCTAGGTTGCACGGACACGGATACGGGGACACGGATTCGAGGACACGCGACATGGGGATACGGGAGTTTTAAAAAAAACAGGACACGGGTGCGGGGGTCAAAATGTAAATATTAAAAATATAGGGACTAAAATGTAATTATCAAAAAATGTAGGGACTAAAATGCAATTACAAAAAATATAGGGACTAAATGATAAATTTGACTCCAAGCATGTAACTAATAATATTATCATACATTCAACACTTTTAGTGCTTTCATGAGCTCACACTCCAAATTACAAAACATCATACTTATAATTTTCAAAGTAATTATGCAAAATACATAATTTTCTTCAAATTTCAAAGTCATTTTATACATAAAATAAGATTGCAAAAGATGGAAGAAAGTAGCATCATATATAATGTTATATTTCAACATCATCTTCATCATCTGAAACTATGTCGTTTTAAGTAGAAAAGTGTCCAAAATATAGTAAAACTAGCCAAAAACCCGTGCTATGCACGGGGATGTGAAATATTAAATAAAAATGTGAGAACAATTAAATTAGAAAAAAAAATGAAAGAAGATTTAGCATCACAATTTCCATAATCATTCTCAACATTCATTCAAAAAAATAAAATGTCCGTCTTCCATATTGCCATACAACTCGTCCCTTTCATCTTCATGTCTATACTTGAAGTACATTAATTCATCATAACCAAATCCCATTATGATACATAAGGAAAGAGAATGACACTTGAGCATACTATTCAATGAAAACAATACAACAATGAATCATAACATTGAGATAAATCATAGTATTTATTTTAAGATTTAAAAATGCAAAATTATCTTTACCATTAAATACCTCATCAAGAGGCAGGCCAAAAAAATGTTATCACATTTAGATCCACATGAATACAACACAAAAATTGTAATTTCTAGAATGGATAGATTTAAAAGATCGCACAAAAATCCACATGTGCATTCTACCCGGCCAAATAATGGATTGATTAATAAAATTTGAACAACAATTTACAATAATCTTCCCGAAAAAAAAAATTAAAAAAAAAAAAAAAAAACTATAGTGATGTGCCCCTTTGCTTCAAATACATTAGAATACATGCATAGTTGCTTCAATAATGTGTTTCATTTGTTGCACTCAAAATACCACCTCAGCTTCATTTTCTGCATCATTAGAATATAAAAATGGTAATTAAGTGGACAGAAAAAAAAAAAACCTTAATAAAACAAACAAAAAGGATGATAAAACCTGGATTTTTTTTCTTTAGAATTTCCCCTGATGGAAACCCGTACACACGTAAGGGATAAGCAATAGTATAAAATAAAATAGTATTGAAATAATATTTCAAAAATATAAAATAAGATTAAATATTACAAATTAGGCAACCATTCTTAATTTTACGTCAAATTCGAAGATACAAAATTATCGTCTCCCTTAACCCTTGTCTCTCGTCATAACTTCCTCTTTTTTACACCATTTTAAACATGTGATTATTTAGGACCTTTGCCCCTCTTTAGTGCTCTCATAACCAATAATCTATAAGGGCATAAATAAGTAGTAAGTTTACCTGGAATCTTGATGTATAAAAAGGAAGAGAGAAAAAAGTCAACTAACCAAAAAAAGGCCCACTCCCTTAAAATAAAAAAAAATAAAAAAGGCCTACCCCAATAGCATGAAATGAAAAACACACCAGATAAAAAAGGCTAGAGAAAGGACCTATACAGAGGAAGCACCAAGATGCATATCGTATGCTAGCATCCATGAAAGAGAGCATTTGTCTTCAACAACACCAACCAAATGTCTATTTTACGCTTAGAGAAAGGACCAACCAAAACCTGTGCTATTTTATGCTTAGCACTATCCTCAAATATCTTTGATCATTTCCCCTTCATCATTGCATCAAAAGATCTCACTCATCCACATTTATTGTCGCACTTATTGTCTTGTCAATAAAAATAAAGAAACGATACCAAAATAAACCAATGCACTGAACGAAATGCCAATACATGGCACATAAACTCACCAAAAAAAAACATGCTCACCCTTTTGAACCCAAAAATGCTATTGCTAAATGTTACATTCTCCATAATAATTCCATTGAAACTCTGCTAATCATGTGGCTACATCGCCCTACTAAAGCAGATTTGTAGACGAAACATAAAAAAAAAACCGTATATATTACTTTGAAAAAAGAATTATACAAAAAAACAACTACTCCATTATAGAAGACAACGGAGTATTTTTTTTTAAACTCAATAACAGATAATGCGTCCATTATAGAAGCTTTCATAGAAATAATTCGAAGACTTGATTATTACATAGAAAACATCAAAATGAAAAAAAAAAAAAACATGTATATGGAAAAAAGTACATGAGGTAAACTCCGCAATATATTCTTCCGTCTAATATTTCTATTTTTCACAAAATATCAACCTGCGATCAAAATATCGGATGATTCCTTCAAGCCATATAACCCTGGCAAAACTGTAAAATAAAAATATGAAATCAATATGAACAAAATTAGAAGATAGCAAACTGCCTCAAATTTTGGAATGATTCCTTCAAGCCGTATAATTCTAGAAAAACTGCAAAATAAAAATAAAAAATCAAAATAAAGAAGATAACAACCTACCTCAAATTATCGGATGAATTCATCAAGCCGTAAAATTCTCAAAAAACTGCAAAATTAAAATAAAAAATCAATATAAACAAAAATAGAACATAAATACATATACATTAAAGTGAAAATAACTCTATCAGATCAAGAAGAAGCCGGAAGAGGATGGGTTCTCATGAATTTGAAGGTGCAAATGATTATTTGGAAATGTTGGAGAGAAATAGGTGTTTCATTGTTTTTCATTTTTGAGAAAATACGTTTTCATTTCCTTAAATGCAAGAAATAGACATTTCAGTATCCTGCAATAATTTCCTTAAAAACATAATTAACTCAAGAAACAAATTTGTATACGCAACTATTTTTTTTAATTATTTTGTTTTGAAAAGGCATTTCACTTTCTTGAATGCAGACGTTTCAATATCCTGCATTAACTTTTATCTTAAAAACAATATCCTGCATTAACTGCTACCAAAAAAACTTATCCTGCATTACATGAAATTCTTGAATTCAATATTGGAAAATGATACGACTATTATAATGTCACAACATAGATCATTGCGGGGATCGTTGTTTGATATGGCTTATTGATTAATAGTGTACGAATGTGAATAACATGTTGTGTCGGTATCATTTTCGATATTGAAAACCAAAAAATGAAGGGGAAATCACTTGCTACATTTTGGGTCCTCACCAGAATCATCATAGACATGCTCAATTGCATAAATTAAGCTTCCAATACCCGCTTTATGAAACCACGCCTACATATACAATGCCCGATTTGATGAAAGCAAAACTAATAAATCTTTTTTTTGGTCCTAAAAAAATAAATCATTTTTTTGAACGGAATAACATCATTTTGACGAATAACAAATGAACGCGTCAAATAGTAAATTCATCTTGGCTATTACAAATATCTCATGAATATACCAATATGATAGAATTGCCAGGAAGGGGAGGCAAGTCAATACGTGAAAAATATACACTGATGAATAGAGTACATTTCTCTTAGTAACTTTTTCAACTACAAAAATGAGGAGTAAAAAAAAGTAGATGGAAAAAGTACCGGCCTAATTTGTTCATCAAACCTGCAAATCGATAAACATCAATCACGAACGACAGCAACCATAAATAAATATATTCAACCGCAAAAAAAAAAAAAAAAAAAAAAAAAAAAAAAAAATCGTTCATGAAGAAAAAGAGCGATAAACCCTGCAAATCCATACACTTCAATTTGCTTATCATCCAACCACAATTTGTCCAACGAATGCAACCAACCTGTGCCAAAAGCAAGATTTTATATTTTGGAAAGAAGAAAATGCGAGGGTGGCATTGGGTTAGATATGAAGGTGATTTCCATAATATGATTTGAAATTCGTCTGTGTGATTTGTTATATATGAGGGTGATTTGCCTAGATTGCGGATTTTGAAATTCAAATGATTTGATTTGATTTGATTTGCGAAAAATGAGGATCTCGGCTTAAAAGAATTTGATGTGATTTTATTATTAGATATGGCCATAATAATATGTGAACACAATCAATGATTAAAATTTATAACATTTAAAAAAAAGATTCCGGGTATAAGTTGGGTCATTTTCTGAGTATGGGGTCAAAATTGCGGGTAATTGGGTTAAATCCCCTCCTCTATATATTATATATATATAGATTGTTTATTTTTTCGGACACACGTGTCCATTTTTTTTTAAATTCCGATTCGGCCCAATGGCGTGTCCGACACGCGTGTCCAAATTTTTCAAAAATTCCAATTCAGTCCGATGGTGTGTCCGACACAGTGTCCGGCGTGTCCGATGCGTGTCCGTGTCCGGTGCGTGTCCGACACGGGACACGCCGGCTAAACGGAGTGTCCGTGCAACATAGGTAGCCGGAGAGGGACGACGAAAGATGCACAATTAACACTAAACTACTACTATAAGAAGAAGTTGCTAAAGTTGCTTAACAAGATATTGAATGGTCATTAAACAATATTTCCAATACACAGTATTTTATGAAAACATTATACACAAAATATTGTATTCTATGAAACTAATACAAATTCTATAACAGTGTCAAAATTCGATGTAAAGATTCAATGGTCATAAGTAGGGGTGTAATCGAGTCGAGTCGAGTCGATACTCCCTAGGGCTCAAGCTCGACTCGACTAAAAAAGTTCGAGCTGAAACTCAGCTCGAGCTCGATCGAACAATAAAAAAGCAAGATCGAACTCGACTCGCTAAGTACTCGATATAGCTCGACTCGGCTCGTAAGCTCGATTATTTTCTTAGAATTCATTTAATTTTTAATGAAATATGGCAAGATCGAGCTCGACTCGTCTAATACTCAACTCGAATTATATTTTTTGAATTATAAAAAAAATATTTTATAATAGATTTACTAAATTTAATTAATTATATAATTATTTAATGAAGCTCGATAAGCTCGCGAGCTACTCGATTACTGTATTTTAAAACGTGAGCTCGGCTCGATTAATTATTCGAGTAGCTCGACTCGAGCTTGAACTAAAAAAAACCGAATCGAGTCAAACTCTCTTGCGAGTCAAGTACGAGTAGCCAACTCATTTACAGCCCTAGTCAGAAGTATAAAGATACAAATACATAAATACATAAATGTATATGTATCTTTGAGCGCGCATAGGTATATATTTGCTGAAAAAATTATAGATATATAATATTTTTATTAGAGTATTGACGCAAAACACCACTATATTTGGATCAACATTGAGACTTGCCCCTTATCTATAAATTTTTGCAAGAAACATCATTTTTCGAATTTGGGGTTAAATTTAACGGGAAGAAGGCGCGTGTTTTGCAATCTCCGTCAACCCGAGCAAACAAAAAAAAAACCTTTTTTTTAATTGTTTCCCCAAAATCCACATTAATTCGACTACCAACCTCATTAATGCGACTACAACCCCAAACTCAGTTTAATTCGTTCATTCCCGATCCCGTACCCTAATATTTCGACTAGCAATTGCTCCACCCTTTTCCACAACTCTCTCCCTCCTTCAACTTTGATTCTTTAATTTCACTTATCACTTACTATATAACAAAAGGACAACTTTAACACAATTAAAGTGAATTCAGTGCATGAAACACAATAGCAGTAAGAAAAAACAGAAGAAACGATATTGACAGCATATTTTTGTCCAAGGAATAGCCGTTATTGTCACACAAACTAATAAAAAAGATCAGTTAAAAAGTTACATAAATAAATAAATAAAACAGATTGTTTTGATACCCAATTTCGAAGCATACGCGCAACCTAGTTAGGAACTTTAGGCATTGGGAAGGATACGCCGATACAACCGTGTTCTAAGACAAGATTACTACTGTCTGAACATTTTGGAAGGCACACCAGATAAGTACTACCTAGAAACACTTTCCCTTTCTTACCCTCAGTCCGTGTATCAATCAATCTTAAGCAATTTACTCATCATTAACACAAAAAAAGACAATCAAAAGTAGCAATTTACTCACCATAAATAGGTTGCACAACACCTATTCCTCGAAATGACATCTTGAGCACAATTATCGTCGGCGCTGGTAGACGCTCGGCGGTGACAGAAACCACTTTTCTGTTGATAGGGAAGAAATCAAATTATGAAACTAGGTTTTTGAATTAGGAAACTAGGTTTTTCTAGAGGAGAGGGAAATTAGAAGTCAACAACGATTGAGAATTCACGAATTGGAAATTAACCGAGATTGGGAATCAAGTGAGTTTGGGGTTGGGAATGAATGAACGAATTAATTGGGGTTGTGGGTTGGGAATTAATTGGGATTTTGGGGGAAATAATTAAAAAAAAGGTTTTTGTTTTTGTTTGCTCATGTTGACGGAGAGTACAAAGCACGCGCTTCTTCCCGTTAAATTTAACCCCAAATTCGAAAAATGGCGCTTTTTGTAAAATTTTATAGAAGTCAGAGGATAAAAATGCAAAATTTAAAGATAAGAGACAAGTTTCAATGTTGATCCAAAAATAGGGGTGTTTTGCGCTAATTACTCATTTTATTACAAACAATTGTATGTCGTATTGTTCATATGTGGCTTGTAAATATTTAAATTTTTTTTTTTTTTTTTTTACAGGATAAATATTCAAGTTAATGAAACTTAATTTAAAGTTGGCTTAAAACAAATTACTGTACCTATGAATTTTTTTTAGGGGCAATGGTCCAAAAGGACACAAAATAGACTTAATTAGGCAAATAGGACACTAATGAATCTTATTTGGTTATAAGGATACAAAATTAGTACATTGACCAATCTACCCTCAATTAGTATATAAAAGAAAAGGGAATGCGCTGTTAAAATTAAAAAAAACGCGCGCCGAAGGAAACGTTGGAGCTGAAAGAAACGCTGACACTTAACTTTTTTTATTTTATTTTATTCTTTTTATTTTTATTTAAGAAGCGCTGAAAATTTGACAAATAACCAAAAAAAAAAAAAAATTTAAATCAATATTTCAAACGGTAATATCTTTTGATATAAAACTCCGATCATCGTAATTTTTTCAACATAATTCATAATTTTTAGTCTTTATTATTCTAATATATCATTTGATATTTTTTCGACTTGATTTATGAAAAAAATCAAATTTTTATTCATAAAAATCGACGCGATTAAGTGACACCGCGATGCAGAGACATCGCGATGCAGTGACCACCCCCGATGCAGATACATCGTGATGAAGTGACACCACGATGTAGAGACATCGAGATGAAGAGACACCGCGATGCAGAGACACCGCGATGAAGTGACACCGCGATGCAGAGACTCCGTGATGAAGTGACACCGAGATGAAGAGACACGGCGATGAAGTGACACCGCGACGCAGAGACGCCGCGATGCACTGACAGCTGCGATTCAGAGACGCCGCGATGCAATGACCACCCCGATCGCGAGAGACACCCGCAGTCACGGCGATGACCACCCCGATCGCGATGGACGCCGCGATGTAGAGACGCCTCGATGAAGTGACACCGCAAAGCATTGACCACCCTAGATCCGTTGACCATCGCGATGCAGTGGCCACCCTTAATGCAGAGACACCGTGATGCAATGACCACCCCGATGCAAAGACACCGCGATGCAGTGACCACCCCCGATGCAGATACATGTGACGATGCAGTGACATTTGACGATGCAGTGACATTTGACGATGAAGTGACATGCAAATTAGGGTTGTAAGTGAGCCAGGCTACTCGTGAAGTGCTCGTACTCGACTCGCAAGAAAGTTTGTCTCGATTCGGTTTTTTCGAGTTCGAATTCGAGTCGAGCTACTCGATTAATTAACCGAACCGATCTCGAGTTTTAAAATATAGTAATCGAGTACCTCGCGAGCTAATCGGGCTTCATTAATTAAATGTTTAAATAGTTATATTTATCAAATTTATAATAAAATATTTTTTTATAATTCAAAAAGTATTATTCGAGTCGAGTAGTAGATTAGTTTAGCTCGATCATGTTATGCAGTGACATCAACATTTTATGCAGTGACATCGGCAATCAAATATGCGTGACATCAACAATTTATGAAGTGACATCGACAATCAAATATGCAGTGACAGCAACAACTCAGTTCTCACTGTTGGTTCGGTGTAAAGAGCTGATATTTTTCCGGCTTAATTTTTGAATATCGATTTCTTTTCTTTATAAAATCGACTTTAAAATGCTATATCTTTTGATATAAAACTACGAACAACATAATTATTTCACCCTGGTTCATATTAGTCCGTCCTCTACTATATTTTAAAACTCGAGATCGGCTTGATTAATTATTCGAGTAGCTCGACCCGAACTCGAACTCGAAAAAAACCGAATTGAGTCGAGTACGAATAGCTCACGAGTAGTCCAGCTCATTTACAGCCCTAATCGGTAATCATATATGCAGTGACATCAACATTTTATGCAGTGACGTCGGGTGTCAACGCACCATTAGTATCCGTCCACGACCTTACCAAACACCTCATGTTTCCATCCAACCAAGTAGTTTGAACAATAAATACAAAGAACTGAGACCCAATAGTACTTGTCCATGAGTTCGCTATTGATATGATTAGTAGGTCAACAACATTGTGCTTTCGGGTATAATTTATGAAATTAACTTATCCGTGATTGTACTTTCCATCACAAAATGCATTCATAAACTGAACATAGTTTGATTGAAAGAACATACACAATGTTGACAATCTATTAGAAAGTAGAAAACTAAGAAAACTAAATGAACAGTATCATCCATCGGAATATACCAATAAACCGGTCCAATGACATGCCACCAAGGCACCGACTAATTCTGGCCAGAAGAAGTTACAAAAGGTAGGTTTATGGGATTAAACATTTGAATTTTCAGAGTCAAATGACCACATGTGCAACTAAGACGACATTCAGATGTAGTGGAGATGGATTAACAATTAAGCCACATAAAGAAAAAGAAAGCATCTTTCAGTAGCGAGTGTATATATTTATATGCAAAAATCTTTCAGGATATTAATCAAGATGCCTAGAAGGCTTACCAATTTGAGAATCCCAACAGGCTAAGATAAAGAGAATTCAAACTCCTCATTCTAGATAGGATTAAGGCAGCTGCTTATGACTTTGGTCTCTATCTAGTTCCAAGTTAAAACAAAAGTAAATTTTAGGGATAATATCATTAAGTGTGAAGAAGAAAGAATAAAACTAGAAAACCGATAATCTTTGACAACTTGAAGCACATAACAATTTCACTCTTGACAAAAAATTGAATACCAAAAACAAGGAGACAACAGGAAGACCCAAGTATTTCAAGTTTATAGTATCCATTTTCTTCTCAACAATACCCCAGTTGATGGCTTGTTGAATTTTACACTCTTCATCTTTTTCTCCGGCGATTGCGGCGCAAACTCGGATCGGCGAGTTCAAGCTAGGAGGTTCGAGACCGACTGATTTGTCTTACGCCCGGCGGAAAGGAGTTCAAACATCAACAAGAGATTTCTTTGCTCACACTTCGGGGATCAGATCGATCGGATTCGCCTTACGTCAACGGAATCGGGCATAAAAGAAGTTCAACAACCATCGACGGAAGCTCTTTGGATCCATTGCCATGAGTGGAGAAGAACTCGACAACGACTTCAATCTTCTATTGAGCAACTAGAAACGTTTCGATCGAGAGATAAGATTTAAGGGTAATAATGGAAAAACAAATGAAATGTGTCCTTATAACCAAATAAGATTTAAGGGTGACCTAAATGCCTATTAAGTGTTTAAACTAGTCATTATAAACAAATATCCATTTTTTTTTATTTAGGAAATTACGTATGAACTTGATCTTGAGCTAGTAAATTAGTATCTAGCTCGCATATAATTATGTTTGTGACAACTATGGGTATAAACAAACCGAGTCCAAATATTTACTAATCGGGTCGAACAATTACTTAAAACAATGAAAGCTCAAACTTGGTTTGAGTTCGTTCGAGCAAGAAAAAATTGCTCGAGATCAACTTGATTAAGTTATAATTATGTCGAGTTTGGCTCAATTATGTTCGACAAAACTTCAAGCACTTTTATGTTCAAACATGAGCTTGAGCGTCTTGAAAAACGTTGAGTTATAAAGTGTTCGAGCTAGACATATTAAATAAAAAAACTCGTGAACATTTAACCTCAAGGTTCAAAGTGCTTGAGTTTGGCTCGGCTCGTTTACATCTATAGGAACATCTGTGGGCGGATTTAGTACTCAGCTAGGACACAATATTGGCGTGCCTTCTCACTCAGCGTAGATATAAATTCTCAAGTCCACCTCTATAGATTCGCCATCCTTGTTCTCAAGACTAGCAGCATTCTTCCATTTTTCCAGGTGATAAAGCTTCTTTCCTGCTCTCTCTCTTCCTCTGTCACCTTTTAAAATCTGTGAATTTCATTTTTCTTACTGTTTTTGTATTGGTTGCTATGAATTGAGTATTTTTCTGATGCTTTTGTGCATTTTTTTTTTAATTGTTATAGGGGAGGAATGCTATATAGTTTAGTGATTTAGATCTGATCTGAATCGATTTTGAAAATTCGCTATTGATTTAGCGTTGGGACAAATGGGGATTGTGTTCACTCGATTGTTCACATCGCTGTTCGGTAACAAGGAAGCTCGGATCCTTGTGCTAGGGCTCGACAATGCTGGGAAAACCACAATTCTCTGTATGTTTTCTTAGGCTTTGCACACCTTTGGCTGTAGTTTTGTGATTCATGCATTACTGATTATGTTGAGTGGTTCAATTATTTGTCATTTCTTTTGTCTCAGATCGGCTGCAGATGGGAGAAGTTGTTTCGACTATACCAAGTTGGTTCTCTAATTTCGACTTTGAACACCATTTCTTAATTCTGCTATGGTTAACATATAATTGCTATCCCTTAAACTAAACAGTGGGCGGCACTGTTAATTGAATAGAAATTTTACGTTTCTACTTTGGGTTCTTTATTTGAGTGCATGCCGGTTGATCAATTCGTATATCTTTACTTGTTGCAGCCATTGGGTTTAATGTGGAGACTGTGCAGTACAACAATATAAAGTTTCAAGTTTGGGATCTAGGTAATTATATATTGGTTTGTTAATATTGGTCGATCTGCAAATGTATGTTTGAATTCCTCCGTTTTCTCTGGACTTGGGGACCAGCATTATTGTTTGTAATGCCTAGGTCTTTGCCATTAATTTTTATATATATAACGAATTTTGTGACCGGTGGCCTTAGGCAACTCAAATAAGTTCCTCCCGAATAGGATACGAACCGGATTAGGGAATTCTACGTCCTTGTTCTTCACATAAATGATGAATTGATAGATTAGATCTTATTTGTCCTTTCTCATTTACAAGTGATTTTAGTTCTTTGATTATGATATTACCATGTATCTTTGTGCCTCGAGCCGAACATGGTTATCTATACAAGTTGCTCCCTATATTAACTCATCTGCGCAAGTGGGTTTTGACTTATCTGCCTCAGTTAGTATTAGACCTTTTTGCTATAGTTGGGTCCTTTAAAGTAAGCTTGAAAGGGCCATAGAATGTTACTTTTGAATTTATTTCTTGTAGAAAATTGGTATTCTTTTGCTTGTTCATGTAAGATGATTAGGTTTGGTTTCCTGCAGTGTTGTTTTTCAAGCAATTCTTGTCTATACTTTTCAGTTAACTGGACATTTCAGTTATACCATATTAATAATGGTCCTCTTCCTTTTTTGTCTGTTTTGTTTTCATATTATGCAGGCGGGCAGACCAGTATCAGGTAATGCCTGTTAACCTTGGCTTTTATGGACATTTCGTTTGTCTATGCTTTTGTTCACATATGCTGTTGACGTCTGATTATTGTTTCCCTTTCTAGATTGATAATGTCTTTTCTAATCATTTTATGCCGCCCTATTATATAACGTTGTATGAGCTTTCTTACAAGATATCATATCTAAATCCTTATAACTGGAAAAAGTAGAATGTCACCACTCATTTAATGATTGCATATATCTTTTCCTTTTATGATCTTTCAAATTCTAGTTCAAAATAGTAATTGTGCTGCCAGCTTTGCATCAAGGTTACTGCTTTTTATGGCTCGTTAAGGTTACTGCTTAGACATCAATGTCGCAGCTGCATACTTGATTAAAAGATTAAAACTTGATTCTTCTTAATCCCAACGTTTGGCCTTTACTGGCTTCATACAAGGCTTGAATCATTTGAAGCACATTTTGCCTCAAACTATTCCTTAAACAAGGGTACAGAAACACACACATGTATGCCATGATTGTGAATTGTGTCAGACTACCAACTACATTCTAAACATGGTCATTTGAAGCACATTTTGCATTGAACTATTTCTTAAATAAGGATACAGAACCACACACATGTATGCCATGTTTGTGAATTATGTCAGACTACCATCTACATGCTTTACTTGTTGGCCAGCTATTAATTTATATCCATTCAGAGAGTTGTGCCTTCTTTCCTGATCATGGGATCTAGTTTGCCATTAAATCAAATCTTAAGTCCAACAACTGCATTTCCTAATTTCCTCGTTGTCCCATGTAATTGAGTAGTACATATTTGGTACTATGACATGTGCTTTGCTCTTGTCTTATAGGGCTTGTGGTGCCCTTCTTATTGTACCTCAGACATGTGTAGTTTTCCCTCCTAATATTGCAGATTACCTTTTCTCTTCCTCTAATAGATATTGTTAATTTCTAAAGATACTTGTGTTGGTTCCACTATCCGGGAGTCTGCGCCCTAGTTCATGTTCTTAGTCTCCTCAATATGTGAATAGCTCTCTCTCAGGCTTGTGCCAATAAAGTGAAACGGATATAATGAAACTATCATGTAAGCATGTATTCTTTCACTGAGCAGCACATGGTGGGTACTCTAGCACATACTTTCCTGAGTAGAAGATTGTTCATTGTCTTAAGTCCTCTGCCATAGATCTCTTATAGGTCTTTACTGATCTCCAAAACAGAAGAGATTGTTATACAGATTACCAACCAACAGTATTATATTAAATTGATTACCATATTAAATCTCCGTTGGCTATCTGTTACAAGATGCTTATCTTTGAAAGCGATTATGAACTGCCACATACCATGTGAGCTAAAGTTTATTCTTGTTTAAGCATAAATTTGCATGCATGGCTAGTGGCTGAGGTGTGGTCATGTTGGATGGAAGAAAATTATTTTTCTATGTCCTTTTACATTTGGGGTTTGCTGAGTTTTGATGTGAATGACAATATTTTCTACTGTAGCGAGGTTTTGTATTTGAACATTTTGTAGTGTCAAACATGTGCAGTAATATTACTCGTACATGATATATATCTATGAAATTTGTGTGAAGTAGTCTATGAATTTAAACTTGTGAAGGGTACTAATTCCATTCCATTCTAGTGGCACAGTCTATTACTGTTGGTTATCCTAAACTAAGGATCCAAGTGTAGTTTGCGTGGTGTTGGTATATTGATGTTTATACCTCATGATTTCAAATTCCTTCACGTATTTTCCCCTTTTCTCAAAATGGCTTCATTTCATTCCTTAACATATTATTGACGTGTAAATGCCAAGTTCAAACTTAACATTTACAGTCTGCCCGTATTTCAGTGGCCTCTTTGGTAGTTCATTTTCAGTCTTTCAGCTCTTACAGTAGTGTTACTTATATTTCCAAAGGGGGAGGATTAAGTGGTTGATGCCTTTTATTCCTTTTGGTAATTTCTGTTTTTATCTGTTTTCCTTTTTTATATTTCATGTGTTTTTGATCTACTGTTTGGTCAGGCCTTATTGGAGGTGTTATTTTCCAAATACTCAAGCCATTATATATGTTGTTGATTCAAGTGATACCGATCGGTTGGTGGTTGCTAAAGAGGAGTTTCATGCTATATTGCAGGTATGATTTGCCTTCAATCTATTTTCTTGTATGTTGTATTATCCCTACCTGAATTGCAAATGGAATTTCCTGTTATAAGTTTTGCTTATGTTAATCATAGTCATTCTGTCAATGCAATCTCTAATTATAATATGCTTGTTTTTCTTCAAACCATTATACTTTGGGATCGGTATTTATGCACCCTGGTGCCTTGAGTTGCTTCTGTCAATGCAATCTCTAATTATAATATGCTTGTTTTTGCTTCAAACCATTATACTTTGGGATCGGTATTTATGCACCCTGGTGCCTTGAGTTGCTTCTTTTATGTTTTGGCCATTTGTTTCTGTTACTTGCAATGTCGCCAAAGAAAACAGTGTTCTGAAAGGCATAATTAAACAGCGTTGTGAAACTTTGTTTTCTAATCTTGATCGTAAACTTTACAATGCACTATTAGGCATTGGAGGAAACGGCTTACCCTAGACATGGCAAGTCAACTTTATTCGCTCACTTGCTTCTTGGTTGTTTACACGCCTTCTACAATTCTACTCAGTACTTTCGGGCTCTCTATAATACACTAAGACTAAGGAACAGAAAATGGCAAGCCGACTAATTTTGATATATCCTTCCAAACTTTTTACGGCATGTATAATGTGTACCTTGTCATTTAATGATTAGAAGTAGATGTCCCTTGTATAATTGGTGTCATTTAATGATTGGAAGTAGATGTCCCTTGTATAATTGGTTTTCCACCCGTTTTGTTGTCTACCCCCAAAGAGTGGCATTTGGTCATTGCATGATTCTCTGCTATTAAGACAGCCATGATGGTAGGATTTTTTTTCCTTGGGTTTTTTTTTCTCCCACCAAGTGTTCTGGCAGTTCGTGAGGTTTCCATTAAGTTTTCTCGTGCTTTTTTATTTTTACCTCTTCTTTCTTTTTTCCTTTATTTTATTTTATATCTTCTATATTTGTTTCTATATTTATTATTTGCCTGTTTATATCTTTTCCTTTTCTGAGGATATTCTACCTTGTCTTTTATGTTTATGCACTGGCATGGTTCAGTTGAGGGTCGTTAACTACATATAACAGCTTAGTTTGTTTTTTGAACAGGAGGAAGAATTAAAGGGTGCAGTTGTTCTTATTTTTGCCAACAAACAGGTTTTAGTCACTGCCACTTGTCAGACGCGTTTTTTTTTTTTGGTTTTGTAATTAACTTGGTATCAGATGGTTCACTTTTGCTCTCAAATCATAATTTTAGAATACAACCGTTGTATGAAGGTGTACCAAGTGGCATAAATTATAGCATTTCATTTTCTCTCACACACACAAAGTGTACTCTAAAATCCGTCGCACTAACTAACATTGTACCATAAAAAAATTCTCTAGTTTTTTTTTGCTTTGGCAATATATTCTCACCCTTTGCTCTGCTATGTTTGTATGCATAATTTTTAATTTTCCCTCTATCCTCATGAAACAGGATCTTCCAGGTGCACTTGATGATGCTGCAGTGACAGAGTCCTTGGAATTGCATAAAATAAAAAACCGTCAGTGGGCTATTTTCAAAACTTCTGCTATTAAAGGAGAAGGCCTTTTCGAAGGTTTGGATTGGTAAGATGGAAATGTGTGATTAAAGATTTAATGGCTCTTTAAGGGTGTTTATTACTTGTAGAATCTTAGATGTAGTTTTACTCGATAAAAATCAGACCAAAGTGACGTGTTGTGTCTTGTGAAATTACAGGTTGAGCAACACACTCAAGTCTGGTGGTGCCTAATATGTTGTGTGGTGTTGTTAGTTGGATGAGTGAAAAAGAGCATCAATCTTGCTGTAGGGAAATAGTTGTCTGTATTATGATTCGTGCTAACGGCCTCGGCTGTCTTATTATTATTCTTAGAATTGCTCATCTGATGTGAAAAGTATTTGATCTACAGTTTTACATAAATCCAAAGATGGTGAAATACCTTTACCTGGCTGATTTTTAGTTTTCTCTTCTTTTTTTTTTTGGTCTTTGAACCTTTGTAATCCTGACAGATATAGATGAATTTCTTGCTTTACCAGAAGAAAATGATATTTGATCTTGTTTTTGTTTTTGTTTTGGATGGATGATTAATTTATTTTGGCAATTGTTAAAGGCTTAACTTTCGGGATTCGACGACCTCTTGAATGCCTATTTTCAACATTTTTCTAACCTTTTTTTATAACACCCTCGACACTTTTATAACTATAATGTCATTGCCGGAAGTAAGCATGGTGTGTCGGCAGCAGTTTTGTTGCTGCTGCTGCCGGCAACAGTTTGACAAGGATTAGGCTTGAATGACACTATTAGAGTCTCTCATGCTTCCCACCACTCCAACTTGAGAGCTTGTCTAATAGCCAAAAGTTCTCCCATCAAAATTGTTGGTGATGCCAAGAGAAAACTAACAAATATTCACGAGTAATACAGCATACTTTTACATCATTCATTGATCATGATGTAGAACTCATCACATTTAAAGATGTAAAAATATGTTGTGTCACTTGTTGTATCTGAGTGATGGTGACAGTAGCATTACATAATCTTACGTCACCAACTTGAATCATTAGAGATTTTATGGTACACTCCCGCTGTATAAAAATTGTATCGAGCGACATGCATTAAAACTAGGTATTTTTATCTATTTTTTTTACATAATATACTTTTATTGTGTATGAAAACCAGTATCCATGTGTAAAGTACGTTACATATGTAAAGCTAAATTTACAAATTCAATGTTTTAAAGATTCACAAATAATTAAATAAACTTATATTCAGGGACGAACCGACGTTGGTCAGGGGCAGAGGCGGCTTTACATTGCACTAGTGGGTGCACTTGACCCTCATAAAAATAAGAAACAGTGTATATGTGTATATAATAATATGTGGATAAACCTAATAGACCCTTTTATTTTCAGAGATGCCACTGTTTTGTTTGAAAATTGAAAAAACTATTGTCTTGTTACCATATCCCAATGAAAGAATAATATATTATAATTTTTGTTTTTGAGGAAATCTTATCTATAATTTTTAAAGGGGCTTAAGGTTAAAAAGGGTGTTTAAATTAAATGCTTCAAAATGGATAGCTCAAATGTCTCCACGGCTGCTCACTCTACTGACTACTCCGTCCTCATCCAAGAAGCAGAGGTAGAGCAGTAACCGGACTGGATTAGATCTAGTTGTTGTGATAAGAATTTCCGGCGACGACAATTGCGACATTGACAA
This sequence comes from Gentiana macrophylla, assembly GCA_026214975.1. Taxonomy (NCBI): domain Eukaryota; kingdom Viridiplantae; phylum Streptophyta; class Magnoliopsida; order Gentianales; family Gentianaceae; genus Gentiana; species Gentiana macrophylla. Next base: position 26,151,169 of record CM047809.1, on the reverse strand, counting down.
CAAATCTCATCCCAAATCTACCGTTCATTATCAACTCAAGTCAAGTGATCCATTCAGCTACTTAGCTTCTTTCCTTAACTAAATGTTGGCTTAAATCTATTTTGATTTCTATTTTTTTTTTGGGGTGAATGGGGCGAAGCATAAATTTGAACACTACTGTAAAGAAGAACATAAATTGGGGGTAGAAGTTTAGAGAGAGACTACAATCATAGACGGAGCCACTATATGGATTTGAGAAATTTGCTCAGCCACCCAACCCATTTTTTTTAAGTAGCTAGCACTAGACCCAACCTTTAGCCCACCCAACAAAAGCTCAGCCCACCTACCAATAAGCTGCCCGCTAATCAACCATCAGCTCGCTCTCCTTAGTTATCATTATGACCTGTTATTGTTACCATATAAAAGAATTCCTCATAAAAATAAAAATAAAAGAAGTCCTCATAAAAATTAATTACGAGCCGTCACCGAATTATTACCCGATTAAATCAAGATGTTTTTTGCAATAGTTATTTTTATTTCTAAATTTTATACTAAATTTTTCAGCTATCACCATCACCGTGTCTTGTGTACCCACCTACCGATGCACCACAATATTTTCATACAATCGACCATGCGAAAGTCGTTTCTGGAGCAAAAACCTGATTTTCCCACGATTGATTTAAAAACAACTCTGTGGAAAATCGGTTTTTAGCTCTAAACCAACTTCCACAAAGTCGATCTACTGTGGTGCATAAGTAGTGTGGTACAAATAAATACCCCCACTTTTTTTTGGCGCTATAGAAGTACATTTCAAAAATTTCTTCTAGCCCACCCGAAAAATATTTCCTGACTTTGTCCTTGATTGCAATTATGCAAATGCCATGTTTTTAATTTTCTCTTTGTAGTTGATGTTTGTTTAAGAAATTTTAGTATTTTTTAAGGAGTCCAATGGCAGATTGATAGTCTAATTCAGTTCAATCAGTTGCATAATTTATTTTGATATCTCCAAAATGCTTGATTGTATACTTTGTATGTGTATTTCTTAATCACAGTCACTTGTTCATGTTGGAAAAATTAGCAATCTAGCATGTTGTCTAACAATTTTAATAAGCAATCTGAGCAGTTAAAACACATGAACATGTATATATGAACTGAAAGTTAATAATATGGGACAAGAAAACTTATTGACTGAGGCGAGTGTAGCACTCTGTCCTTAAGACGTTTTTGCCCCAATTATGTGCACGGTAACGACAATTGTCTCCCAAGATACAACAGTCATTCCTTCTTCGGGTTGTTGCACTTCAATGAGAAGAAGACGGCCAGAATTTGCGAAGTATCCAAAAAATATGCGAAGTATATTTTAACACAACTGGCCAGAATTTTGTCTAAGAAAGAACTTACAAAAAATCTGCACTTTTTTCATTATAATGATTGGAATTTATAGGAGAAAGATGTCCGTTCATTTAACAGTTACAACATTTAACCGAAGAGTTATAACCCTTATTTGGTTGTAACCTTTCACCGAAGTGATGCAAATCTTAGCATTAATATTCAATTCAAATTTCTCCAATAATCCCCCACATGAATGAAAATTAATGCAAATGCAATGCAGACTCTGAAGAGATCACAAGCGGAAATCTGTTACATCTGGCGAGGTGGTTTGTTGCCTTGAACCTTCCGTAGTAGAGTACCATCGGACATACTCGGCTAAGCAGTGAACTAAGTCTTGAACTGCTCAGGCTTTGGTGCATGCCTAGACAATGATACCTACACAACAGATCTCCTAACATTCTCGAGGTTCTCAAGGTTGTGTCCGTTTGTCAAAATTAACACCCGATCTCTAGCTAAACCTTTTTTATAAGCGGATCCGCAAGATTCTCCTTCGACTTTTATATAATCGAGGAAATCAAACCATTAGAGATCAATTGTTCAATGGTATTATGTCTACGACGTATGTGTCAAGACTTACCATTATACATACAAATTTTTGCACGTCCTATAGCCGTCATACAATCACAATCACGGAATATCCTCTGAGAAATTCTGAAGCCACTCTGCTTCTTCTCCAGTTTTATCCAATGCAATAAACTCAGATTCCATAGTAGATCGAGTTATGCATGTTTGATTTGAGGACTTCCACAACACTGCACCACCACCAATAATGAATACATATCCAATAGTGAATTTTGAATCTTTACAGTCAGATATCCAATTTGCATCACGGTATTCTTCCAATACTGCTGGATATTTTGTATATTGTATACCGAGGTTCATTTTAAACTTCAAATACCTTAATATCCGGTCAAGGGCTATAGATTGAACTTGTACATTCTTTCTCCTTGTCTTTACAAGGAAAGATCTCCTCGATAAATACAACATTCCTTTAATCAATGTTCACATTTTAATGTACATGCATCAAGAATGTCTGACTTGTGCACCAGAAACCGACAGACACTACTGTTATTTGCATATCCAAAGAATATGCAATCTTTTTATTTCAGGCTCTTATCTTGACATGCTTTGACTTAGGTATTTCGACTTTGCCAAGCACCCCCACACTTTCAGGAATTTGTTGGTAGGCTTGTAGCCTTTCCACTATTCCATGATTTTATTCTGTTGAAATATAGTAGCGCCTTTACTATCACCAATAATGTATAAGAAATATAGCAGCGCCTTTACTGCCACCATTTGGTTTTAGTACAACGGTAAGCGCTTGATCCTTAACATGGTAGCAGAACCAGAGGTCACGAGATTGAACCTTGGTTGGAACATTATTTTAAAAAAATTGTGCAAGTGCTGAGACAGATTGCTCACACTTGAGGGGGTGTTAGGACAGATTGCCCACACTTTTGACTGAAGATTGTGCAAGTGTTGAACAGATTGCCAACACTTGAGGGGGGTGTTGGGACAGATTGCCCACACTCTTAATGTATAAGAAATATAGTAGCGCCTTTACTGGCACCAGTGAGCGCTTGATTTTAACATGTACCATTCACAATGATTTAGTGCAATAACAATATTTTTCTCTTTATAATTTATCATGGTATCAGAGTTTTTTGACTAACGTCTTTCAGATCCTGGTCAATTGTCAAGAAATTCGTTTGTGTGGGGTTTGTTACCGTATTCTACACGAACCCTCACCTCTCAAACGTGTTCTTTCACATAGTTTTTTTTCCGTTTTTTTAGTCATCAAAATAAATTGCTCTATATGATCTCCCCCCTCTGCAATTTTTTTTCAAATCTTCAGGCAAGTGAGTAGTAGCAGCAACAACACAAGCACAACCCGTAGCAACGGAGCTTAGAGTGCGAAGGAAGTCGCATTCAAATATTGTTTGAATCATGTTTTCTTTTTCTCCTCCCATCAAATTCTTTCCCAATATTTCTTCCACTTTATTTCTTCTTCTATTATTTTCTCCCATTTATTATCACTTTATTTTTTATTTTTTTTTATAATCACTTTATTTTTATTTTATTTTTTCCTCCTAAAAGATGTTTTGTCCATCGTCAAACTTATTTTCAAATCCGGTATATTTTTTTTTTAATTTAGGGTTTTTACAACCCTCAATTCCAAATTTTATTAAGGGTTTTTACAATGCTCCATTCCAAATTTTCTTAATTAGGATACAACCCCCGTTCCAAATTTTAGTAAATTTTGTCCCAACCATGTGTTGATCACAATGATGACCACACATCAATTTTTTTTATTCAGCTATAAATTCTTTTTTTAGTGTATCACATCCCCTCGAGGATGATATTCCCTCTAAATATTTCTTCATCTCGATCACTTCTTGACTCTTTAAAAAAAACAAATTGAGTCATCCATTACAAATAACAAATTGAGTCGTCCATTACAGATTCAGACAAAAGTAGGTTGATGTGAGTAGTTGCTGCCGATTAATATGGAGAAATATTTTGCCGGCACATGTAAAAAGGAAACAAGATTCATTCATTATGAGAAATAATCTCCATGCGTTCATCAGATTTCCACGAGGGTATGTGTATGTTGAAGATACGATTACGTATCTCCGAATACTTTTAATAATGATGATTGATTGTCGTTTGGTTTTATTTGATTCTAGTCTTTATTATTTGCTTGTTGGCCAACTAGTATAGTCCTATAAAACATTGATGTACCATTCACAATGATTTAATGCAAAAATAATATTTTCTCTTTATAATTTATTACATAATTTATTTTGATAACTCCAAAATACTTGATTGTATACTTTGTATGTGCATTTTGTAATCACAGTCACTTGTTCAGAGGGGCTGCTTTACATTGCACTGGTGGGGTGCAATTACCCTCTTAAAAAAATTAGCTATGTATATATGTGTATATAATAATATGAGGATATACCCAATATACACTCTTATTTTTAGAGATGGACCCACTGTTTTGTTTGAAAATTGAAAAAACTATTGTCCCGGTACCGTATCCAAATGAAAGAATGATATATTATAATTTTTTTTTTTGGAAATCTTATTTATAATTCTTAAATGCTTCAAAATGAATGACTCAAATGTCTCCATGACTGCTCACTCTACTGTCTACTCCGTCCTCATCCAAGAAGAAGAGGCAGAGCCGTAACCGGACCGGATTTGAACTAGTTGCTGTGATAGGAATTTCCGGCAACGACGATTGCGATACTGACAACAAATCTCATCTCAAATGTAAAGTACGTTCATTATCAACTCAAGTCAAGTGGTTCATTTACGTACTTAGCTTCTTTCCTTGATTAAATGTCAGCTTAAATCTATTTTTTTGGGGGGGGTGAATGGGGCGAAACATAAATTTGAACACTACTATAAAGAAGAACATAAATTGGGGGTAGAAGTAGAAGAGAATGACTGCAATACTGCAATGGTCATGTTGTTAATTTTCTCTTTGTAGTTGATGTGTGTTTAAGAAATTTTAGTGCTTTTAAGAAGTTCAATGGCAGATTGATATTCTAATTTAGTTCAATCAGTTGTAAAATTTATTTTGATAACTCAAAAATGCTTGATTGGATACTTTGTATGTGTATTTCGTAATCACGGTCACTTGTTCTCAGGGGCGGCTTTACATTGCACCGGTGGGGTGCACTTGGCCCTCTTAAAATATAAGGAGGACTTCTCAAATAAAAATGAGGATAAGTTTAAAAGGACAAATAAAAACAGTAAAATACAAATAAGTACATGAACGGTGGAACATGGTGATTAAGGACATACTCATATGGATGATTCCGAAATACCCCCGTTTAGCTTGATTTTTTTAAGAAAACATTTATTGGGGTTTAAATTTTGAAAAAAACCCCAGATTTTACTGATTCTCTTGAGTAACGTTTGACGAGAGTAAATTCCTCTGAATCCGCTATAAATCAAGAATGATTCCTGCTAAAAACGTTACACGGCGGCATCTGCTATCAAGTCTGGCGCAATTTCATTCTGGAATTTTGAACGAGATTGAAACAGGAGAACGTAGGAGTTTTCTATTAAACAGAAAAGGGAATCATCGATCGAAAATATTTTGGAATTGAGAAACAGTGGATCTTCTGGCTGTAGTATTGGATCAGAATTCACTGTAATTCATTGGAGATTCTTTTCATGACGTATGAGTAAAAAGTCCTAAAAAAACCAATAATTCTACTGTAATTCTAGAATTGACGAATAATTCCCAGGTAAGTACACGTCGAGTTTTATTCCCAAAACATTAGAATTGATACTGGGTATGATGTCATAGCCATCTTGTGTTTGAAATCTTTCTAATAATGCTCGTTTAAGGGTGATTATGAGTTGAGGTGTGAGGATTATGCTGTGTATGTACTGTATTCCATTGTTCGTGCAATGCGTTCCACCTTTCAAGTTATGCATTCAGGTGTTCGAATTTTATGTTCACATGCCACTGGTCGAAATTCATTATGCATTTCATTGTTCGAATTAATTCCACTGGTCGAATTATGCATTCCCAACTTTCCACTGTTCGAATCATGCTTTATGAATGTCTTACATTTGTAATTCCTCTATTCGATTGCGGATATACTGAATTGTTATTGCACTATTCGAGTGTGGGTAAAGGGACAGTGGAATTCGTTCATAATTGCACATAATATCAAGAACTGTGGAATTCGTTTATAATTGCACATAATCCTATACAATTTAAAACAAAAAAAATCCTAAAATCAAGGAATCTTTATCAGAAAAAAAATAAAATTTACACCAAAGCATTAAATGACTGTTACATAGTTGGAATTGGTGATAATCAGGCCACTTAAAAAAACGCCATAATAGTGAATGAGAATTACACATGTGAAATTAGAAGGAAGGGTATAATAGTCTACTGGAACACATTATTGTCCTTATAAGCATTAAAAGAATTCCACTGGATTAAACACATATTTCCATAATGAAAATGTCCTTTTAGACATTAAACCCTATAAAAATTAGCATTGTATACGTGTATATCATAATATGAGGATATACACAATAAACCCTCTTATTTTCAGAGATGACCCAGTGTTTTGTTAGAAAATTTAAAAAAACTATTGTCCTGTTACCGTATCCCAATGAAAGAATAATATATTACTACCCCGTCCATAAAAAAATGTCAACATTTTGAAAAAGAATTGTCCTATAAAATGTGTAATTTAGAAAATCAATGCATCGATCATTTATGCATCTTTTCCAAACATACCCCTATCATATCATTTAATGTTTACGTACTCTTTTCATATTCCAATACAAGCATTATGAAATAGATGTATATATGACCATTAGCGTTTAAAATACAACACGTTAATTATTTTCTTAATCTGTGTGCACCACAAAAGTGGACATTTTTTGTGGGACGGAGGTAGTATAATCTTTTTTTGGAAATCTTATCTATAATTCTTAAATGCTTCAAAATAAATGGCTCAAATGTATTCATGACTCCTCAATCTACTGACTACACCGTTCTCATCCAAGAAGCAGAGGCAGAGCTGTAACCAGACTGGATTTGATCTAGTTGTTGTGATATGAATCTCCGGCGACGACAATTGGGATATTGACGACAAATCTCATCTCAAATCTACCGTTCATTATCAACTCAAGTCAAGTGATTCATTCAGGTACTTAGCTTCTTTTCTTAATTAAATGTTGGCATAAATCTATTTTGATTTCCTACTTTTTGGGGGTGAATAGGGCGAAGCATAATACTATAAAGAAGAACAAAAATTGAGGGTAGAAGTAAAAGAGAAAGGCTCCAATTCTGCAAAGGTCATGTTGTTAATTTCCTCTTTGTAGTTGATGTTTTGTTAAGAAATTTTAGTGCATTTTAAGGAGTTCAATGACAGATTGATAGTCTAATTCAGTTCAATCAGTTGCATAATTTATTTTGATAACTCCAAAATGCTTGGTTATATACATTGTACGTGTATTTCGTAATCACAGTCACTTGTTCATACAGAAATTCAGAAACAAATGAAAAGGTATCATTCTACGGAAAAAGCCGTAGCAGATGAGATGGAAAAAGCTGTAGTAGATGAGATTAACTCGCACCCGCCCTCACAATTTCAATCACAAGAGTTGGAGGAGACGACCACTATAGTTCCAATTGATGCTGAAGTTTTTGATGTGAAAGATCTTCCTTCCGATCCAGGTCTTAGGAAACGACTTTCTCTTTTTATTGTTAATCTACATGCATGATGCAATAAGAAGAGAGTATATCCAAATGGGTCCTTGCCAACCCAAAAGTCACAAATTTCCTTCTAGATCTATTGCCAACACAACACGCAAATTGGAACAAAGGAGGATTTACTTCAGGAGGATTTACATATTGGAACAAAGGAGAATAAAGATTCGCCCAAACATGAGGAAAAACGAACCGGCGCCCATTTCAAAGCTTATCAAATATACCAAGCTTTCAAGCACCAAAAGCAAGATATTTGCAATGTTTTTTATAAGCACAACGAACAATCAAATACCGAGTATGAATTCGTTTGAATGCTGTAGTGGATGTGATTAGATTTATTTTACGACAGGGATTGCCGTTTCGAGGACATAATGAATGGGACGCCCCGTTCCAGACACCGTGTCCTTATCCAGAAATGGACGCCCGGCACGTATATAATTTAATATTTAAATCAATTATATACGTAAGCCTTACGTAATTACATCCGAGTTAAAGCGGAAATTAATCGACACGGAAACTTACACGACAACAATGCCGAACCAACTAAAGAAAAAGTAAATGTTGTTCCCAACAACATTTAACTGAAAAGAAAGTATGAGTAGTGTATTTATTACAACCATTAGCTTAGAGGACAAACATAAAAGATAAATAAAAATTCCAACTCTCGTCGCTCAAGACAAATAAATAAAATAGCAAAGTAAATTCCAAGCATCAACATAGGCACTACTCCTCGAAATAAATGTCATCACCATCATAAGAATCCTCGCATCATCTTCTCATGCGTGGGAAACATACATACAAATAAAGGGGTGAAAGACATAAGACTTCAGTAAAGGGTAGAAACACCGAATTTAAAACAAGTCATAACACATAAGTTATCATTACTACTGGCGTATGTATAAAGACTCGCTCCTCTACTAGTCTCACTAGTAAAACCCAACCAAACAAGGGATTATTCTACGCTGAGTCACAGGACACTTTTCAGCATGGTGAGAACGTGCACGACATATCCTCGCCTCCTCATATAAGCACGGCTGCTACCCGTGTGTGGAGACTACCCCGATCCCGCGTCGGCTACCTTTGTGTAGGGGTAATAGTCCTAAGTTGCGATCTGAAACGTCGCTTTACCAAAGACCACAGTGTTTCATCTTTTAGACTCTCAAATATGTATTTAAGTGTAGTTAGGCTAACCACCTAAGTTCATCACACATAAAGGCTTCCCTAATGACTTCTAGTCTGCAAAGCAATACTACACTATACTACCTATCACATTGCACAGAAAGTGATGGCTACTAAGCACAACACCGCGCATAATAAAAAGTTGTCTTCAGGTGATAAAGTGTTTCCCTCGCAGAGGGTCTCCACGCGTTCTTTGTGCCAAATACACTGTAAAACCATACCCAAAACTCTGTCAATCAACATTTAAGATTTATCACACTACACACAACACACAACACAATCATCTGTTATATCAAATACATCATCTATCCTTCCAAAAAGGCTACACATTATACTCTGCCCCTGCGGGGATGGAGCGACAGAAGTTATTAAAGCCTCGTATACTACCTTTGTTGTTATTATTATCTATATTATCTATATATATATTTGAAAGGGTAATTTAACTCGATTACCCGGTAAATGCCCGATTACCTGCTCAAAACCCGACTCATAACTTAAATGAAACACGTTTATTCTGTGTAGACCTCATCCCTCCAAACTCTGCAAAATCACAACAACAAATCTCGCCTAACAGACTTGATTTTCAAACAAAACTCTCTCCAATCACTCCACGACTGAAGCTATCACATTCCTCAAATCTCTTCAACTCAGCCACTCCAAGAACCGTTGAATCTTTTCACCTTCATACAAATTAATCCATTCTCGGCTAATTGGTTTATTTGTTATTTATCATGTGTATTTATTAAGTTTGGGAATTCCCTTTTATATGCACAATTTTTCACACAAATGAATATTGTATTAATTTTTGTGCTAATCTATTGTGCAGGATGTCAAAAATCGAGAATCTGATTCGAAAAATGTGAGTAAATCCATAATTTGTTGCGGAATTTATTTCGCTTTCTTTTCAGGAGATGCATGTTTTCTTGATTTTTGTGCTAATCGGTTGATGCAGGATCGGTAAAATTCGAGATTCTTTTTAGCCTGCTTGAGTAAATTTGTGTAAATTCATCTCAGCTGCTCCAGGGGTGTAACTTTTTCATTTTATGTTTGTTTTGAGATTTTTCACATACAATGATGCAGAAAGGTTTCTTCAATTCGATTGTTTTTGCGATTTCTTCTTGCATTTATGTTAGTTTCAGGCCCAAAATAGTATTTGTAATAAGATTATCTATAAATTCGTGATATAACCGGAAAAGAGATGAAGTAATACATTTGATACTTGAAGCTGTTCTTCATTATACGTTTGTTGGGAATATCGATGTATATAGTTTTAGTGATTCCATTGTCTACCTTGGCAGCACATTATTTCATATATATGTGGTATCATTTTACATTTTCATTGATTTTCCTTCTCCAGATCGCCACTGATTTTCGTATATACAAAAACGAAAGAAGTCGTTTTCTGCCCTTCTGCGTTCGTAATTAATGGTGGTAGGTTTTGAAGAAAGAAATAAAACTGAGAAGTTGCCAAAAGTTGTTCCCGTTGCCTTCAAGCAGAGGATTACGATGACCTTTATACACTCTATGTTCCACGCTATGTTCACGCTATGTTCCTAAAGCCAGAGGTTGGGGGTTTGATTCTCGGCCCCTTCCGGTAAGAGGATATAAGTAGCACCCCCTTTCTGGAGCTACTAGGTTATTTGATTAACCTCTCCTCACAAGCCTATGAGATCGGGATGAGGGGACCCTCAATGGTAGGGTTTTACCATTTCACGATGACCTTTATACACATGAGAATAAAAAATGTCAAGATATAGGTAACATTTTCTAACTGTATTTGAAATACAACTTTTTCCACTGCTAATTGACTTAACAGGATCCTTATTTTCTAATGTCAGATTTCCTTGAGTTATTTATTCAATTTTTGTCTTTGAGTACTCATATTCTTTTGTCTTTATAAAATATTGAACTACAAAGCATAAGCGGACACACATGTATTGAAACTGGGTTCGCGGATCCCGTTAAAATTAATAAACTCTACATTATATCCATAGAAAAATATTTCGGACCCCGTTAAAAATACTGAACTCTACGTTTATCTATAGAAAAAATATTTCGAACCCTGTTGAAAAACATTTCTGGATCCGCCATTGCTACAAAGTAAAGAATGTCAATTTAAGAAGTTCTTTTTAACTTTTGGTGTTATATATTCTTGGTGTTATATATTCTCTGTTTGATATTGCTACACATTGTTATGGATATATTTGATATTGCTATCCTCCCCTCATATTACCTGCTATTCATATTATGAACTTTCTCTGTTTGTTTTCTATATTCATGAATATTTCTAACTCATCGTACACTGTGTTTTTGTCTTGGATAGAGCATTCTTATGGATGTTTTCTAAGATCACCTTATACTACAAAAACAAAATAGTATCAGCCATACCTAAAAATAAATGCTTTTATTATACCAATATCAAATATATCCATAACAATGTGTAGACTTTTATGTACTATAAGGTGTTCTAGCAATTCATCAAATACAAATAAACTGAAAGAAACATACTTTTTTCTTTCTATTGTTTTTATTCCGGTATTCGGCGAAGGAGAAGAGGAAAGCGGAGCAAGATGTCTATATGGATACGTTAGTTTGCTGCCGTATCGCGTATCCGATACGCCGCGGATACGGATACAGCAGGGATACACAAGATACGCCATGGGATACGTATCAGGACTGATTTGTAGTTTCGAAAACTTCGGATACGGAATTTAGGATACGTCAATTCTGATAGGATACGCGTATCGGCCTTCAGATACGCCCATTGTCAGAATTGTTTTTTTCATTTTCATACAGATGGAAAAGAAAAGGTCTATGCCCTTTCAGTCTCCAAAAATTCCACCGTCCCAAGCTTTTCCTTCCATCTTCCCTGTTAATCTCAATATACACTCTTGTGTTAGGATTGTGATCCTAACTAGGGTTTGAAAACATAATATTAGGGGTAAAGTAGAAGAATTAGGGGAGAAGAACAGAGAATTGGGAAAGAGGGGAGGATAGGCGGGAAAGTAGATTTTATTAATATCCAAAAGTTAACTATTACAAGCTATGAGCTCATTCATATATAGGAGTAATTTCACTAACTAACTAATAGAATTGATGTCAGAATGACATTATTAACTAACTACTATCCGTCACTCTAGGTTCCTGACATCTTGAGTTTCTATGAATCACAATAACTCTATAAAAAGAAACAACCAAATAGCAATTAAACTCATTAACTCTCTTTGAATCAACTCTTTCACCCCTAAAATTATACTCCGATTTCGAAGGTGTGGCTGACCGGCTAAGCTCCGGTGCGGCAGCAGTGCTCTCCCGTTTGACAGGCTATTCCGGAAGCCACGGTACTCTTTTTCGAAAGAACACAGGTAAGAATTATATGAAAAGTGGTGATTGTTTTTTATTCATCATGCACACAGCAACAAGACTCCACAGGCCTTAATTTAACAAGACTCCAGAAAAATTGGATTAACTTTTTCGATTGATTTTCTTTTATTGATATTGAATCTTGGGAAATTGGATTATTATTTAGATAAACAGTTATTTGGTCCTGTGTTTTTTTGTTTTTGTTTTTGAAGGGAGTTGCTGTGCTGTTGATCGAGTGAAGACTGTAAAGTTATATATATATATACATGAATAAACAGTGTATTATTTGATTGACTTCAAGCTTTGAAAAAATATTATATTATGAATTGTATTTTAAGTTATTTATATTTACAATTTGGTCCTTGCATTTTAATTATTTACAGTTTGGTTCTTATATTTTCATTATTTACAAAAACACCCTCGTATCCGTATCCAATATTTTACGAAAATCTCGTATCCACGTATCCCGTATCCGCGTATCCGTATCCGTGCATCCTAGGATATGGAGAACCAATAGTACATGGCTTTTATTCCCTTGGTCTATCTCTTTTTTTCCACCAGTTTTTTTATTGCATACGACTTAAAATTTGTCAAAAACGAACTATCTGAAATGAACCGAGTTTCTATTTATTGTTATTCTATATCCTTTTGTGTGCGTGTGGTTGTTTGCATAGATAAGCATATCGGTTCCAGTATTCCAGGGAGGAGCGGAGCGGGGACGCCGATATTGAGAACCAACTGTAAATGTTTATAATTATTTTTTTAGAATATGAGGAGGTTGAAGAAGAAGAACATTTTAATAATTAATATTCATCGTTCACATATTTGATTCTCCTCCGATGCAAAATATTGAAGAGTTTTTGGCCAGACATCATTCTTGAGTAGGAGACGGACTCTACGGCATGATCTTAGCTGAACATCCGATTAGTCGGATCAGTTGGTCCCGGATACCAGAGGTTTTATGTATCATGAAAGGACTGTGACGTAGCATACACAAAGTACACTTTTAAATTTTATTCTATGATCGTATGCCCGGTTTTACTTATATAATTTTAAGGTTAAAGGTTTAGGAGGACTGTTTTTTTTATCTAAAATGAGGAAAAAGGACAAGAAAAAAATATAGTGGTTGAGAAGGAAAAGCGCGTATTTACTACACGTGTATTCACTACATGTTGCTTCTGAGGCAGCGTTTTTGTCATTCCAACAACAATTATTTTTTTTTGTCCTTTTCCCATTTTTATATCTTATTTTCATTCTTCAGTATACTGGCTACTTATTTTTTATAAAACATCAATTATCCCCTGCATTATGTACAGGTTTTTGGCTAGTTATTATTAATATTAAAAACAAAGAACATAAGTAGTTTTCTTTATTTTTCTGTTGACCATCGGCAATAGTACCATAGCTGCATAGATTAAGTTTATTTTTACTTTTATTTTATTTTATTATTATTATTAGTATTATTATTATTTATTATAACACCTCTACAGCATCTGGAAAAAAAAATATACATGTATATAAATCCTTTCTCGTCGACAGCAGAGAACACAAATACTACTAGAGTACTAGCCATGATCAAAAGAAAATATAATATCAGCAACACTAATATCAAACAAAACGAAAAATTGAAAGAAACGAAAACAACACCAACAACAATACAGTTAAATACGGTTGAACACCCCTTTACTTTACTAATTTATAGAAAACTTTGAATTAAAAAGCCAAACTTGAATTTGAAATAAGTACGGTGATTCCTTCGATTCCTACAACAATCAAAAAACAACCTACGATTAATCTAAGACATCTATTAAAGTATAATTGCTTAGAAAAACTCAAGAACCCTAGATTCCAAAGCGAGGGATTTTTGATATACCTATTCGTTTATAATGATTCAAATACCAAAACGTTAGCCTCGTCGCGGTGATCGTCGTGGTATGAATTATCTGAAAAACGGAGAGACGGATCAACCTTCAAGATAAAGAGTCTTTTCACTTTTCTTCTTCTCCTTCTTCTTCTACATGAAAGCCGCTCCTTTTTTTTTTTCCTAACGTCGACTAATGATGATTTTGGGGAAACTGATAAACGTGTATGAGGGGTGGGGTTTATGGAGAGGATCCTATCCCGGGGTTTCCTCAAGTTACTTTTTTTTTTTTTTTTTTTCGAACAGCCAAAAACTTCTGATATATCAGCAAGATGCTAAAAAATTACAACATTTGGTTTAAGAAAATAAAACAACTAAACTATCAAGCCACACATATCTAATCAGAACACATCGGGATCAACCTCACCAAATGGATAAACGAACAAAAGATATTGCTAGAACCATTTGAAATAAACCAATTCCCAGCTCCCAAAAATTATGATGCGCCAACAACGGATTTGCTTTCCAATTCACCCACTCTAATTTCCTTAGACCCTTAAAATTTGATAACCATGAAAAAGAAAGCCTCACGAACATCTCACGAAAATCAATTCAGATTCAAAACTTGAGAATGAAAAATGACTTTGTTCTATGAATCAAATTTCCCATGCCGTGACACCAACGATAGTGACCACAAAGTAGAAGCCAAATTCGAATAAGAATTTCCAAGTGTCACAAATAGTAAGTCGCTAAATGAGAAAACATTTAGCCTAGGTAACTGCACCAACTAAGAACATGAGACCATATCAAGAGAGTCACATCACATGCAAATAAAAGATGATTAAGCGATTCTTCAAATTCATAGCAGAGCGGACACAAAGAATCGCAAAGCCCGACACCACGAAGCATAAGATTCGGTTTTGTGGGAATTCTTTTGAGGCTAGCTTTCCACATGAAAAGATTCACTTCGAAGGTAACAACTTGTTCCACTTTGCCACCTTGCTCATTAGCCGAGAAAGCAAATTTAAAAATTCCTCCTCTAATAATTTACGCAAATCGCCACGAAAAACCGCCATTGGAGCATAGACTCCAACTCAATTTGTTCCTTGTACCTGCATTTCCACAAACAACTTTAATAACCTCCTCCAACTCTCCTACTTCCTCCTCCTCAAAACCCCTCAACCTCCGCCATCCAAGCCCGTTTGAAGAACACAATTTGCCTTCAACCCATTTAAGCACACTTCCAACAACACCATATTTGACCAAGGACAACCTATATAGTCTAGGATATGCAACACACAAAGATTGCTACCCACCCAAACATCTTCCCAGAATCTTACCTATTCCCATCTCCCACCACCCAACGTTCCGACCCCAATAAAACAACCTCCTGACCTTTTAGCAATTTTAAACAACCCACAATACCACTTCCACACACCCCTCCCGGCCGAACTTCATCCTCCTCCCAAGCACCCTCAACCCCGTAAATAGACACTATCACTCTCCTCCATAAAGCATTTGGTTCAGAAATAAACCTCCACCACCATTTACCTAGCAAAGACAAATTCGCACCTTAAGGCTACCCACACCGATGCCCCCAAATATTTGGAGCTTGCAACTTTTTCCAATCAACCCAAGAAATTTTTTGAAGGACCCATCCCACCCCAAAAAAAGAAGATCTCACACTTTCCAAAATTTTTAACACACATTCAGGAGGCTTGTGAGAGAGAAGAAGAAAAGCGGAAGAGCACTTAGAACGGCTTTGATGAGAACCAATCGCCACCCTCCGACAAAGAAGGCCACTTCCAAGCACTGCAGTTTAAGCCTTACATTTACGAATAATGTCTTCCCAAGCCTTAGCTCTCTTCATATTTTGCCCCACCCAAAGCCCCAAGTATTTAAAAGGCAATGCACTTCTCTTACAAGTGAAAAAATTTGCCGCATTGATAACATCTTCATCCCGGACTTTTATTCCGCCAAAGAGCTTTTCCCATATTAATTTTCAAACCCGAAATTTTCTCAAAGCATGCTAAAATCCTTTTAAGGTTCCTCAGATTTTCTAGACTCCACTTCCCAAGAACACCGTATCGTCAACATATTGAAGATGAGAGATTGGAATTTGCTCATTTCCAATAAGAACCCCACAATATTTTCATTTTGAAACTGCTTCCTTCATAAGGATATTCAGACCCTCTGCCGCAATGAGAAAAAGATAAGGAGATAATGGGTCTCCTTGTCTAATACCTCGCTCCAAATTGAATTCCTTAGATGGACTGCCACCCACCAGAACCGAAGCTCTAGCTGAAGACACACAACCTTGAATCCAGCTTCTCCATTTCAAACCAAAACCCATATTTTTCAATGAATTATCAAGGAATGACCAGTTAACACAGTCAAAAGCTCTTTCAAAATCTACTTTAAAAATGAAACTAGCCTTACCTTGCTTTTTCAAAAAATCTACTACTTCATTCAAAATCAGCACATCATCAAGAATTTGGCGACCCTTAACAAACCCGGACTGGCACTCACCAATAACCGAAGAAATTACAACCTTCATCCTTTCAGCAAGAACTTTTTCTTACTCTCCCTTTAACACACCTGTGAAAAAATTTTGAATTTGAGTCTTCTTCTTTGACCATTTAATTCTTGATTTTGCCGCAAATTATTTTCCAACAATATACCAACTCGAGAGATCTTGTCGGTAGGTTTACGCTCTAATATTTTCTTCCTCCTCATTAAGCACATTTTCCTCTCGCTTTTAAATCCAACTCCCCATCTTTTTTCCTCTTGCTTAATTTGTGAAGACAGGCTTGCAAAAATATCTCTACCCCAAACCTTCAAAGTTTCTTTCAAAGCGTTTCAATTTCAATTTCGATTTAATTAATAGGGGAACCCTAGAATTTATTTCTTTTGCCGGCAATCCTTCACCACTTCTTCTAAACCATCTTGTTCCAACCAATGGTCAAACACCCTAAATGGACAAGGGCCATAATCGATTTTTTTAACCGAAAGCAGCAAAGGACAATGATCAGAGAGTCTTCGGTCGAGAGCTTCTAAAGAAACACCCTCCCAATTAGACAGGAAACCATCAGACACCAGGATTCTGTCAAGCCTGCTCATTTTGGACCCGACTTTGTTGTACCAAGTGAATTTCCTCCGCCCCATTTTTAGATCCACAAGTTGCGATCTAGCTATGAACTCGTTAAAACATCTTTGCATCACTTTGGTTAAAAACCGACCTTTACGTTCAAATTGCAGATCGAACCGAATTAAAGTCCCCATGAAGACACACCATACCATCCTGTTCACGCAAAAAGCTAAGAATTTCATTCCATAATAAACCCTTAGCCTCCACACATTGAGGAGCATACACATTAATGAAAGTACACAATTGCTTAGATTCCTTCCACCATCCTTTTACGGAAATGAAACTCGATCCTTCATATTTATCCACCACAGAGAACAACTCCTTATCCCACACACTTAATAACCCACCGGATAAACCAACTGCGCCTTTGAAAATAAAATCAAATTCTGTATCCTTCCAGAAAGAACTCACCAACTTTCGATTAATTACCATCAATTTGGTCTCTTGAACCGAAAGAAACGGTAAAAAAAGAGAACCACACATGTCCTTTAACCACCTCCTTTTGCAACTCGATCCCAAACCTCTTAAATTTGCTGAGATTAACTTCATAAAAACACAAAAAAATCACAAAACTTGACCAAGCAGGTAACACGGATCAAGAGGATCGTGCTACACCGGCTCCTTTCCAGTTTATACCCAAAATTTTCCCCAATTCTGAAGTATTTTCAGACTCACTCTTTCCATCACCATTTTCGATTAACCATCTTCTTACTAAATTTGTCATATTTTGGAGATTAGAATCTGAAATTGAAGTACCTGTAATCCTCCCTGCGGAGCTTGATGAAATGGGAAAGACACCAATATCTTTCAAAACCGATTTACCTTTTTTCTTTACCTTCTCCAAATCATTTTTCTTCAAAATTTTTGTGCAATCGAACCCAAGAATATCTGCAAGAGCTTTATCTTTTTTATGTATACCAACATTTGATTACGCGGTGAATCGGAGAAACAATGAGTTCAGATTAGATGCGAGACACACCCGATCCACTTGTTATTAAAACATCCGCCTTATATAGAAAATTCTCTTGGTGAATTTAAGTCAGGGGTCGAAGAATATGGGTCATCACATAAACTGTCTGGAACTGAGGTTATTTCATTAGAGGTCACTTGATTTATAGCTGAGCCCCCATCTGCTACATGCTTCGGAGCAACAAAGGTATTATCCACATGTGAATTAATTAAACCTTTTTTCTGACCACATTTTTGCAAGTAAATAGACCCGCCGCAATTACTGTCTTCCCTAGCCGTCTCTCCTTCAAACGAGGCATCTTCATCAATTATCTGGAACAAATCAAACTTTGATCTTTTTTCGATGTCTGAGTCTTCTGATGCAACGTCTGAGACCGCTTCAAATTCTTCCCCGCTAGAGCTAAGATTTTCCGATGGAGAGCAATCGGAAAGAGGACCAACATGATGAATAGCTTGACATTCTTCCTCCACCTGGATCCAAACTTGATCACCATTAACACTTATTAGTAAATTTTCAGATATATGAACCCCATGATTCAGACGAACTCGGACTCGACCTGCTTCCAAAAAGGACCTATCTTCCGTGACATGATCGACCACCAAAACTTCACCAAAATGGCTTCCGATGGTATGGAAAGATTTCCAGTTCCAGATATTCAAAGGAACACCTCTGCAAATCAACCATGTAAATCTTTCAGTCTGAACATTCTCTTTTGTCCACGGGCCAACCCAATCGAACCAATCACCCATACATGATCCTCCGTTAAGAAGAAGATTATTCCGATGACTGAAACTCTCACATTCCACTAACACCTGCAAACCTCCGAGAAATTTGACAGTGCAGTTTTCAAATCCTTCATTTGCCAAGATCGATTTATGAGTATTTAATACCCACTTACCTCCTAATTATCCATAATTAAATAAAAGTAAAAGTAGTAAAATTCTAGGTTTTATTTTTATTTTTTAAACCAAGATTTCCAATTTTACCCTTATGTAAATTTCATGGATATTACATTGAATCTGAAAATTCAATTAATATGGGCAATTTCCTTGAGCTACTGAAATTGTTGGGAGACGACAATGAAGAAATTAATAAAGTGGTGTGTAATACTCCAAGAAATAACAAGCATACACATCATGATATTCAGAAGCAGATAGTGAATGCAACTGCGAAAGAAAACAAATGCAATAATACAGGATCTTGGGGATGCATTTTTCTCAATCTTAGTGGATAAATCACGTGATATTTTAGCGAAAGAACAAATGTCTGTCCTATTTCACTATGTGGATAAGAAAGGGTTAGTAATAGATCGGTTTCTAGGAGTTGTCCACGTTCCTAATACCGCAGCTGTAACCTTGAAGAGTGCAATATTGATGTGTTATTTTCGAAGCATAATTTAAGTTTCTCGAGAGTCCGTCCGTGGGCAGGGTTATGATGGAGAAAGTAATATGAGAGGTGAATTGGGTGGCTTGAAAACTCTTATCTTGATGGAGAATAGTAAAGGTCTTAATCAAGAGACTAACTTGAAGCGAGCAGGTGATACCGGCCCGTTGGGGATCACATTATGGTACAACCATAAACATGATTTTGATGTTAGTAGAGATGGGATTGTCTAATGTTTATCCGTTGCAACATCAAGTGTAGAAAGATCTTAATTTCTGAGCAATGAAAATTGTTAAAAGCCGCTTACGCAATCAAATGGAAAATAAATGGTTGAATGATTGCATTGTGACTTATGTCGAAAAGGATGTATTTGACAGTGTTAGTAATGAGTCTATTATGCAAGGGTTTCAGAATGTAGCACATCGTCGACCACAATTGTAAAATCATTTGATGTAGGTTGGGGCCTGTTTATTATTTTTTTTATTTTTTATTTTATTTATCCCAAACAAGGGCTTGTATTTTTATCCCAAGCAGTAAGTGAAGGTCTTTATATAAATAAAAGACTCACATGTATTGTTATAAATGTTTTGAAGTCCATTTTATGTATTTTGTCTTCTGTTGATCCCTATCCTAGAAGTTTTGAGGAGTATAAAACTAGCAGCCTCCTCTTATTTTGGACTAACCATGTGTAAGTGTATATTTTGTACGAATGAAAGTTGGGAAAAGTATTTTGTTTTGTTTTGTTTGTAAGGCAGAGAAACTTTCTATTTGTGAATCTGTGATTATAACTTGTTTTCAACGTCATCACAAATTACCCTTTGAAATCTGTTTTAACGTAATTTAGACTAAAGTTCTTTTCTAACATTAGAAATTAGAAGTACGGAAAAAAAATACGATGATCTTTCTTTCTCGATTCTTGTCATCGTCAAAATTCTTGCTGCGGTATGCATTAGTCGAGGAGAGGCGTCTCAATTGAAATCAGATTTTTTTACGATGTAATTTTGTTGCTAAAAATATATAAAAAAGATATATATTATTAATATTTTCACTGTATCTTTAAACTTGTTCTGGTGCCTCCGGGAAATTTTTTTGGATCCACCCGTCTAGATATTATGGATAAATAGGATAGATTTGAATATGTAATAATATAGCTTATCCCGTCACCATCAACTACATTTAACTCCTACCGCGTACTTTTGGCTTTTTAACCAGGTTGAAACAAGTATAACTTGCTTTTTTATAATCGATAGAATCTAAAGATAAAATTATGAATTTTCTATTTATAAAAATATTGTTGTTATGACGGATCGATCAAGATTGATGACGATTGTGAGTAAAGATAAACAATTAACAAGTAAACAAACATAGAATCAAGAAGAACACAGATTTAACGTGGTTTAGAAAATGTGCGACAATATTTCTGCGAATGACGAGGATTATATTATTATCACGAGAAAGTTACCATCTACAACGATTACAGATGGTATTTATAGCTTTGGGAAACCAACCCTAACCGACTAAACAGCCAAACCAGATAATGACTGAAATACCCCATAAGTAACCTTATCCAAAATGGAAAGCCACGCAAACGTGTTCCCCAAGCATTACTGAAAGCAAACTCAGCAAGCCATAACTCAGCAGATGGTCAATCTACCGACTTCATTCAACCGAACATCGGACTTCAAAGAGATGCCTTCATACCTGGCGATCACCGTAGTTTCACACAGATTCACGAGTATCATACTATGCTGACCAAACTCAGCAGCATAGTTTAAGTCACAATTACAATTATGTATCCCCATATAAATTTTACCCTTCTTCTTAGATATTTAATTAATAAAACTCAGTATGACATAATGAATTAGTAAACACAATAAAAATAGGCGGCTTCTATCGGCACCTTTTTAATTATTATTTTTTATTTACTACAACACTCCACAAAATCACTAAAGGCACCACGTATATATTAATTAAAATTTTCTAACATTTACATTCTAGTCCCTTATGTTTAACGAACTTTATAAATAAACCTTTAAAAACAACATAATTATAAACCTAAACCCCCTAATACTTAATAACATTCCATAACCCCAACCCTCATAACTCATTTTCCTCTTCTCACATCCAAAAAAAAACCAATAAGTTAGAGCAAAAACGCCGGCGGCTTCACCGGAGTAGCACAATTTGAGCAAAATTTCAAGATTCACTCTTTTACTTGCAAGTTTCATTTTTATCCTCATTAAATCGATGGGTTATTGAAAGATTGAAGTATTTGCTTCGTTTGGGTCTC
Organism: Gentiana macrophylla; assembly: GCA_026214975.1. Lineage (NCBI taxonomy): Eukaryota > Viridiplantae > Streptophyta > Magnoliopsida > Gentianales > Gentianaceae > Gentiana > Gentiana macrophylla. Next base: position 26,129,348 of record CM047809.1, on the reverse strand, counting down.
AAATCACTGGTTTTTGTGTGTTTTTATTTGATTCTGCGTCTTTCCGATGGGCTCGAGGTTGAAGACGACGATATCTGCAGGAACGTCAGCATGGCGGACGCTATTCACTCTGGAATAACGTCGATGTTGTGGACGTTGGCTTCCTTTATGTAAAATAGAAGAAGACACTGAAACGTCGGTGTTGTTGACGTTAATGTGTCTAATAAACGTCATTTGCCCTGACGTTATCTATCAGATTGACAACTTGCTATTCTTCAGGATAACGTTGGTCACACTGACGTTGTTGTTCTATGGTAACATTGGTTTCACTGACGTTTCAGGGATTTTTCCATTGTTTTGAACAATCTAGTAACATTTTAACTCATGGACATAAAATCTAAGTTTGGTAATGTAAGTGTGTTACTTAAAAATATACCTAGGTGTGTTTTGCCCATTAAGTGTGTTGTGTCGACCCGATAATATAAAGCCGTGGGATCTCTTTGCTTTAACAGATTGTCACCTGTTTACAAGCCTTGGGATCTCTTTGCTTTTTTTTGTAGACTGGCTTACCTGAATAAATTCCATTAAGAAATGACCAATGATATCAATTCTTAATATCTTCCATAAGTAGATATGCCAAGGATATCCATTTCTTAATAGACTTATTCAGGCTTGACATTATTTGCATAAAATGGTCTGATGTCCCCCTCTATTGAAAATTGGGAGTCTATCAACGAACAATTAAAAGAACTCACAGTATAAGAACTTCAGCTATTAAAACAACACTTGTTGATCGTACAAGAACTTCAGGTATGTAGTATGGATCAAGGTACTAGTTCTGTCTTGTGTGATTGGTTATGTTTGGCTTGAGTATCCATGTTGTCTTATTTTGGAATGACATGCGGACCGATTCTAATTCAAATTCCGATTCCCATTCTTTTTAACCTATTGTGAAGCAAAATGGAGCATTTTTCATAGTTCTTATGGGCGGTTTCGCAACAAGTTTGGTACGTCATTATTAATTAACTTATATTTTTATTGCTTATATTATGATTGAACTAATGTGATAAGTTTCTTTCTTCATAGACACTAACTCCAACATGCATTAATAGTTTGAATGACATGCTGCGGAACCTAAATATGGTTGTTCTCAATAGCCGAATAGAGACATGGGAAGTGAGGGTTGGAGTGACCGATGATGGACTTCCTCATTTCTTTGGGGACGGTTGGGAAGAATATGTGGCTGCTCATGAATTGAAAGAGCGGGAGTTCATAGTGTTTGAACATAGAGGGAATTTCACTTTCGGTACTATTGTGTTGGATCACACTTCCTGTGAGAAGACTTTTCTACTTTCAAGAGTGAAGATGATGTTGTAGATGATGATGCATGAAGAGAACAATGGTAACCCAAATCCCGTTTTGAGAGGCACGCTAGCAAACTTAGTCTTTTCACGTGGTTATGTGGTGAGATATGTTAAAATATTTTTAGTTGTTTTCTTGTTTTATGTTTTTCCCTCATTGCACTTTCTAACACTATTTAATTATGTTTGTAATTGGTAGAATATTTCAATAGCATTTTCTATATTAAACGTCATGTTGCGAGATAAGACTGTGGAGTTGCGAAGTGCCACAGGGGAATCCTGGACGGATAGACTTGTAGCTTCTATGGCACCCTATCAACAAGCCCGTTTAAGGGAGTTAAATGATTTCCTTAGGGACAATGACCTCAAAGTTGGAGATACATGCAGCTTTGAAGTCGTTGATCAGCCTATAGAAAATCATATCATGTTTAATGTGGGGTTAATTAGATGTTGATGGACAATGTCATTAAAACTCTAGATTATTTTGAATCATTGTATCACGTTTGGATTACTTGTCGATCCTTTTTATTTTGTTCATTTGGAACTGTTGTATTTATCATTTTTGAATTGAGTTTGGATTACTTATGGATCATTCTTATTTTGATCATTTTGAACCGTTGTATTTAGAAATGTTTGGATATTTGTTTGAATCATGTTTAGATGATGCAAAAACATCAACACAAGTATTATTAGTACTGGGATCCAAAACATCATCAAATATGACATTGCTAATTAAAGATATACCAACGTCAAGAGTACTGACGTGGGGTCCAAAACGTCATCAAATGTGACGTTGCTAAAGACATACCAGCGTCAAGAGTACTAACGTATAGAAAACAAAAGCACATTCGGTTCTTCTGACATACCAAGTGTGACGTTTTTTTTTCAAGATCAACTTCTCATTGGTTGGCATGTTGTAAACAGAAGCATAGTCAATTCTACAGTCCGTAACGTCACCGGACTTGACGTTGGTTTTTAAGTACAACGTCGGGGTTGGGGGAGTTGTAAAAACAAAAGAATATTCGGTTACGGGTAGGTGTACGTCACCACGGCCGGCGTTTATGCGCACCACGAGCGCCGATCGTCTTGGCGTCTTACGGGTTGCCTTTCGGAAAATCCAAAAGCCGATCATAAAATTCTATAAAACTACATATTTTCCATAATTCATGGTGTTTGAAGCCATTGATCATGGTGTTTCGGTGTTACCTTATTACATGCTCAAGATTATCAATCTTGATTCCATTTGTGCTTCCATATACCTTGAAAATGATATTTGGGTGATGATTTTGATGTGATGAAAAACGTTGCAGTAGAAGGTTGAAGAAGATGAAGATGAATTTTGATGATGAAGAAGGTTGAAGAAGATGAAGATGAATTTTGTTAATGAAGATGAAGTTGAAGATGAAGATGAATTTTGATGATGAAGATGAAGATGAATTTTTTTCGGAATGAAGAAAAATGAATTTTGATGATTATTTGGATGAAGATGAAGTTTGTAGATTGTTATGGATGTATGTTAATAGTTGCGGATTATAATATTTAATTTCAATTTTAAAATTTATGGTATAAGAAGTCATTTTTTCATTTTTTGGGTAATGCCTAAAGTAAAAAAAAAATAATAAAAATACTATGATGATGCAATTAGTAATTTTTTTTTTGAGCACGCAATTAGTAATTTAAAGAGTTCGAAAACAAGCGTGGTGGTAATAGTTAAAGTGTGGTGTCGATAGAACCCGCTAAAAGTAGTGGCTCATAAAAGCTTTCCCAATATGATGTTGGGGCGGTGGAGGATATAATTGTCTATTGATAGTTCGATCATCATACGTAGTGGCTGACGTTTATTAATGCATAATCACACACAGTTAACTAACTTTTAGCTCACCTAACTAATAATTATTTTAATTAATAGTCACTTCAGTGTTCTTAATCATGAATTATTTTACGATGATGATGTGATATTAGAAGGCATAACTATAACAAACATGGAAAGTTATTTTTTCCAAAAAAAAAAAAAAAAAAAAAAAAAAAAAAAAAAAACAACAACAAGAAGATTAGCACGCCACGCGTACACTTTTCTCGAATATGTTAAGTACACAAATAAACTATTCATAAATAAATTTATTTATAAAAATTAATTAACTTTTGGTCACTTACATCAATTAAATAAAGTTAATTCTCGACTGTTTAAATAATGGCAGAGACATCTCAAATATAAATAAAACTTATATCTCGCTGATTCCAAAAGTGAAAGAGGCAAAAACGATGACTGATTTTCACCCGATATGCTTATGCAATTCTACTTACGAGCTTTTATCCCGAACACTTGTAAACCGGTTGAAAGTGGTAATGAATTCTATTATATCACCAGAACAATCAGCGTTTGTAAAAGGCAGGTTAATCACAGATAACATCAAAGCAGCCATCGAATCTTTTTCACTCGATGAAGCTTGGTAAGAGCGGGTGCAATAATCATATGGCCTTAAAATTAGACATGGCGAAAGCTTTTGATCGCGTCGAGTGGGGCTTTCTTCGTCACATACTCGAAGATAAGAATTTTCCTCCTTCTATAGTTGCAGTGATTATGGTATGCATCTCCTCACCGTCATATCAGGTTCTTATAAACGGGAACCCATCCCCATCTATTCGGCCTACACGAGGTATCCTGTAGGGCGATCCATTATCACTTCTCCTCTTCATAATATGTGCAGAAGGCCTATCGACAATGATTAGGAGAGCTTCTTTGGCTCATTCATTTCGTGGAGTAACATTTGGGAAGCACAGTGCTTTTGAGTTAACACACTTATTTTTCGCGGACGACAGTTTGGTATTTGTTGAAGCAACCCCAGAATCATGCCACTCAATAAATTCTATTTTGGAGGAATATGAAGCATTGCCAGGGCAAAAAATTAATCTTCACCTGTTTTCTTTAGTAAGCGAGTTAGCTAAGCAACCAGAGAAAACCTCTCTTCTTTGCTCAACATCCCAATAAGCAATGGAATAGGGAAATATTTTGGGCTCCCATTTGTAATTGGAAGATCCAAAATGGAGATTTTTGCCTACATAAAGGAGAGAGTCCAGAAAAAACTTCAAGGTTGGAAAGGAAAATTCCTATCTCCGGCTGGTAAAGAGATCCGCATAAAATATATTATACAGGCCCTTCCTCAGTATGTTATGCGGTGTTTCTTAATACCAAAGACTCTCATTGAAGATCTAGAAAGATTAACCCGAAAGCTCTTCTGGGGATCCTCAGAAGGCCATGATCGAATACACTGGAAGTCATGGAGCACCTGTTGTCAAACAAAAGGAGAATGAGTGCGAAGCTTTCGCGACCTTGAGTGCTTCAACCTTGCTATATTGGCAAAGCAAGCATGGAGAATTTCGAATGACCCCACATCCTTATCGGTGAATGTCTTAAAAGAAAAATACTTCAGCTGAAAGGAATTTACTTCAGCCTCTCTTACTAGCACCCCATCAGAACTTTGTAGGAGTATCATTCGTGGTAAAGAGCTTCTTTCTCACGGTCTTCGGTGGAAGGTTGGAAAGGGGGATAAAATAGATATTGAGGATGACCCATGGCTGCCAGCTGAGCCAAATTTTCATGCCCATGCAAATTTGACGCCCTTCCATATAGGAAAGTAAGTTGTCTTGTAAACTCTTGCACTCGGCAATGGAGAGTTGACTTGGTCCGGGAAGCTTTCAACCTTTTTGAAGCCCAGAAAATGCTATCAATACCATTATCGCCTAGCACCAAAGAAGACAGATTTATCTGGCATTTTTCTGAAAATGGATGCTACTCTGTCAAAGCAGGTTATTCTTTAGCTTATGAATTGAAGATGAAATTGACCTCCAACAAGCCCTCCCCTTCCGAAAATCATATGAACCCATGGACGCATCTTTGGAGAATTCGAGTGCAACCTAGAATTTTGCATTTCCTTTGGACAGTTTTTCAAAATGCCTTACCCACCAATCTAGCCCTCCGAACCAGAGGAGTAGATGATGGATTATGCACAGTCTGTTCCCGAACAGAGGAAACAATATGACATTGTCTCTTTGAATGCGAAATTCCGAAGGTGATTTGGTCACAATATCACAAGGGTGAACATCTTAGAAAGCTGAAAACTCATTCAATGCTTCAAGTGCTCGAGGAGCGGATTCATATAAAAGATGATAGGGAAATTGCTCACATGGCTAGCTTATTGTGCCATATTTGGAAAGCTAGAATTGATCCGGTCTTCAATAAGAAACACGTCCATGTAGGTACGACTATTACACACTCTTTGGCCGAAGCTGAAACTTATTTAATTGCCAACTCAAAGGCTCGAGGGTCTGCTTCAAATCAATTTCCTATGGTAAAATGGAAGCCTCCACCTACGGAAATTTTGAAATTTAATGTCGACGCGGCTTTTGGCGAGAACGTCACAACTATTGGTGGACTCCTTCGTAATAGCTGGGGGGCCATTTTACGATGTTTTTTCCAAAAAAACTAGAAGGGAAATATGACGTTCCAGTTGGAGAGGCCTTTACACTTTATAACGCTTTGGTGTTGGCTCTTTCTTGGGGTTTTCTCAAGGTATCGTTCGAAGGAGATTGCCAATCTATTCATCGTCGTCTAACCGACCAAGTGGAAGATTTATCTCAGGTGGGAAGTATCATCGAGGATTGTAAAGCTCTCCTCCCAACATTTATCACAGTTTCCTTTTCCTTCACAAAAAGTCAAGGAAATATCCCTGCACGTTTACTAGCCAGAGAAGGTCTTCATTTTATTGGATGTATGGAATGGTGTACTTCCCCCCTTCTCATGTATTATTTGCTTGTATTGCGGATGTTGTTTAATAAAATTTGCCTTTTCCCCTAAAAAAAAATAATTTTAAGTTAACATATTCTCTGGGGGAATTAGGGAAAATTATAAAAATGTTTTCTAAATTAGTGAATATGACACATTTTCAAACTTTTGCATAAATAAACAAAATTATTAAAAAAATGGGCTGGATGCCACTGATAAGAAAAATACAACATATTTTAATGCTAATCCATCATTTTTAAACACTTATATCTCTCAATCTACAACTCGAAACCTATTTCACATTTTTTTTATAAAAAAAATTCATACTCTTTATTTGAGAGACCACATCTACTATTTTCCTACGTAATTTCCGAAAATCCACTATCGAAATTCACTGTTTTTCTGGATTCATTGGTAAGATTCATTGAGTGAATTTTGACAGTGAATCTCACAAACAATGATGTAATGATATTGAACCAAGTCTCAAAACGAAGAGCATGAGAAAATAAAAAATTTAGTGAAATTTTCATGACGTTTGACGATCAAAATCAAAAGATATGAGTGTTTGAAAATAAAGGAGGAAAGGGAAAAAAAATTAAGCTATAAATAATGGGGGAAGTGGTTTAAAAGGACAAAAAAGAGTGAAAAAATAGGAATCAGGACAGTGGAAATATAAATTGGGTGATAAGGACAAATCCATTATTCATAACCCCAAATCCAACATTTGCTTGATGATGGAATTGACACGAAATATAATGTTTTATTTATCAAAGTGGAACAATGATATATTCTTTTTATCAGAGAAAAATATTCCATTTGTCCTCTTTACATATTTCTATGTTCAAATTGTCCTTTTTGACAATAAACCCTAAATAATGTAATAGTTGTTGTTCTTCACCCTATGAAAATTATTTGGGTGTCCTTTTATTTAAAAATATTTCAAAAAGTGTCTTATTTTCTAATTATCTATATTCCCTATTTTACGGATAATTTTTAGGATTATATAATTTCTATCCAAGATGAAATCCATAAAATTAACTAATTTATAGAATCGAGATTAATGTGGCAGAAATAAATGAAATTTTACAGAATTTGGATGAGTACAGTAAATGTAAATAAAATTTACACGATTTGTATTTTCCACTAAAAAAATAGAGTTCAAATTCTTTAATTTATTGAATCTTGATGAACTGAGTTGGTATAAATAAATTTTTTTTACAGATTCTGGATGAGTGCGGTAATGTAAAGAAACTTACATTATTTGTATTTTGTTGGTCCCAGAGAAGGGTGAAACTAGAGTCGGCGGGGGGTGAATGACTCTAGTTGGAGTTTAAAACTTTTCTTTTGAAAAAACTTTTGTGCAGCGGATTAGCCTTCTAAACATATGTTTTCAAAGTATAAACAGACACACACAAGATAAAATAAATAACAGAAAGTAAATGCGTAAAGTAAAGTGCTGAAATTAAATAACACAAAAACTTATAGTCGTTCAAGGTGGTGTAAATCCTTAATCCACTACTCTCCTGTGATGATTGGAGAAAATTCACTATCGTTTTTCACCAATAAAATAGTTAGATTGTCCTTGGCTACATAAGCTTCACAATCTGAGTTATCACTTCCTAGCAACACATGCTTCAGTGATTAAACTATTCACCCACGGCTCCTTCAGATGATATCCTTCAGCAGCTACACAAGTCTGCAATTCCTTAAATCTATGATTCAATTGTCTAAGTCCTTGAGGACAACAAAAATCCTTTCATTGGTTAGTAAATATCTAGATGAGATAAGAGAGGTGTGAATTCAAGAATTCACAAAAAGATCTAGTCCAGAATATATGAATCTTTAAGGCTATGTTTTTCTAAATTTGAATATCTGGATGTCTTAAAGATTAATAATATGAAGGCTTGGAAATTTATGAGTGTGGGCAATTAGAAATTCTCAAGATCGTCCGATCCTTTTGCCCTTTTGTTCATGCCTTCTTATTATAGCCAAGGTTTATGTGAATTTGAATTTCCGTCTATTGGCTAATTAAAGTGGAGGAAATAATCCTTGATCATGTCTTTTTTTCTTTCTCCTTGATTTGCGTGATCCAGATTTTATTCCCAACATTTATCTCAAAATCCATTCTTGATTGATTCTACATTAAATGCCCTGTCTCCCACATTTTCCATTTTTCTGAACTGTCTTTTCTGCTTCCGTCAGCTTAGTTGATCAACTGGCTCCAATTCTCTTACTTCGCTGATTCTTGTGTTCTGTTAGATAACTCTTTTATCTCTTAGACAGCTTTCTTCTTGTTACTTGGCTGATTCACTATGTTATTTTTGCTTTACTTTGCTTTTTATACTGATTAGAACTTCTGAAATTCAGTTCACTTGGCTGGTACTCCTATGCTGGTTTTATATCAGCGGATTTGATATTAACTTCACTGGCCCCTAATTTGGGTGAGGTCAGTGTACACCAATTTTTCGAAATAACAATGTGCATCACTTAACTGATATCTTAGACTTACCCAAGGTCATCACAGACTTCCTTGGTTGTAAGTCAGTCCATAAGTCTTCACTCAACTGAGTCTGAATCCTCAGCCTTGTTACTCAGCTAATCTTACATCTTCACTTCTTTGACGAGCCGCCTATCGACTATTCATTAAAGGAAGCATGCGAATGAACTTATAAAAATGTCCGACTCTTAAGAAAAACTTATACAATCAATTCTAACTTATATCAGGCTTGCTATAACAACCAGCATGACCATCATCAAAACTTATAAATGTTCCTAACAATTTCCTCTTTTTGATGATGCCAACACCATATATGCACGAAAATAAGTAGAATTTTGAGAAATAATTAAATCAAGGAAACATCAGACTTTATTCATCCATAACAGGGAAAAGATTCAATAAGGAATGAAACAAAAATTATTAATACTACCGATTCATTCACATCTCCTTGTACCTCTTGAACCTGGTAGTGAATCCCTTCTATGTCACTGAAATCAATTTGTGGAAACTTCTACTTCAAGTACTCCTAGGCAATTCCAAAAGATGGTCTGCTGAAAACCCTTTTGTCATATAATCTATTTAAATCAGGCAGGGTTTTAATGGCTGTTGGATTTTGGAAGTTTTCCACTAGTCTGACCCTTGCTTCTTCAATATGAGAATCAACTTTTCTTAAATATTCCACTGATCCTCGTGTGTCATTCTAGAGAAGGGCTTGAACTTCGTATTCATATTCATGAACTCAATTAGTTCTTGGTGATGCATCTTACGGTCTGCCTTTGGTCGGGGCATAAGCTAACCTTTGCTGATCTTTTCTATTGATTGACTCTCCATACGCAGGTCTGCTGGAGGAACCAGATTCCCTCTGAGTTGGTGCTCTTCTTCCTTTAGCGTAGGCACTCTTCAGGTCATTCCACAGTTTGACCATGTCATCATGCAAACTTTTGTCATGTAGACTTAGCCAATCTACGCATGCTTCATCCCGACTTTTATTTTGATAGGAGGTGTCAAAATTTTTCAAGAAATCCTTCACCACTCTGTTGGATTCTTCCTCATGAGTTTCTTTATACTTGTGGGAGGATGATCTTCTTCTGCGCTGGTCTCCACCAGACTGCCTCCTCTGTTTTGAGCTACCAGACTCACAGGCTCTTCACTGGATATGGCCTTGCCCAGATTCTCTTCTCAGTTGTCTAGAGACATTTCTTTGCCGATTCCTTGATTTGTACCTATCATCTGGTTATCTTGTTTGAGGATTTGCGGGATCTCTGCATCTAGCATCCCTGCCTATTTCCCTCTGTTCTTGTAATCTCCTCACACTTTCATCAACTGCAGCTCTATTCTGCACCTCAATTTCTCTTGCTTTGATCCTTTCGGCTCTTTTACCTTACATCAAATTTTGAAAAAGTTGACTATTTTTAGTTGATTCCTTTGTTGGTGATTAAGCTCTATGTTCCCCCTTGTTGGCATTATCAGTGAGGCCTTCAGAAAGTAAAGAATGACTTGCTTGAGTTGTGAGCAACAAAAGTATCTAGCTTTGAGTCAATACTGGTGAATCTGTTGTCATGCTCTTCAAGATTTTGTTTGTGCTCACACAGTTTTTCACCTATTGCTCTAGCTAAGGCGATCATTTCATCCTTAAAGTGCTCTTTTGGCTTGTTGTACCTTGTGTGTTCATTTGGATCCAGCTGAACAAGCATCTTCCCATGTTGTATGATTCCATCATTCTGAGTCTGGATGTACCCAGATACAACTTCAAACCGGTTTTATAAGTATGTTCTCTCATCCTTCAAGGCTGCAATCACATTTCTTAGGCATAGTGCCTGTTTCTTGAACTCGTCTATCATTGAGCCACCACTGTCTGGAAGGTAGAGTTTGATACTCCTGCTATTCCATAAGGTCCAGAGGTAGATGTGTTAGTTGGTTATGCCCCTGTTTCTTTGTCTTTGGTACCTTTTAAAGGTATTCTACCAAAGGAATGAGTGCTTGATTGGTTACCTCAGCTATCTATCTTGGCTGAGTAACATCCTCTCCTGCTACTTCCTCAAGCTTTGAGTAGTATAATATGCTTGTGCAGGGCTGTCCACCATTCATCCTTGCTATGTGCTGGGAATGTTTTTGGGCGGTGTGGACACCTCAGCTGCTGCTGATCCAGTGTCTTATTCTGGTGTTGGTTCAGCTGCCTGCTCAGTGACCTTAGCAGGGGTTTGAGGATTATCCTCAACTGGTGTCATCTGTTCATCTCTGCTTTGGGCCGGTCTTTGGAGAGGCGATATCGATGGTGGCGCGCAATTTGTGCTAGTATGTTGTTGTTTTGCTACGCTTCTATTGTTTTTGCAGTGACTCAAAGGAAGTCAGATTATCATCATCTATGGCTTCTGGTGGTGGAATTGCATCACTACCATCACCTCCACCATCTTGGTCATCATCATCATGATAATCTTCTTCTTCTTCTTCTTCTTCAGATTCTGCCGATCTAGCTTTGCAATCCACAACCTTCTCCTATAGTAGTCACTGATCCATGAGACATACTAGGCTTGTAACACTCCTCTTCATCAAACATGTTATCTCAGTCTGAAAGCTGGATTATGAGGTTCCCAGCTTCCAGTCCAGATAATCTTCAATTCTTTCATCAATATCCCGTTTAGTGATTTGTATTGCTGCTGTAATCTCTTCTTCTACAATCTGTTCCACCATATCTTCACCATCTCCTCTTATTTCCATGCCAACTGGTAATTCTGGATTTATTTCTTCTATTACTGCATCAGTAGTATCTGCTCCTCTTTTTCCTTTGCTCAACAACAACATGATCTGCTTGCTTTCTCTTTTGTGTACCCTTGGCCTTTTTGGTAACCTTGAATATATTTTTGTCCTGGTGCAAGTTGTGCAAATGTATAGGTGCTACTTCCAAACAATTTAACAGGTAGTGAAGGGGTATCCCAGAGGAATTCTTCACCTAAAAGTACATGTTTTAACCAAATTCTTTTCTGCTGCTTTGTTTGCAGCATCAATCTCACCTTGAATCTGTTCTTTCAGCTTTGTGGTTGACCAGTCAAATTCCAGGCTTCTATTGATGATGACCATTAATCTTGTTCTGACCTCAGTCATGGTGTTCATGGAACCCAGTTTACCTTCAATGCATTTGCCAACCAACATACCGAATTCTTTCAATGGTTTCTTTAGTGTAGTCCTTAGGCAATTGAATTTCTTATTTTCTAGAGTTTCATTTTTGCCAATATCCAACCAGAAAGCTTCTTCATTATTACCACATCCTCTGCCTTTGCTGGGCCAGTGGTTGATAGCTTCAAGTGTTGATGTAGTTAGTAGGGTGATTGATTATCGGATCTACCTATTCAGCGTGGTGGTAATCTTATGCGCCACCAAGCGACCATCTTTAGCCATCCTTCCTTCCACAAATTGGGCATTTCGCGGAAGGAGATTAGATTCTCATAGCACATGGCCTTGAATGAAAGGCTTAAGAAGGTCATTAACCCTAAATTTATGCAGCCATCACAGAATCTTTGTGCTTAAATATCGTTTCCACATTCCCTCATGAACATGGAAGGATCGAAAAGAGACCTAGTGAAAATGGTCTTCTTGTATTGTGTAGCAGAAAGAACATATGAGGAAGACGAGGACATATGAAAATTTTGGAAGTTTTGAAAAAAAAATGAAATTTCTGAATGATGCTTGCATGAATAATATGAGAGTGTAAAGTTGCAAAAATGGTGAAGTGTGGCTTATATAGTGGTGGATAGGTGTGAACAGAGATTTGATGGTTGAATTTCAAAAATATTAATCCAGAAGTAATGCGGGTTTATTTGGCATGTTTCTCTGTATCAATATTGCGGTAATTGAGGAAAGTGGGGGAGTGGATCGAGAGAGTAATGATAATTACCGTGAAATGAGGCGTTGCCATCTCTTCCATATTTTCTGACATTAACAGCCTTATTTTAATCCTTGCATCTTATTAAAATAATTTCCACGTGTATAATCTCCCATAATCAAAGCTCCATTATTCCTCTGATTTTCCACATGTATAAATTGTATATCCTTTTCACACTTCTTTTGCAGATTTATCAACGGATATAGTGATTTGTTGATTTTTCATTCAGCTGACATACTAGTTAGCTGCTTTTCCCAGTATGCTGACCAAATCTCCGCTGAGCTATCTCTTTCATTGAGCTCCTTGCTAAATCATCAAAGCGATGTTTCCTACAACCGATTGAGTGAACCCGTTGATCGGTGTTGGCTTTGCCAAGTGAGCGCACCAAAAATGAAAAAGGTCAATCCCGTTGGTGAAATCACTCAACTGGTTCCTTTAGTGTGCTAATGTAGCTTAGTCCTGTTCATTCATACCTAGCTCAGTCCTTAATTTGTAAATTCTTTCATGACTTCGAGGTTTTGTGAATATATCTTCTAGTTGATTTTTAGTTGATATATACTCCATTATGACATCACATTTTTCTACATGATCTCTGATGAAATGATGTCTCACATATTTATGTGTTGTTCTTGAGTGAAGTAATGAATTTTTTGTTATTGATATAGCACTTGTGTTGTCACACAAGATTGTAATTGTCTTTTCTTCAACTCCATAGTCGCTTAGCTATTGGCTGATCCATAATACTTGTGCACAGCAACTCCTTACTGCTATATACTCTGCTTCAGCTGTTGAAGTTGTTATTGAGTTCGGATTTTTGTTGAACCATGATACTAGTCTGCTTCCTAGAATTTGACAAGTTCCTGAAGTGCTTTTTCTATCTACTTTTCATCCAGCATAGTTTGAATCAGAATATGATATCATTTTGAATCCACTATCTCTTGGATACCAAAACCCTACAATCATTGTATGCTTCAAATATTTGATAATCCTCTTAGCTGCTAGTAGATGTGATTGGAATCTTGCACATACTCTGACGATACGGGATTTCACCTCTCCATGTGGAATTATCTAATTGGTCCAACTGACATGTGGAAAAGTCCAAGTGTATTATCCATGTCGGGCCGATAACGTTACGAGTCAGTGATGTCCGCAGCAGTCAGCAGATTCCGCAAGTGTCCCATCTCGAACACCCATGTCGGTGTTATACGAGTCGAGACCAGGATTAAAGCCCAGATTCCTAAGCCCAACATCCAGAGGGTTACTTGGGCAAGGGGAAAGGCCCAGTAAGTGTATTTATGTCAATAGACCAAACCGCCTTAAATTTAGGGCAGAAGAAGGACGTGTGCATATAAATATACAACTCCAGGAACTACGTAAGGCTTGATTCCTGGACATTAGACAGGATACGTAGGCAATCCACGATACATTCTTGGACTCAGCCATAAAACACCAAAAACACCATCTTTTCTACAGTTGGAGCGGTGCATATTCTTTCTTGACTCACCCTTAGATTACACGTGGCCCTGATAATCTGGTGTTGCATTATTTAGCATCATCATACTCCTACTGCAAATGCAATGTCTGGGCTGCTTGCAGTCAAGTGTAGTAGTGACCCAATGATTCCTCTATAAAGCTTCTCATCAACATCTTTTAATTTCTTTGTTCATTTTTTCCAAGTATAACTCTTGCACACATTGGTGTCTCTAATACTCCACTGGTATCCGTGCCATACTTCTTTATCAAGTCCTTGAGGTTTTGCTTTGATTAATGAAGATTCCATCCTTCGTTTGTTTCACTTGTAGTCAATGAAATAGTTGAGTTCACCCATCATACTCATTTGAAATTTGCTTTTCATTAAGTTGCTAAACTTTTCACATAGCTTTTCATCTTCTGATCCAATTATGATATCATCCACATATCTTTGTACAAGTAGGGAGCTGGATCCATCTTCAATCTTGAATAGGGTCTTGTCAAAGGTTCCTTTCCTGTATCCATTGCTGATTAAGAATTGTGACAAAGTTTCATACCAGGGTGCCTGTTTGAAAACCTTGGCTTCTTTGCCTTTAATCTAAAATCTAGGTGGTTGTTCGACATAGACTTCTTCTTCAAGTATTCCATTTAGGAATGCACTCTTTACATCCATTTGGTAGACTTTGAAGTTCTTTTGAGCTGTAAATGCCAGGAATAATCAGATTGTCTCCAACCTTGCCACTGGTCAAAGGTTTCATCATAATATATCCCTTCAGCTTGAGAGTATCCTTTTGCTACTTGTCTGGCCTTGTTCCTGACTATTTCTCCTTGCTCATCCATCTTGTTTACGAATACCCATTTTGTGCCAATGATGTTTGCATGGTATATTTCTACCCACAAGTTCCCAAACTTGATCCTTTCAAACTCATTGAGTTCTTCTTGCATATTTGTGATCTAATCATCATATTGGATTGCATCATCTATAGTCTTTAGTTCAACTTGTGTGAAAACACATTAGCATACTTTCGGTTATCTTACGGTTCTAAAACACTGTATTCACATCTCTTATGACTTGGTCGGTGGGTGATCTACGAGCGATTGACATCGGTTTGGAGTTGTGCTAGTGCTTATGTCCTCATTTGGTGTTTCCTACAGTGTATCGGTGAGTGCGTCTTCTTTTCTTTTCTTTGAGTTATCAGTCTGCTGCGATTGGTACTAGTACTTATATAAGCTGAGTGCGAGAATCTTGTTTTGCTTTTTTTCATCATACGGAATTGATATCTTCATAGCTAGTGTTTGGTTTGTCAAACACTACATGAATGGATTCTTCAATCACCAATGTCCTCTTGTCCAGGATTACGAATGCTTTCTTTGGTATCGAATATCCCATAAAAATGCCTTTATCAATTTTTTCATCAGAAGTACTTAGCTGACCCCGATTGAGGACAAAACATTTGGCTCCAAACATGTGTAGATGTGATATGTTTGGTCTTCTACAGTTCCATAGCTCATACGGTGTATTCCCATGATATTTGTTGATGATTGATCTATTTTGTGTGTAACATTCTGTGTTTGTTACTACAAACCAGAGCCTCTTTGGTAGGCTTGCTTCTGCAATCATTGATCTGACAGCCTCCTTGAGTGTTCTGTTTCTTCTCTTTGCTACTCCATTTTGCTATGAAGTCCCTGCAACAAATAACTAATGCATTACTTCATTTCTTCACAGTAATTCCTAATTACTTGATTTAGGAATTATGTTCTTCTATCTGATCTGATTTTGACAATCTTTAGATCTTTTACACTCTATAATCTTTTTAACAGGCCTGGAAGCTTCTTTAGAGTTTCCTTCTGTTTGTTCATAAATACAGTCCAAGTGTATTTGGAGAAGTCATCAACTACTACTCGGGTGTACTTCTTTTCACATACGCTCACTGGTGTGACTGGTCCAAAAAGATCCATATGTAAAAGTTGTAATATTCTTGTTGTTGACTGATGAGGTTTTGATTTGAAGGAGCTTTTGATTTGCTTTCCATTCTGACATGCATAACATAAGCTCTCCATTTTGAAAGTTGTATCTGGTAAGCCTTCCACCAATTTGATTTTTGCCCTCTTGTTGATGGATTTTAAGTTTAGATGGTTGAGTCTTATGTGCCATATCCAGTTAGGTGACTGCTTTGCCTTGTCCAGCAGACATGTCTCTGCCTTAGCTGTGCTCAAATCTACCACATACATGTTGTCTATTCTTTAAACTGAAAGTACAATAGTGTTTTTTACTTGTGGATCACTTTGCATCCTTCCTTGTTGAAGTGCACATTGTAGCCCTTGTCACAGAATTGACTGATGCTCAATAAGTTGAAGTTCAGTCCCTTGACATAAGCCACATTCTGGGTCTTCAAATGATTCTTTAAAGTGTGTCTTCCCCCTTAGTCTTGTTAGGATTCTCTTTGCCTCCAAATGTGACTTTGGGTCCATCAAAAGCTTTAAAACAAGTCAACCAGTGCTTGCTTCCAGTCCTATGTCTGGAACATCCACTGTCAATATACCAGACATCCTACAAAATAGATCAAACATTTTTAGGTACCTAACACTGTATGGGTTCATGCTTGTTAGCAATCATGCCTCCTACCCCAAGTGTGTATCCAAAGGATCTTTTTCTTGAAGGGTTGAAGTCATCAACCTCATAGGTATAAGGCATGAGAAAATAGCTTTTAATATTTCCATCATAAGTATTATTGTATACCTTCTTGCCTCTTGGATTTTTAGCATATTGCTTCACTCTCAAGTATACATGAGGTGGTTTGCTCTCAAATTGTCTTATGTATCCAGGTCCAGGTTTATGCTGGTTTTTCCTGAATCCAGATGACTGCCATTGAGCTGGTCTCTGTCTGTAAGAAGGTGGTGAAACATTCTAATCATCCTTTGAATGGTAAAGTCTTCTTTTACCTTTCAACATAGTTTTGCCTTTAGTAGGCTGAACATAAGATGACTTAGCTTTCTTTTTCACTGCACTTGTTTGTGTCTTAGTTGGTTCAGGATGAGTATTGGACCTAATAGTCTGTCCTTTTCTAAATCTGGGACCAGCTTTGGTGTTTGATTAAGATCTATGCTGACTATTATGTCTTTTCTCTTCTTGGCTCTCTTAGCCAAGACCAGATCTGGAACCAAACCTTTTTGGGGCGTTTGTAAGCTGGTGTTGAGCCCGTCTCAGCTGAAGTCTTCTCTGCTGGTGTGGATGTTCCCTCAGCTTGTCAGTCAACATCAGATGACTTGTCATCTGTCCTTTGTTGACCAGGTGAGTGAACTTCTTTATCAACTGAGTTAGTCTTCAGCATTTCCCATTCTTTTCTTAATCTATTATCCTCCTTTCTTAAATCTTCATATTCTTTTTCAAGATTTTCATGATTTATTTGAATTTCATCAAATTTATTCAAGAGATTTTGAATTAGATCTTCAGATTTAATTAGTTGAATAGAGGATTATGCAATATTAGAACTAGTTGCATTATATGAGGATGCACAAGATAGTGCCTCTGTTTCTTCTACATCTTTTGCCATTAGACATCGGCATGATTTTTTATCCTCTGAGCTGGATTGAGTTGGTGCCGTATTCGCTACTTGTTTCAGCCATTAATGCTCTCCTGCTGTTTTTCTTATCAGATGAATGCATATTTTTGTCAGTTTATTTGTGCCTCCTCTTCTCTTCTTCTTTGTCTTTCTTTTCTTCAGGGCAGTCAACTTTGTAATGCCTTTTATTTTTGCAGTTGAAGCAATGGACCTCTTCATATCTTTTCTTGGTGACTTGGTTGGATGAAGATTTGTTCTTAGATGATGAGCTCCCCTTGAATTGCTTCTTATTGAACCTGTCAAAATTTCTAATCATCAATGCAATCTTCTCTTTGAGTTCTTGAGTGTCTTTCTTGACCTTTATCGGCCTACACCTTACTCTCTTGTGGTGCTATCGGTCTTATTTGTCTTTGTGTGCCTCCACTGGTCCACCATCTTCATTGTTTAGCTTAAACTCTTGAACTTTTAGTTTTGACATCAGTGTCAATGTGTCCATTTTATTGAGATCAAGAGTGCCCTTCAAAACTGATGTAGCAATCTTCCGTATGTCAGTTAGAATTCTTAGGATCTTCAAGCAAACCTCCTTTTGAGGGTATGTGTGCCCAAGCTGCTGCAATTCACTGATTATACTGGAGAATATGATACCCATTTGTTCAATGGATTCACCAGTCTTCATTTTGAAATTTTGAAATTTCTGTTTTGCAAAAGATAATTTATTTTCTCTAATTGATTCTGAACCTTCATTGATGAGGGCTAATTAATTCCACATCTCTTTTGCTGTTTTACAGTCCTTGATCCACATGAACATATTGTTGTCCAAAGTTTTCATGATCATGTCTTTAGGAACATATTCAAGGTTGACTCTTTTCCTATCATCTTTGGTCCATTCACCTTTTGGTTTCTCTTTTGATCTCCCTTGATCTGGACCAGTTATGATGTTATCATTATCTTGATTGGTCTATCATTGATTACATCAAGAATCTCCTCATGAGTTGCTGCTAGATGAGACAACATTCGAATCTTATATTCATCAAAATTGTTAACATTTATAATGGGAACTTTAGACATAAATCCCTGTGATTCCAAGAGTATAAATATATCTATCAAAAATTTGAATACTTTGAAAATTAAAAACGATCTCCTTGATACCAGAAATTAGATATGAACATGTTCTGATACAAAGAACACTGCTCTGATACCAATTGTTGGTCTGAGAGAAGGGTGAAACTAGATTCGGGGAAGGGGTTGAATGTCTCTAGTTGGAGTTTAAAAAAATTTCTTTTGAAAAAGCTTTTGTGCAGTGGAATAAACCTTCTAAAAATATGTTTTCAAAGTATAAACAGACACACACAAGATAAAATGAATAACATAAAGTAAAGTGCTAAATTAAATATCACAAAAACTTATAGTGGTTCAGGATGATGTAATTCCTTAATCCACTCTTCTCCTATGATGATTGAATGAAATTCACTATCGTTTTTCACCAATACAATAGTTAGATTGTCCTTGGCTACACAAGCTTCACAATTGAGTTATCACTCCCAGGAAACATATGCTTCAGTGATTAAACTCTTCACCCACATCACCTTGGATGATATCTTCAGCCCGACTATCACAACTCTTCAATTCCTTCTCGAGAAATCTACGATTCAATTGCCTTAGTCCTTGAGGACAACAAAGTCCTTTCACTGATCAATAAATCTCCACATGAGATAAGAGATGAGTGAAGTCAAGAATTCACAAAAAGAACAATCTAGAATATGTGAATCTTTAAGGCTCTATTTTTCGAAACATGAATATCTGGATATGTCTTTGAAGATTAATAATATGAAGGCTTGGAAATTTTGCAGAGTGTGTGCACTTAGATATTCTCAATATAGTCTGTCATTTTGCCCCTTTATTGATGCCTTCTTTTTATAGCCATGGTTTCTCTGAATTTGAATTTTTGTCTGCTGGCTAATTAATGTGGAGGGAATAATCCTTGATCATGTCTTGATTTCATTCTCCTTGATTTACGTTATTCTTGATTTTATTCCCACAGTTTATCTTAAAATCCGTTCTTGATTGATTCTGCATTAAATGCATTGTCTCCCGCATTTTCCATGTTTTTAAACTGTCTTTTTTGCTTCTGTCAGCTTAGTTGATCACCTGGCTCCAGTTCTCTTACTTTGCTGATTCTCGTGCTCTGATCGATTAATTTCTCTTATCTCTTAGCTAGCTTTCTTCTTGTTACTTTGTTGACTTCACTGTGTTGTTCTTGCTTTACTTTGCCTTTTATACTGATTAGAACTTCTGAAATTCAGTTCGCTTGGCTGGTACTTCTCTGCTTTTTTTCTTCAGCGGATTTGATTTTAACTTCACTGACCCTTAATTTGGGTGAGGTTAGTGTACACCAATTTTTAGAAATAACAATATGCATCACTGAAATGATATCTTAGACTTACCCAAGGTCATCACAGACTTCCTTGGTTGTAAGTCAGTCCATAAGCTTTCACTGAACCGAGTCTGAATCCTCAGCCTTGTTACTCAGCTGATCTTCTGTCTACACTTCACTAAGCTGGCCTATCAGATTATTCATTACAGTGCTTGTCTGACTCAACTTATACAAATGTCAGACTCCGAAAAAAACTTATACATTAAATTCTAACTTATATTAGACTTTCTATAACAGCTAGCATGTCCATCATCAAAACTTATAAATATTCCTAACATATTTCACAATACAAAACAAAGTATCGGTTATAGTGTTATTTTTTCTAAATTTAAATGGTAGAATCTTTAAAATATAGTTTTTAAAACACTTACAATATCTACTTCTAGTGCTCTTAAAAGCGTAAAATTAAGTTTGTGTCTAACAAATTCGGTAACACGCAAATCAGTCTAAAATTTAAGAGAATATACTATTTTCCTTTCTATAGTTATGCTATTATATCTGACCGCGTTTCCGTGTCTGCATAATATAGTTATCATATTTACATATCTAACCGCATACTATAGTCTATCTACCCTATATATTAACTAAAACTTGTCCTTTTTTTCGGTCACCTTGTTCGACTCGCGTAACCAATTTTTTTTGAAAATTCAATTTCGGAATGATGGCGTCTCCAGTGCCGTGTCCGGTGCATGTCCAACACAGAACACGTATGGGGTGTCTGTTCATCTTATCTAATATCATTTCGTTTCAACTTGAGAGTGGTGAATGAATCAGCTTGTGTTAGGTGTGATACCCGAAAGATAATTTTATAATTGTTTTATTTAATAAATGAAATGATATTATTATTCATATTTATTATTCTCATATTCACCGATGTGACAATAGTATTTACACTACAGAAAACCCTAAAGTATATCGTTTATGTAATCACTTAGCTCAGTGTATGGGATATACACGGGAGGATTGAGTTAGTGAAGATGTACTTAAAATACAATTAGCCCGTAGTGAAGTTAATCGAGAGTATCAGGTATCTCCTTTAACGTGCTATTAATGCGCCCAGAACACAATAGGTGTGATTGTCTTATCCGGACTTTCGGTTAAGAGAACCTAGTGGGGCATTTATATATGATAGATATATCATATAGAAATTTGGACCGATTTGATTAGAGTTCACGATATAATTCCGTAATCGAGAAGTCTTATCGAATCAATCGATGATCATATTTATGGATATATCTTAATACGAGGTGATCACGGTCAATTTGCTTGAATCGATTATGAGGTTTGACTTGGCGGTTAAGGATTACGCGAGTGCGTGATCGAATTACCCGTCTTGGCATTGTCTTTGGATTGAGTGAGTAGTACGTGTTATCACATCACGGAATCCATTCCTTCCATTTATGGAAGTAGATAGACATTTCCTTATTTGTTAATCCTAGAAAGCGATCGATAAATGCGAGTTCATATTACAGCGATTAGCTACCCGGTGAGTTGTATGAATTAATTGATCACTAGGGGTTAATGGTAAATAAGGATAAGAGGTTCTAAAAAGGGTTAGCGGTAACTTCCCAATTTAGAATGAGCGATCTATGGAGGATTATTCTATATGTAATGATTATATCAATGGGCGCTTATTATTATTCTCGTGAGGAGATAAATATAATCTCATAATCGGAGGAATACGATCACGGGATTATGGTGGCATATTCTGTGATTGATTTATCGAATATAATTATTCTGTTCGTAAGATAACTATTTATTTGATTTATCGGAGCCGCTGATTATTAGTCCATGGTCCCCAACGTGCCTCCAATATAGCATAGCTATTCTCGGATGTCGAATCCTAATAATATTAATTTAGTTCTTGTTGGACTTTATTAAAACGATATGTGAATTAATTGTTTAGTGGACTATTAAATTTGTTGGGCTAAATAATTAAATATGTGAAAAAGACATTTTTTCATAATCTTGGCCCCATTTAGTGTGTTGGCCGAAAATTATCGTGACTAGGTCACAAGGGAATTTTAGGCCCCCCTCTTGTTTTATGGAACAAGAAATTGTTTTCTTATGTATTAATAAGACATGTGCACAAAATATTTATTGGATAGATATTTGTGGTAAGAAATAAAGATAAATATTATTCTAGATTTGTTCTAGAATATTATGAGATTATCTTTTATTTATTGGATTTATTTTATTTGCAAAATAAAATCCTTGGAGGACAAGGATTACTCTCCTATATAAAGAGAGTTCTCCCAAGCCTAAAATACACTAGAAATTTCGACTTCATCTCTTAGAGAGAGGAAGAAATAATTTTCGGCCAAGGGGAGAGAAAGAGGAAATCTTGGAGATTTTCCGGGTAGCATATCGGGAGGATTCGAGATGAGAATTTCCTTCCACCGGGAGTTGCTTGGATCACACGTGCGGAAGATTAATAAGTAGAGATTTCGCAATCCGGCTCGAACAAATACAATTTATAAAACTCGAAACCTTAGGCAAAACTCACTTTCTAACGGCGATGAACCGAATTCGATCGTAGGTAGTGCGTTCGAGTCGAGTCGATCACGAGGAGATTGAATCGAATACAAAACTTGTGTTAAAATCAGAGGGCAAAGAGTGTATGAACAAGACAAAAGATCGAAGCTTTTACTATTACACGGCATAAATAAGGATCTGAATCAAGACTTTTATCCAGAGTAAATTTCATCAAACTAATGATCTACACAATCAAAACCATATTGAGAGAAAACAAATCGAAATCAAGAAACTCACAATAATGAAGATCAAAACATTGAAGATCAAGACTTTTGAATCCCAAATCAGCAAAAGATATCAACATTTAATTCATACAATGATCCCAGGCACGAACTCCACCAAGCTATCGATCAAATATAGTATTCTACTCTGTTTTAAAAATCTAAACTAAGAAATTGAAATACGAAGTCTAGTATAGAGCTCTAATCCGGCTATTTAGATGTCAACCTGTCATAACAACCGCGAAGCGGCTGGGTTGAGCACCTAAGCCGGCCTCGAACTCAGTCTAGGCCAATAAAAGTCAGAATTCTGTTTCATTTGGTTTAGACGCTCTTAAATAGGCAGAAAATCGCGACTTTGACCTAGTTGGTCCGACCAACTTGGCCCATTTAACTCATCTTCAGTAAATCAGTGATAACTTGTTGTGTAGAGCTTCGATTTGAACGATTCAAGATGCGTTGGAAAGCTCGTTCAATTACCTAAAACTTTCATGCAGACGACTTGGCCAGAAAATGCCTCCAAGATAGGTCAAAATAAAGATTAATGAACAGGCATGGTGAAATACTGCTGTCGGTGCCAAATGCCCGTTTGAGTCATGTCAAACGCCCGTCTGCCTTGAAGTCTGATTCTTGATTAGGGTTTATTTGATCCGAACGAGCATCTGGCCTGCCTTGAACGCTCGTTTGTCTTATACGAGCTTTCTTGAATCGAGCTGAACCTACCCAAACGCCCGTTTGGGGGTCATTTGGACGCCCGTCCAGCTGAAAACATAACTTTCTGAATGATGTATTAACTCTGTGGACGCCCGTCTAACTTTGCCAAATGCCCGTTCAAGGTGGTCTTCCTGCGGACGCCCGTCTGGAGTATGGCCAAACGCCCGTCTGGCTTGATTCCACTCCAAACTTGGCTTTTCTTCCACTATCATCCAACTCTCGGGCCATGAACATGTCTCATAGTCCAAAACATCGCCTTCCGGGTCCTCGAGTCACCTAAGTCCTGCAATAACATAGACGAACAAACACCACGCGTAATCCCGCAAGACAAAAATGCTCGGAAATAAGGTAAATATCGCTAAAAAGGCGGAGTTTACTATCGATGTGACAGTTTAACTCCCCGTGCATACAACTCTCGATATTACTCTCAAACAGGTCTAAATCTATCCAAAACATGCCAATAAAGTGATAAACAGGGGCTAGATCATATACAAAAGTGCAGTGAAGTTGACTCCATCAACTACCCACACTTAGCCTTTGCTTGTCCTCGAGTAAACAGGCGTATTAAAAGATTCCAAGGGATCAACTTCACAAACGCGTATAAAAACACTCACATTTCCAAAGTAAAAGATAAGTAAAACAGTGAATGCAAACATCTTAACTTAATCGTTATCAGACAAACGGAATGTGTATGTGTGAAAATTAGCTTCCAAGTCATAGATCAAATCACCGGTTCGGATTATAGACGCTTAGCTATCGCGACTACACTAAAGCTCATTTTAATAACACCTCCACTAATCGGGACCAACCAAGGCTAAACATGGTCAAGTAGGACTTGAAGGGTTATAATGTTAAGCTCGGGACGGGGTTAATCGAAAGGAAATTTGGGACTGGAGAAAAGAAAATACGAGTGAACCTAATCATCTCATTTACTTTCTATTTGAAAACATACTAAACCACACCAAACTCCTTCGATCTTTCTACATGCATTAACAAACAACTCCAACCTTAACATCATATTTTTTTCATTTCACACATTCCTTCTTTGACTTCAAACTTCATTCAACTTTATTCAACTTTCAATATTTCATTTTCCTTCATTTTCTTTTTCATTTTTTTTTCTTCTTTTTTTTCTCTTTTTTTTCTTTCTTTTTCTTCGAACCACAAGCCTCACTATACGTTCCTCGAGCACCTCCCCTTCATATACTCGCTCGTACTAACCAACTTCTCTCGAAGCACGCACCATCTCCCACCCCACATTTGATTTAGCAAGTGTGTCTAAAGTAACGACTAAGTCCACTCGTAGGGTGATCAAAAGAAACGTGACCAAAAATAAGGCTCACGGTTAGGGTAATACAGGCTAAGTAACCAAAACAGCTCATTTCGGATGGTGGTCAGACCGTCCTATCAAGGCTTAGAGGGGTTACGAGGGTAAAATGTTGGGATTTTGGCTTATTTGGCTCTGGTTAGGTCAAATAAACGCCATGACTGTCATCCCGTGTCCCACCAAGGTCAATCCTTCTATTTCGCCTCAAAGTTATAAAATGGGATCTAGGCAGTCGAATTGTGCTCAAGTATACCATAATCTTCACTAGATCCTAAGGCCCATGAAATTGAAGCTAAACGTGCAAAAGAACTTCCATTTATAAGATAAACCTAGCGTCTTGCTATAAGAATTTACTACTTCGCTAAGTCATTTACCAAGAGAATGTGAAGTTTAAACATGCAAACGGACGTTAAAACCTTGGAAAATTTTAAAATATGACAAAGCGGACCTGAGACTAAGTATATTCTTGAGCGGCATATTTAAACGTACAACTCAACCCAAGCTAAGTCTACCACCCCACACTTTGAATGAAACACTTGTCCTCGGTGTGTGAATGAAAAGAAAGAAGACTTAGCTGTGGACCCGGCAGAAAGGCGTGAACGAATCTCGTGACATCTTCTTATAAGCGCATCCCGTGTACCTAAAGTCACATAGACAGAAAACAACGCAAACACATGCACGGGACGTGGTCCACGTGCCAAAAGTATGCAATAGATACACTGGGGTTAGAAAATAAAGAAGCCATGCCACAGCAGTAGACTCGAAACACAAACAATCCCTCAACATGGACCGCAATAGATGGAAAAATAACCATAAAGGTAAAATAACAGAACATCTATGCATATCATATAAAGGCCACAGAGGGTCACATTAAAAAAATCCATGTCAAGTAGTGAAAGCATGTTTCACACTCAAATACTCCTCACTATATTCATCGCGAATTCCTCTTAGACACACCTAAGCTTGTTTTATTCCAAAAAGTTTTTTTTTTTTTTTTTTTTTTTTTAAATTTTAACGGCAGCCCTGTTTTTTTTTCCTTCTTATTTTTTTTTTAATTTTTAAAACCCCTCACACACACACACACACACACACAAACACGATATCTTAGACCCCTCAAAAAGTTATGGTAGCCGAAGGCCCTAAGCCCCAGTTCTAGCCGTACTTACAAGATATCAACCTAATATAACAACCCCATAAAGGGATTGGGTTGAGTACCAAAGTCGTATTCAATCCGAGTTCAGGACAATATCACTTCAGCATCCCATGGCTCCTATCGAAATCTAAATAAAACAAGATCGATAAAAACCTAGGCCTAAGTTCTAGGACAACCTACAAGATATCAACCTAATATAACAACCCCATAAAGGGATTGGGTTGAGTACCAAAATTGCATTCAAACCTAGTCTAAGCACATAATATCAAAATGTTTTCATTTTTTTGTGCTCTCTTGACCTAACACAATTTTTGATATCGACAAACAATCTCCCCGGACACGGCGCCAATTTGATAAGTAGAGATTTCGCAATCCGGATCGATCAAATACAATTTATAAAACTCGAAACCTTATGCAAAACTCACTTTCTAACGGCGATGAACGGTCGATCGTAGGTAGTGCGTTGAGTCGAGTCGATCCCACGAGGAGATTGAATCGAATACAAAACTTGTGTTAAAATCAGAGGGCAAAGAGTGTATGAACAAGACAAAAGATAGAAGATTTTACTATTACACGGCATAAACAAGGATCTGAATCAAGACTTTTATCCAGAGTAAATTTCATCAAACTAATGATCTACACAATCAAAACCATATTGAGAGAAAACAAATCGAAATCAGGAAACTCACAATAATGAAGATCAAAACATTGTAGATCAAGACTTTTGAATCCCAAATCAGCAAAAGATATCAACCTTTAATTCATACAATGATCCTAGGCACGAACTCCACCAAGCTATCTATCAAATATTGTATTCTACTCTGTTTTAAAAATCTAAACTAAGAAATTGAAATACGGAGTCTAGTCTAAAGCTCTAATCCGGCTATTTAGATGTCAACCTGTCATAACAACCGCCGAAGCGGCTGGGTTGAGCACCTAAGCCGGACTTGAACTCATTCTAGGCCAATAAAAGTCAGAATTCTGTTTCATTTGGTTTAGACGCTCTTAAATAGGCAGAAAATCTCGACTTTGACCTAGTTGGGCCGACCAACTTGGCCCATTTAACTCGTCTTCAGTAAATCAGTGATAACTTTCTGTGTACAGCTCCGATTTGAACAATTCAAGATGCGTTGGAAAGCTCGTTCAATTACCTAAAACGTTTATGAAGGAGACTTGGCCATAAAATGCCTCCAAGATAGGTCAAAATAAATATTAACGAACAGGCATGGTGAAATACTGCTGTCGGCGCCAAACGCCCGTTTGAGTCATGTCAAACGCCCGTCTGCCTTGAAGTCTGATTCTTGATTAGGGTTTATTTGATCCGAATGAGCTTCTGGCCTGCCTTGAACGCTCGTTTGTCTTATACGAGCTTTCTTGAATCGAGTTGAACCTACCCAAACGCCCGTTTGGGGGTCATTTGGACGCCCGTCCAGCTGAAAACATAACTTTCTGAATGATGTATTAACTCTATAGACGCCCTTCTAACTTTTCCAAACGCCCGTTCAAGGTGGCCTTCCTGCGGACGCCCGTCTGGAGTATGGCCAAACGCCCGTCTGGCTTGATTCCACTCCAAACTTGGCTTTTCTTCCACTATCATCCAGCTCTCGGGCCACGAACATGTCTCATAGTTCAAAACATCGCCTTTTGGGTCCTCGAGTCACCTAAGTCCTGCAATAACATAGACGAACAAACACCACGCGTAATCCCGCAAGACAAAAGTGCTCGGAAATAAGGTAAATATCGCTAAAAAGGCGGAGTTTACTATCGATGTGACAGTTTAACTCCCCGTGCATACAACTCTCGATATTACTCTCAAATAGGTCTAAATCTATCCAAAACATGCCAATAAAGTGATAAACGGGGGCTAGATCATATACAAAAGTGCAGTGAAGTTGACTCCCATCAAAGATCGTGGTGCTCTTCACACCATCTATTGTTCTTCCTATTGCGGTTCTTCAACTTGGTTTTTGAGATCCAAGAGGCATGATCTACAACCCCCTTGTAGATGTAGATCTAATTATTTTATTACGTATAATTTATAGATCTAGATCCTTAAATCGCTTTCGTTGCGGATGATATTACTAACAGCTTGCACATCCTTCTTGCTCTAACACTCTTTTATCCACTAGAACTTGGCTAAAATTTTTGGAAATGTCTAGCTTATCCAGCAAATAACACAAGATAGGTGCATCCAAGGCCTTCGTGAGAGTATCAATGAGTTGTTCTTTGGTATGAACATGCATAAGTGTTAAGGGCTATTTTATATGAAATTTTATGATAAGTTTCCTATAAATTTCCCCACATTATTAATATTTTGCATTGAATTTGGGCTTTATAATTAATTTAATGAGTAAAGTTGCTTTCGAATTAATCAAGTGCAAAAATGGGCTTTAATTTGGGCTTTATTATAAATTTTATATCATTTTGGGCCATATTATGTTTTTGCATTTTATTAATTGTGATGTAGATGAAGATAATATCAAATGATGAGGTGGAAATGTAGATAAGAGCAAAGTTGTTAGAAGAGAGATGAAATGTGCATCAACGAGTGGATAAAGCGGTTACATCTCAACAAATTCATTGTGGGAAGGCGAGCGGACGTTCGTGGAGAGAACGGGCGTTCAAGTGCAGAGAGTCCGGAAGGCGAGAAAAATGAGATCAAACGCACGTTCCGAACTAGAACGGGCGTCCGTGCATGAAATGGCGTTCCATCCTGTAGAGTTCTTTGGTTTTCTATAAATAGTCGTCACTTGTAATCTCGAGATACACACATTATTAGATTTCATCTTCTTCCCGGATCGAAAATCGAGATTTCTCGAGCTCAAAGCAGTCCCAAAAGTAGATTCAATTCACTTTTAGTCTAGATTTTATGGATTTCTCTTCAAGCATTGTAATCAATCACTCCATGGATAGCTAAACGACTTTTGGCAAGCGTGGGGATGCAATTGTAATCAACAATCTGGTTTTCTTATAATTAATCTTGTGTTCTTCAACAAAGGTTAGATCAATTAGCTTGCTTTATTTGTTTCAATTCGTTTACATCGAAGATAACGATTTTATGATGCTTCATGAATGAAAGTTTATGAATCTAGATCATCTTGCTAACTTGATTGAACAATTAGCTTTTAGCTTATAACGAAAGTTGCTAAATTAATTGTTCGGTCGTTAATCGAGGATTGCACACTGGATCGTTAATTGATACAAGCGTTGTTAAGAAATTAATCGTTTTGCATTTGATAAGGTGAACCCACCTTTTGTTGAAAAACACTTTTGGTTGATTGTAATTGAGCTTTTGTTGTTGATTAAATTCTTTGAACCAATGTTTGCCTCTCCTTTCCCGAATTACTCGTTTTTAATTGCATAAAGCGTAGTTTTTTTATTTTGCAGCCGCCGTTTAATTTAGTTAATTAAAAGCGTCTTTCTTTCGATCCGAGTGATCCTCTCATAGCTTTGAATCAGTTTTGATTCTCTGTCTATGCTCGTTTTACCGTTGAATCTAAACCATAAAACATCATCAAAAGTATATCCTGTGGATCGATACTGTACTCAACTTACTATACTATCTACTACCCGATATTCGGTCGGTTAGGAGGTAGTTTGCATAATAAGTATTGGTTTTATATAAATTGTTTTTGTTTTGAATGATTGATGCAAGAATCTCTCCAAACAAGATGGCGCCGTTGCCGGATTTTCTTTGTTTTGATGTGTTCTTGTTGTTTTAGATGATCATAAAAGCTTTAGTCTAAGTCTTTGTGCTTTAAAAATCTGGTTTTCTGCTCTGCTCGCTATTTTTGCTCTGTTCGGCAAAAGCGCCCGTTACGGGCGTAGGCCGCCCGTTCGTTGTGAATGGCGTTACGATTGTAACGCCCGTTCATCTGCCTGCGCTTTCATTACGCTTCATTTTTTTGTCGTCAGGGTTCTCTCTCTCGTTTGACTCCAGTTTATGTTAACTTGGAGCAAACAAGGCACTCTTATCTTTGATCCTGAGCTCGAACGATCTATAGTTCGCCCCAATCGCCGAAGAATCCGTTTCGCATCCAAATTTTGAAGGAAATTTGGAAGAGAAAGTCAGACGAAATTGAAGAATTTGTCTTCAAGATGGCTAACGATACAAGGACCCTAGCTGATTATGCCAGACCAGGCATGGTTAGAGTCAATCCCGGAGTTATCATACCAGCCATTGCAGCTTCAACGTTCGAGCTCAAACCTGCTCTGATTCAAATGATGCAACATGCATCTATTTTTCATGGGTACCGATCACGAAAATCCTCACTCCCATGTCCGTGTCTTTCTTGAAATCTGTAGTACTACAAAGTTACAAGGTGTTGGTGAGGATGTCATTAAACTTAAGTTGTTTCCGTTCTCTTTGAAAGGTGAAGCCAAGGAATGGCATGACTCTTTACCCGTTGAGTCTATCACAACATGGGAGGAATTGGAGAGGGAATTTCTGAGTCAATATTTTCCTCCATCTAAGACTGCTCAATGTCTTAGTGATATTTATACTTTCACTCAGCAGCCCAATGAATCTTTCTTTGAAGCCTTTAAGAGGTTTAAATCTTTGCTTAGGAAATGCCCTCATCACGGATTAGACTTGCAAAGGCAAGCTAATACTTTCTACAGTGGTTTAACTGAGATGACCAAGGGTATGGTCAACAGCTCAAGCGGTGGGACATTTCTGAAGAAGACCCCACAAGAAGGATGGGCGTTGTTCGAGGATATAGCAAAGTATAATTATGCTCCATCCTACCAAGCCATCCAAGCATCTGCACCGAAGATTGAAGAAGTAAATATGCAGAATCAGTTGATTTCGTTGCTTCAACAACAAGTAGCTAGTATTTCCAAAAATTCAAATTCAAATCCTCAGTCAGTCAATCAGCTTCAGCGAGTTACATTTCGTTTTGTGATAATTTGTAACCAAGTTGGCCATATGTTTGGTCAATGCCAGTTTCCACCTAACTATCAAGTCAATGCGGCCCAACATACGAGGCAGTATACTCCGGTAGTTTGTCAGACTTGTGCTGTTGAGGGACACACATCTCCTGCGTGCCCTATGAATGGACAAAACCCTGAGGTAAACGCTTTTTATGGTCAATCGAGAGTCGAGGTTTCCAAATCGGTACTCGGTCAAAATAATCTCGAACGAGGGATACAACCCTGGTTATCAAAATTACAACCGGAATCCGAGTAATCATCAGAGCCAATCTTCAAATTCCCCTGTCTCTTCTCAAAGATTTAATCAGAATTGGCCTAACAATCCTGTTTCTGCCTCTGCTTTCAACAATAGGCCAAATCAATCTTTGAGTCAAAATCTTCAAAATCCCCCTGGATTTTCTCTCCCAAATGAAATTGTTACGAGGTTAGACGAGCAAAATAAGACGATTAAAAACCTCGAGAGGCAATTGGGGCAATTGGCTGAACAGCTTGCTTCCAGACCACCTGGACAATTGCCAAGTTTCACCGAGAAAAATCCTCGTGGAAGTGGTCAGGTAAATCAAGCTAATCTAAGTCAATGTACTGCTCTTGTTCCATCTCCTCCCTACAGTCAAGAAGATACTAATGCCATAAGCTTGAGATCCGGCACTCAACTCTCTGGTCCACAGAACCAGGGAAACCACTAGCCCCTCCTGCCAGTGGAAGTGCAGGAGGGGGAGTAGAAGATAAGGCCTATACCCCCAACTTTATAAAGATCACTCAAGCGATCTTAAGAAGGATGAGGTGGAAGGAACTTCAGAAAATGAACCTGATAATGGGGAGAAGCATATTGAGGCAGATGAGTCTGTCCGGAAGAGAATTGAAAAGTCCGTAAGATGGAAAGATCTCGAGGACCACGCTGTGAGTTCCTCGCGTAAGAAAGTCTTTTCTGAAGAAGAATTAAAGAAGCTTCCGTTCCCTCCTCGAAAGACTAACATTCCTTTATGTGAGGATAAGAAGTATGAGAAGGTACTCAACCTCCTGAAAAACACTCAAGTTAATTTGCCTTTATCTGATGTGTTGGTTGAGATGCCCAAATACACCAAATTCATAAAGGATGTGGTCTCATCTAAAAGAAGCTAGAGGGTATGGAAAAGGTAACCCGGTGAGAATTTGTTCAATGATGAGTTATGACGAGTTACCAATTAAGAAAGATGATCCCGGGCGATTCGTCCTTACTTTGCAAATCGGAGGTCTTATTTTCCCCAATTCTCTATGTGATTTAGGGGCCTCAATTAGTCTGATGCCGTTATATGTTTGTCAACAACTCTAGTTAGACCATCTTCTAGAACCTACCACTATGAATATTCAATTCGCCGATAGATCATCCAAGAAAGCAACAGGGATCTTAAAGGATTTGTTGGTTCAAGTCGATCGATTTACCTTTCCCGTGGATTGGTATGTCTTAGACATCCAATGACCCAATACACCCCGATTCTTGGGCGACCTTTTACATCCCTTTGCTCGAGCCCTCATCGATTGTGATGATGGTGCTAAAGTGACTCTGCGTGTTGGAAATGAAGAAGTGAGCTATAGTGTATCTAAAGCTATCAAAAGACCTTCTGAATATCCAACCGGCTACTCTATAGAGGAATCAGTTGATGATTTCACCGATTTTCTAGAAGAGCAAGTCCTTGCGGTAGATTATGAATCTGAGCGATTGATTGATAAGCTAAATCAACAAGGTAGGATAGAGTTGAAGCGAGCTTGGAGTTGGGGTGACGATGAGATTGTGGAAAATAAGAACTGTCACCTTCGGAAGAAGTAGATTTGCTAGAAGCTATGTTACTCTCTTCGACAATTTGCAAAGTAAAGTTTTAAAGTCCGACAGAGAGCCTCACGAAGATTTAGTCTTGAAACCATTACCCAAACATTTAAAGTATGTTTACGAGAGAGGGTGATCGGCTTCCGTTAATTATTTACGCTAAGTGACAACGAAGAAGAAGCAAAGTTGTTAGCCGTCTTGAGAAGAAATGAGAAAGCTTTTTGGTGGCGGTAGGAGATATCGAGGTATATCTCTCACGATGTCTGTATGCATAAGATAAAAACCGAAGAAGGAGCCAAGCAAATTAGACAACCTCAAAGACAGTTGAAACCTCACATCACGAGGAGGTGGTGAAGAAAGAAATCATCAAATTGCTAGACATGGGGATCATATATGCGATAGGTGAGCGGTGATTAGGTGTCCCCACGTAGGTGGTCCCTAAGAAAGGTGGTATCTTTGTTGAAAAGAATGACAAGGGAGAAGAAGTCGCTTTGAGATTAGTCACGGTTACCGTGTGTGTATTGACTATAGAAAGGTGAATGAAGTAACCATGAAGGACCACTTCCTCTCCCTTTCATTGACCAAATGCTCAAGCGTTTGGCGGGACATTCCTTTTCTTCGCTTCTCGGATGGATACTCCGGGTACTTCCAGATCCTATAGATCCGGTTGATCGAGGAAAAAGACGACCTTCACTGCCCATATGGTACTTTCGCTTATAGGCGAATGCCGTTCGCTTTGTGTAATGCCCGGCCACTTTTCAAAGATGCATGTTAGCAATTTTGATGGGCTAGTTGAGAAGTGCATGGAGATCTTTATGGATGACTTCTCGGTGTTTGGTCAAGCGTTCGATGATTGTCTTGCTAATCTGGACAAGGTGCTTAACAGATGTGTGGAGAAGAACCTAATCCTCAATTGGGAAAAATGCCACCTTATGGTGGATGAAGGGATTGTTCTCGGCCATAAAATTTCAGCTAAGGGCATAGAAGTTGATAGGGCCAAAATAGAGGCCATAGAAAAGATGAACTACCCTAAGAGCGTGAAAGAAGTGAGGAGTTTTCTTGGTCACGTCGGCCTACAGGAGATTCATTCAAGATTTCTCTAAAATCTCAAAGCCCTATCAACTTTACTTAAAGATAACGTCATTTTCGACTTCGACAATGATTGCAAGTGTGCCTTCAAAGAGCTTAAACATCGCCTAATCTCCGCTCCAATTCTTATCTCTCCAGTTGGAATTTACCATTCGAATTAATGTGTGATCGTCCAACTACGCCGTAGAGTGCGGTTTTGGGGCAAAGACTTAATGGTAAATTCCAACCTATCTACTACGCATGACCATACCTTGAATCCGGCACAAGAAAACTACACTACCACCGAAAAAGAACTTTTAGTTGTTGTCTTCTCATGGACAAGTTCGAAGTTATTTCTTTGGGTGCCAAGGTGATTATGCGGACCGATCACGCGACTCTGCGCTATTTGATGAATAAGAAGGACACGAAACCGCGCTTCTGCGTTGGATTCTTACCGCCAGGAGTTTGATGTTCATATCAAAGATATCAAGGGTAGTGAAAACACGATGGAGAGACCATATATCAAAGTCTTTGCCGGTAGAAGAAGAAGATCCGCAAGACATCGATTTATATTGCCCCTTTGAGAGTGTTATGTCTGTGAACAGTTGCACGTCTGGTCCTCCGTGGTATTCCTCAATCGTTAACTACCTCCATTCCCAGTATCTGAATCCCGAGTTTTCGTATCAAGAGAAGAAGAAATTTCTCTCTGATCTTAAGTACTATGTCTGGGAAGAGCCATATCTTTTTAAAATCTGTAAAGATGGGTTGCTCCGCCGGTGTGTCCCTGAATCTGAGCAATGGGACATAATGGAACAATGTCATAGTGGTCCCACTGGCGGCCATTTCGGTCCCTGGAAGACCGTTGCGAAGATATTTCAATCTGGTTTCTTTTGGCCTTCAATTTTTAAGTATCATCAAGCTTTTGCAAAGGGTGTGATAGGTGCCAAAGAACCAGTCTTGTGACAAGGAGATATGATATGCCATTAAAACCCATTACGGTGTGAGGTGTTCGATGTGCGGGGATTGACTTTATGGGTCCCTTCCCATCCTCATGCGGGAATAGATACATCCTAGTCTGTGTAGACTATGTGTCTAAATGGGTGGAGGCTATCGCCACTCCTCACAATGACCATAAAGCGGTAATGAAATTCTTAAAGAAAAATATTTTCGTAAGGTTTGGCTGCCCGAGAGCCTTAATCGGTGTGAGGGACACACTTTTGTAATCGACCTCTGGACAAAGTATTAGAGAAATATGGTGTTCGGCATAAAACGGTACACCATACCATCCTATGACCAAGTGGTCGAGGTGGGGCGTAGTAACGAGTCTCAAGAAGATCTTAGAAAAGGCGGTTAATGATCATCGGAAGGATTTGAGTGCAAATTGGATGATGTCTTGTGGGCTTACAGGATGACTTACAAGACACCTATGGGTACATCTCCATATCAAATGGTTTATGGAAAGCCATGTCATTTGCCGGTCGAACTTGAGCATAAAGCCTATTGGGCGACGAAGTTTTGAACTTTGACCCCAAAGCTTGTGGTGAGCACAGACTTGGCAGATGCATGAGCTAGATGAATTTAGACTCCAGGCCTACGAGAGTGCCCGAGTGAGTAAGGACGAGAATGAAGGCTGCTCCATGATAAGAAAATTACTTAAAAGAGAATTTCATGCGGGAGAGCAAGTCTTACTTTACAATTCCAGTTACATCTGTTTCCTGGCAAGCTCCGGACACGGTGGTGCAGCCCGTTTGAGATTCTCGCAAGTCTTTCCATGCGGAGTGTTGGAACTAAAAGGATTTGGTGATCAACCGTTTAAAGTAAGCGGTCAAAAGGTGCAAACATTACATTGGTCTACCAAAGGAGGCATATTTGATTGTTCGGTTTCTTGACATATTTGAGTGTGTGAATCGAAGTTGATGACTTCACAGAGTTTGCACGATTTATTCACGAAGCCGATGCGAATCACCGGTGAAATCTTATTTGGAAGTTGGGATATGGAACAGTATTGGAAGGAAGTGCGTGCGAAGAAGAGGGAAGAGGAGGAAGTCAACGACTAAAAAGATCAAAGGAGCACAGGAGAGTTTGAAGTACAGGATTCCTGTATGCTTTGTTGTTTTTGTGGTCATGAAGGTTGACAAGAGCTCTTTTGATCTGACAAAGCGGCGAAAGATCAAGTGGCCAGATCCGGGTTGAGCTTTAAATGGTTGTCGAGCTACCGACATTAAATGTAAGCGCTTCTAGGAGGCAACCTAGATTTCCGTTTTCTTTCTTTTTAGTTTTTCTACTTGTTTGTTTGTCTGTTTTGTTCTTATTTCTGCTTCCTTTACAAAGCATGGCCTTTTCCCTGTTCTTCAGCTGACCTTTTTGAGATGGCGGATGACGAGTATCGATTTCCTCACGGAGTGCCTGAGCACGAGTTCGAGTTTGTCAGCAGGATCCATGCTTTTTCGCTCGAGGAGGGTCCTGGTGGATTGCGAATTCTGGACGCCGATATTGACATTCTGACCCGAGTCCAGACCTTCACCTTTGTCATCGTCATGCCTGCTCCCTTTTTGTTTGATGGAGATGAGGAGTGGACTTACGAGGAGCTCGAAGATGACCTTTAGAGACCTTTCACGATTCTCATGGATCCTTTCATGCGATCTCATCCACGGTGCTTGAGGACGAGCACGTTCGTGGGATAGAGCGAGCTGAGGAAGATTGGAACCTCCAGTATGATTACGACCTCTGGCTTGCCATCGACGTGCTTCGCCGTCTCATACGTCTGATCGATTGGTCCGCGCTTTATGACTAGTTGGAGTTTTTGTTTTTCTTTCGTTTTAAATCGTCGAGCTATCGACGTTAAACATAAAGCGCTTGGTGGGAGGCAACCCACCGTTTCTATGTATTTTTGTTCTTTTTCTTATATGTAGTACAATATTTTACGTTTAAATTATATTACCGTTAGTTGGATTTGTGTTTTTTCTGTTGTTTTTGCACTGCTACAGATAGAACGCCCGTTCTATATATAGAACGCCCGTTCCATCTGGCTCTAAACTCTCTGTATTCGTTTTTCTGGGCAGAACGCCCGTTTTACCCTGGAACGCCCGTTCGGGCTGGCTATAAAATAAAAAAATGGCAGATTTTCATCGCCATTTCTTCGCCTCCTCTCCATTTATAAACGGTTTCTCTCCCTCTTTTACCCTAATTTCTTCAAATCTCCACCAAATTGAGCGATTATTGGCTCCAAAGCACGCCCTCAATCTCCTCTCTTCCAATCTACGAGCCTTTTCTCCGTTCCTTCAACAAATTCTCACCAATCGGGGCTACCAAGTTCCGTCTTTTTGGGTAAAAAGGCTGCGTTTTTGAACACTTTCGTGGGTCTCCAACCTTGCATTCATCACCCCCACACCGATTTGGTAAGCGTTTATTGTTTTTATTTTCACTCCATCGCAATTTGGGGTCACAAATCACGTAACCCATTTCATCCCCGTACCTAATTTTGTTTTTCTTTTTCTGTTTTTGTTTGTGTTTGTTGGATGGTGGTTCGGTTGGCGTGGTTGTTGTTGGATGGGGGTGTTGTGTTTTTGTTTGGTGGCGGGTTGATTCGGTTGAATCATAATCCTTTGGTTTGTAGCGAAAATGTCTCGACGTGATGGTAAGCAACCAATGGTGAAACCCATGTATGTAAAAAAAAACGTAAGCAAGATGATTCTGGCCCCCCTCGTCCGTCCACTGGTGGAATTAGGATTGGTAGCCCTAGGGCACCCACTCGAGAGGCCGTACCTTTACCATTTGCCCAGCGTTTCATCAGCCCGAAAGCCATGAACTTATATACCCAGGAATACGTCGCCCGTAAAATGTTGATTGAACGAGAATTGGTAGAAGACAAGGTCGATCCTGCGTTTGTCAAGTCGCTCAAGGATAAGGATTGGGAAGCTTTAATGGTTATTCCAGAAACACTAGTCAATGATACCTTGGTCAGAGAGTTCTACGCCAACCTTGATGCCAAACATCTAGAGGCCGGGTTCGTGATGGTTCGGAAAATCCAGGTTCCCTTTACTCCGAAGGTCATCAATGAGAAATATAAGTTTGAGGCTGATCTGGAAGGTGTCGATCATAGGGATGACATCAAGGAGTTAGTAGATGGTGATTGTGACCCCTTAGAGGATCTGTGAGTTTTGATTGACAAGGATATCCCGTGGACTTATAAGTCCGGCAGGAGGGATGAGCGTAAAAACATCACCACTACACACTGGCCAGAGGATTGGCGGGTAAAGTGTAAGTTCATTCAGAACAGGCTCCGTCCAACAGACAATATCACTCATTTTGGTCTTGAAGACCTCGGTCTATTGTATGCTATGGAGTGGGAATAGGGGTGAATGTCGGGGCGGTCATTTATGCCGAAGTCTACAAGCATCTGAAGAATCCAAACCGTTGCATAATTTGCCCTCACCTTATCCATGGCCTGTGCTTAGACGCTAAGGTGCCTGAATACAAATCCGATCACAGGCCTAAGAATCCAAGGGGCATTCAGAGAGAAGCAAAGAGGCCTACCCCAAAACCCTCCGCTCGTGCTGCCACTCCTACTCCTCCTGGGTCGTCTTCCGCACCGCTTTCTACTCTTTCTCCTTCTGACAGGCTCCAGCTAAGCATTGCGCACAGTCTGCGTAAATGGATGCGTATGCTCTGTTGCAGACAGAATGACATTCTCGCAAATCAGTTGGAAATGAACCGGGGCCATCCAATTACTCAGGAATCAAGGTTTGCTCCAAACACAACCGAGTTCTGTTTGAAGAGATGGTGGAAACACTTATTGCTCGTATCATACCAGCGGGCGTCTGAGATAGCTAGAGATGATGAGAGGGAGGAGGCGATGATGCCGCCTTTGCTACAAGTGCGAGATGAGCGAGTCGATGATTAGTGCTATTTTTGTTTCTCTGTTTCCGACTTTGAAGTTGTAATAGACTTGTCTACTTTGTCTTTTCATTTTCTATTGCTACTTGTTTTTCCTTTGACCGTTAAAACTTGTGTTGACCTGCTCCTGCATGTTTTTCTTTAATTCGTTACGGATTATGTTTGATGTTTGTAGTGATAATCTAAATGCTCTGTTGTTATTTTTCTCATCCTGCTGTCATTTTTCCAGTTGGAACGCACGTTCTATGCTCAGAACGGGCGTTCTGCCTGCTCTGTTACATAATTTGAGTCTCTGTTCTTATTTATGCTGTTTGAACGCGCGTTCTGCACGTAGAACGGGCGTTCCACCCTGCACAAACTGCAATTCATCTTCTCCGCTTCTCTTTCAATTAATCACCTTGGATAATTGTATATGCATACTTCATGATTCTTTGTTCAGTCCTTTTACCTATGCATCTATCTGGATTCGATGTGTTTTTCCCCCGATTTCCCCTAGTTTTTCGTATGGTGTCTCTCACTTGCTACAGGTGCCCTACGTCCTCTCTTTTCATGGACATCGTTGGTATGCTCTTCATGCTGCTGCCTGCCCACCGATTCCCACTCTCGCTAAAACCAAGGACGCTAAGTACTCTTCTACATTTTCTTTTGGACAACTTGAGGACACGTTGTCAATTAAGTGTGGGGGAGGGGACTATTCAATTTTAATCTATATTATCTTTACTCATAATTTCTTAATTCCATGCAAAATGAGTTAATTTTGAAACTTTTTTTCTGTTTTGTCTCGAATAGGCGAATGCATATCTTGTCTCGAGTTTATATCATTGAAGCATTATCTTACATATTTAGTTTATTTAGATGTTTCACCCCTATTTATCACATGCCATAGTAGATGATGAGCTATACTTTTAAGCTATGCCCAATTTGATTAGAAATGTTTGAGGATTATCATATGTTCCTTGCTAGCATACAATTTTGAAATTTTTAATGGTTTGTATTTGAAATTAAGAGTACGTCATACTGTGAATATCCGTAAGTTTGAATGTGATAAGTGAATGGTAACTAATGTCCTTACGTAATAATTAACAAGTAAATCATTGATTGGGGTGTTATGCTCAGTAGGTTTAAATTGCTTCTAGCATGTTAACCACTGCCAGCCAGAAATCTCGAACAATGAAAAATTAGTTGTGTATGTCGGGAGCTGGTTTATGATTTGAGTGCGATAGGGTATACCACGTATGTCCTATTCCACTATGACGACCAAGAGCTTACGACAGTCAGAAAAGCTGCCTTATGATTGGAGTAAGGTAGGGGATTATCTCGAAATGTCCTATTCTACTATGACGGGCAAAAGCTTATTCTGATGTGTTCTTAAAAAAAAAAAAAAAAAAAAAAAAAAAAAGAAGGTGTTATTATGAATAAGTCAAGGACTTAGTCACCATATACTTGATCCCCAGTAGAAACTGAAAGATATGTTGTAGGGATTATCCTCTAAGTATGTCGGAAATAATTTTAACTATTTCCTGTTAATATTTTCGAATATGTATGCTTCGTGAAGCGCTTGTGATAATCGTGAGAGTATCAATGAGTTGTTCTTTGGTATGAACACGCATAAGCTTGGTCAAGCCTGATTTTACTTTGTCTCTGACAACATTACAGTCAAGCTCACGCTTTATTCTTGCATGCAAGACATGATTTTGAGAAATGTGATGTGCACTAGCATTGTCACAGAAAAGAACAACAAGAAGTTGAACTGGAATCTTTAAATCTTGCGAAAAGTAAATAAGCCACTGAATTTCACAAGTTGGATTGGTCATTGCTCTGTATTCAACTTCAGAAGAGACCCTAGAAATAATTGTTAGTTTTTTTGCCTTTCAAGATATGGGAACATCTCCTAAGAACATCATATATCCTGAAATAGATTTCTTGGTTTCAAGACATTTGGCCCAATCACTATCTGTGAATCCTTTCAAGATGAGGTTGTTCTTAGATGGGAAGAAAATTCCTTGTCCTGTATTGACTTTTAAGTATCTTAGGAGCCTATGAGTTTCTTTCTTGTGGTTTTCATTTGGTGTATCCATAAATTGACTCAGCTGTTGAACAACAAAACAATGTCAGGTCCGGAAGTATTGTCATCTAGTAAAGGTGAATCCCCATGCTGTAATTCTTGTTTGGATTCCATTGGAGTTTTATCAGGTTTAGCACTTAAAAACTTGTTCTTTCAGAAGATTGAGAGTATATTTTCTTTGTGAAATAAATATTACATTAGGCATTCTAGTAGCTTCAATTCCTAAGAAAATTTTGAGTTTTCCAAGATCTTTAATTGTAAATTATTTGTGGAGATGATCTTCGACTTGTTGAATCTGATTCAAATCAG
Organism: Gentiana macrophylla; assembly: GCA_026214975.1. NCBI lineage: Eukaryota > Viridiplantae > Streptophyta > Magnoliopsida > Gentianales > Gentianaceae > Gentiana > Gentiana macrophylla. The sequence goes on along the minus strand of CM047809.1, from coordinate 26,088,360 downwards.
GATTGGCTGCAATAATACCATCTACATAAACTAGTAAGGCAATGACGGTGTTGGTCCCTTGAAAAGACTTTGGTTAAGTTTAGGGGGTGAATAAAATTAACACTTAAAACTTTTTGGAGTTAACAAACTCAAAGAAGGTCGAAGCCTCGCCGATCGCTTTCAAGATAGTCCGCCGACCACTCGAAGAGTCTCTCGACTATTGATATTACTAAATCTGTTGCAGCGGAATATATTCAAATTAAGCCTTATTACTTGTTGTTATAAATATGATACCAAGTATTGGATACTCAGTAGTGTAAATGTGTGATTCAGTTTCTAGTTTCAGTAAGTTGATGTGATCAGTATACTAAATGCAGAAAGTAAGTAGGCAAATGTTATAGTGGTTCCAGGTGGTGTAATCCTGTCAGTCCACTCTTCTCCTGTGATATTGGAGGAAATTCACTAGAGATCTTTGAGGTTGCAGTTACAAAAATTCCTAAGCTGTCTGTCCTTCACCAATAACTATGGCTTCACAAACTGAATATTTGAAACCGGTAAGATTGCTGCTCCAAAGTATTCCACTGGTCCTTGAAGGGTAGGATTGCCTCTTCACCAGCTCAACCACAAACAACAGTTCTTGACACCTAAGTGCTTCTCTGTCTTCAGTAGGTTTCTTGTAGAAGAAATTTTGAATCAAATGAATGATTCAACAGTCAGCAGCTTGATCAGGAAGAAATGATCAGCAGCTTGATATCTTCAAGTGTGTGAACTTGATGTAACTTGATAGCAGGTTACACTTGAAGAAATTTCTTGATCAGTAGCTTTAAGCTCAGTGTAAGTCAGCAGGGTGAATTTCTTGATAAGAAACTTGATAGCTTAGAGTTGATTATACATTTTCATCACTTGTATATGAATCAGGAGTCCTCTATTTATAGGTGAGAATCCTGTGATTTATGTTTGAAATTCAAACATATCCGTTTCAGATTTGTCCCCATCTTGACTTGCCTTCTGTCTCTGTACATATAAATCGATTAATCGTCATTTTGCTTTTTGTGGTTTCGATCTGGCCCACACTTTGACTTGTGTCCATTGTTTAATCCTCTAAATCTTTCCAACGTTCTTTTAATCTTGGCCATTGATTTGTTGACAATATCAAGACTTGTAATCCATCCTTATCCTTGTAATCTTCCGATGTAACCTTTGATTAAATCGATAATTATATTCAGCAGATACCTGTGTATATCGGCCTGCTGATGTTCATGTCAGTCTGCTTATGAAACACTTCAGCTGACTGCTTTTCATCTAACTTTTTATTATGAAGTTAGAGTACACCATTTTGATCATAACTAAGTTCCAATCACCACTTATCATATGGAACTTAGATTTTGTATTATTAAGGTATATGTAATCGATTTAGGTCATCATAGACTTCCCTAAATTTCGATTCCATATCCTTGACTTTAAATACTAAGTTTGATCCCTTAGCCTTCAATAATTGAGTTTGAACCCCCACCTTTCGCCTTCAAGAGGTCCCTAACTAGTCTACTGACCTAGTTACCATATCGATCTAGGCAGTCTGCATTGATAAAGTCGGTGACCTAATTACAATGCTTGTTTGATCAAACCTATACAAAGATCAAACTCTAATAAACCTGTACATTTGATCTAGACATCTTTTTGCCTTTGCTCTATAACAGCTAGTCTGGCACTCATCATTAAAACTCAAAATAAGTCCAACAGACGGTCTTGCATGATCCTTTGGTAAATAAATTGTGATCATGTTTGGACTGAACAAAACCATGACTCTCTAAAGACTCTCACAGATTACAATTCCATTTTCTACTAGCTTGTTTCAATCCAAACAATGACTTGTCTGACTTGAACCCTTAGGAAAGCTGCATGTACACTTCGTCATGAAAATCTCCATGTAAAAGAAGCTTTAACATCCATCTAATGAAGATGCCATTTTTTTGGCTATTGTAGCTGCTAACAATGTTCTGACTGTTGTGATCTTCACCACTGGAGGAAAGGTTTCCCGATAATCAATACTGTAAGTCTGATTGTATCCCTTTGCTACAAATCTGGCCTTGTATCTCTCTACTGATCCATCAGGGTTGTATTTTATCTTATATACACATTTGCATCCAATAGGCTTCTTGCCATATGGTAAAGTAACAATCTCACACATGTAGGTCTTCTTCAATGCCTCTATTTCCTTCTGCATTGCCTCATTCCTTTCTCATGTTTAATTGCTTGATTTTAAGTCTTGGGCTCAATGATTGCATCTTTATGAGATAAAAGGCGATGGGAATCTTTGAGTGCACTCACGATCATATGAAGATATCGCGTGACTCTCATGACCGCATGAATCCCAAAGAGACTTTTTGACAAGATAAACACCACCGACTGGCGATTAGTTTAGTTAGTTCAATATAGAAAACGGTTATTTTATTGTAATCTTTTATAACCATTTGCAACTTACTTGTAACTGATTCATAAGGTGTATGATGTTATAAATAGGCCATGATCAGCCACATTGAAAACACATTGTAACTTTTACTTGATCAATAATAATTCCTCATTTTATTTTGTTTGTTTGTAATTCTAAAACTTCATCATGGTATCAGAGTAGAAATTTAATAATTTCTAAAAGCTTTCCTGTATTTTTTGAAGAAACTTGAGTGTGTTCTTCATCTTTTTCTGAGTTTTCAGTTTCTTGAGAGTAAACTATTATCTTTTTACCTGTTTTTGATCAGTTCTTGATCATTTTTCCACTATCATCATTGATTTGAGAATCAATCATGGAGTTCTTGATAGCCATGGCAGCTAAGAAACAAGAAATAAGTCCCTCCAGTCCATTCTATGTTCATCCTAATGAGAATCCTTCTCTGGTTCTTGTATAGCCATTGATGAATGGCAATAACTAAAATCCCTGGAAATTGTCCATGGAGATGGTGTTGATCACCAAGAATAAAATTGGCTTCCTAGACTGCATAATTAAAAGGCCAGAAGCAGATTCAGCATACTTCCATGCTTGGAGGCAATGTGATACAATGGTGAGATCGTGGATCTTGAATTCTATTGAGAACACCATTGCACAAAGTTTGATGTACTTCATGAATGCACATGAAGTTTGGAAAAATCTTGTAGCAAGGTTTTCAAATGTTGATACATTAAGACTTTCAGATCTTCTTGAAGAAATGCATCTACTTAAACAGGGCACAGATTCTGTTAATCAATATTTCACAAAATTGACGATTCTTTGGGGAAAAATCAAGACCATCAAGCCTATAACAGTCTGTTCATGTGATCCTCAGTTTCACTGCAATGCAATCAGCAATCTGATGGATCATATGGAGGCTGAATATGTCATGAAATTTCTTAAAGGTTTAAGGGATGAATTTGAACCAATGGTCTCACAGGCAATGCTGATGGTGCCATTTCCAGAAATTCGTGATGCTTTTGCAATGACAATCAAGTTTGAGAGACAGAAGTCATATATGGCTAACAAAGCCAAGAATCAAGATTCCATTGTGCTATTGTCACAGAAAAATGGACAAGGACAAAATCATATTGTCAGCAAAACCTAACTCTGCTGTAAATCCAAGGCCTGAAAATCCAAAAAAAGGGCAATGTAGTTTTTGTGGGTTTAATGGTCATACTGAGGAAACTGGTTACAAGAAGCATGGTTTTCCTCCTGGTTTCAAATCAAAAAGAGCCAATATGGTAGAAGAAGAGCAATCAGCAGAAGAAGATCAGACACCAAGTAGGTCTACTGCACCAGGGTCTGTTGGACCAGGGTTTCCCAATCTTACTGCACAACAACTTGACAAGTTGATGGCTCTACTGAATGATCTTCCTAGACATCCATGATTTTCTATTGGCCAACCTGCTGATATTGTCACACATTACTCACCTGCCACAGGAACAGGTGACCTAAATTTAGTAAGATCAATACAATGTATATTGGACTCTAGTGCCACAGATCACGTTGTAGGATCATTAGATCTATTACATAATCCTAAACCTTCATCTGGTATAAAAATGAGATTACCTAATGTAAATAATGTCTCTGTCACATATATAGGCCAAGTGAGGATCAACACTCAACTGGTCCTACATGATGTGTTTTGTATTCCTAGTTTTAAGTATAACCTTTTATCTTTACCTTATTTTATTAATCATACAAAAAATGCAGCTGTCTTTTCTGCTAACAAGTGTCTTTTACAGGACAAGAACAAGAACATGATTGTTTCAGCTGAGTTACATAGAGGACTTTATGTCATGGATCAACCAATAAGACTTTCTGTTACCAATGCTAGAGACAATCAAACTTTATCTAATAGATTAGATGATGCACTTTTATGGAACTACAGACTTAGTCACTTGTCAGATAAGAGACTGCAAGTCATCGGTTCACAGTATGTTGGTGTCCAGTTTTGTAATAATGATCTTTGTTATGTCTGCCCTATGGCTAAATTGAAGAAAAATCCTTTTCCTTTAAGTACCACTGTTGTAAATGCTACTTTTGACCTTGTTCAAATGGACATTTGGGGTCCTCTGAGAGAACACACTGTGAATGGACAACAATATTTTCTTACTGTTGTAGATAATTTTTCTAGATTTACTTGGGTTTTCCTTATGAGGCATAAATATGAAGCTTCTGTCCTTGTTAAATCTTTTGTTAAATTTGTTTCAACTTAGTTTCATAAATTATCAAAGTGATTAGATTTGACAATGGTGCAGAATTCCAACTTACTGACTTTTATGCTCAGCAGGGTATCATACATCAGACATCATGTGTGAGTACACCTAAGCAAAATGGTATTGTCGAACGAAAACATCAGCACCTGTTGAATGTTGCAAGAGGTTTGAGGTTCCATAGTAATCTGCCAATTGAATATTGGGGTTTTTATCTTTTACATGCTGTAAAACTGATTAATGTCACACCTACACCACAGCTAAAAGAAAGCACTCGACATGAAGTTCTTTATGGCACCAAACCAGACTATTCTGTGTTTAAAGAGTTTGGTTGCTTAGTTTTTTCATGCACACTTTAGCAGTATAGGACCAAATTTGACTCAAGATATATGACTTGTGTCTATCTTGGGAATTCAACCACTTCCAAGGGTGCTATTCTCTTGGATATCACTAACAAAGATTTCTTTGTTGCTAGAAATACTCAATTTCATGAAACTTATTTTCCTCCTTTTCAACAGGTGTTAAGAAAGCCTAGATATCTTGCTGACATGCCTGTTTCTTTTCCAGTAATGGACAGTTTTAATGACCTACTGAATGAGTCAGCAGACCAATCAGCAATTGGATCAGGAGCAGCTGATCAAACCACTGAAAGGCATGCACCACTAAATCAGGCACCTGAACCCACACAACTTAGAAGGTCCACAAGAACAAGGAAATCACCAAACTTCTATCAAGGGGTGCTCATAATGTTCAGTAGACCCTACATCTGCTGAGTGCAGTCATGAGTGTGGATAACCTCTTAGTAGACTATGCCAGATTCATCAATGCTATTGATGTTGTTAAAGAGCCTAAGACCTACAATCAAGCAATTAAGCATGATGAATGGAAGGAGGCAAAGAACGAAGAACTTGAAGCTCTACAAAAGACTCATATGTGAACTAGCTGATCTGCCCCCAGGCAAGACACCTATAGGGTGCAAATGGGTGTACAAAATCAAGCACAATCTTGATGGATCAGTAGAGAGATACAAAGCAATATTAGTGGCAAAAGGCTATACTCAGACATATGGGATTAATTATCAAGAAACCTTCTCCCCTGTTGTCAAGATCACTACTATCAGATCACTGCATGCAGCAGCATCAACCAATAATTGGCATCTACATCAGATGAAAGTCAACACTGCATTTTTACATGGAGATCTACATGAAGAAGTATACAGTTACCCCAGGTTGTGCAGCAACCAAACCAAACCAAGTCTGCAAACTCACCAAATCATTATATGGTCTCAAACAAGCCATCAACAATGGAATTGCAAGTTGAGTGAATCATTGGAAGCTCAAGGATTCATTCAATCCAAACATGACCACAGTCTATTCACAAAACGGTCAAGACAGTCATTCATTGCCCTGTTGGTATATATGGATGACATCATATTTGCTAGCCCTAGTGAAAGGTTGATTCAGCAGGTTAAGGATATTTACACCAGCAATTCACCATCAAAGATCTTGGAAAGTTGAGATATTTCCTAGGCATTGAGGCTGCCTGGTGTCCAAAAGTCATATCCATCTCACAAAGAAAATACACACTTAACCTCTTAGAAGAATATGAATTTTTTGGAGCCAAACATGCTAAGACACCTATGGAGTCTAAGCAGACTTTACAACAAGGTTATTCACCACTTTTAGAAGACAACACTGCATACAAATCCCTAGTGGGCAAATTGATTTAGCTCACTTTTACCAGACCAGATATTGCCTTTGCAGTACAACAACTAAGTCAATTTCTAGACACTCCTACTGAAAATCATATGAAGGCAGCTTATAGACTGCTAAGGTACTTGAAGACCAATCCTGGCCAAGGAATCTTCTTCCCAGCAGACAATAATATTGTACTTAAGGGTTTTACAGACAATGATTGGGCTGGTTGTCCTGAAACAAGAAGATCAGTATCAGGTTATATGATGTTCCTAGGAGATACTCCAATCTCCTAGAAGGCAAAAAAACAAACAACAATTGCTAGAAGCTCATCAGAGGCTGAGTATAGTGCTATGGTACATGTAGTTTGTGAAATCCCATGGTTAATCTATATATTACAGGATTTCCAAATTCCAGTTCGGTTGCCTGTTGTGTTATTCTGTGATAATTCCAGTGCAATGCACATTGCTCGTAACCCAGTATTTCATGAAAGAACCAAATATATTGAAATTGATTGCCATGTTGTGAGAGACAAAGTCAAATCAGGACTCATAAAACTTCTTCCAGTCAATACAAAAGAACAAATAGCTGACATCCTCACCAAAGCCTTGGATGAACTTATTTTCTCTTATCTACTAGATAAGTTGGGAGTTTCAAAGATCTTCCAGAATTCAAGTATCTGATGGGAATGCGGAGTGCAAGCTGTTCATGTACCACTCACAACTTGAGGAGGGGTGTTACAGTATAAAAGATGATGGGAATGCTGAGTGTACTCTGCTGATTATATGAAGATATCAGCAGCCTGCTGACCGCATGAACACCAGCATCCTGTTGACAATATAAACACCAGCAGCCTGCTGATTAGTTTAGTTAGTTCAATATAGAAACATCTATTTTATTATAATCTATTAAAACCGTTTGTAACTTACTTGTAACTGATTCATGAGGTGTATGATGTTATAATACCCTATGATCAGCCACATTGAAAACACATTGTAACTTTTACTTGATCAATAATAATTCCGCATTTTATTTTGTTTTTTTGTAATTCTATAAACTTTATCAGCATCAATGGCACAAACATACTTAGCATAGTCAGCTGAGAGTTTGTCCATACCAATTACTTGATTTAACAAATGAGGGGGCTACACAACATTGGCTCATCCTAGTTGAAGTTATGTGCCTTTATGGTCCCGGTAGACCTGTTGACAATATAACACACGTGCCTCTTTGATTAGTTTAGTTAGTTCAATATAGAAACATCTATTTTATTATAATCTATTAAAACCGTTTGTAACTTACTTGTATGGCGATTCATGAGGTGTATGATGTTATAATACCTATGATCAGCCACATTGAAAACACATTGTAACTTTTACTTGATCAATAATAATTCCGCATTTTATTTTGTTTTTGTAATTCTATAAACTTTATCAGCATCAATGGCACAAACATACTTAGCATAGTCAGCTGAGAGTTTGTCCATACCAATTACTTGATTTAACAAATGAGGGGGCTACACAACATTGGCTCATCCTAGTTGAAGTTATGTGCCTTTATGGTCCCGGTAGACCTCCTCAGCTAAACTGTTGCTGCAGGTGAGTGCGCAGCGGAGACTGGTCCTCTGTTGGACTCCTCAGTTGTATCCATACCTCTGCTAGATTCGTTAGATGGTCTACTCAGTTGATCCTCAAAGTTTTTGAATACAGGTAGTGGAATTAGCCTATCAGTTGTACACTAGGCTTTTCCTAGAACTGTTGAAATAGTGTCCTAAACCCAATCGGGTTGGACCGGATCCGACCGGGCCGGATCATTTCTACTATTTATTTATGTTTATCCATATAATAAATGACTTTTCTGTTATTATATATATGTTTAAACGAACCAATTGTTATATTGTATATATGATAACGTCCCTAGTGTCAAACTGTGAAAGAGAAATCATAATAGTGATTATGGTTGATGAGATATTGACTCACTTTAATTGGTTTGATACTTAAATGTCTTTAGTCGCATGTGCTATTAAATGAGACATTAATAGTACGATTAGACTATCATGTATTAGATGTCTTCTATCTTATTGAAGATAGGGATGGATCTTATCTATCAAAGTATAGAGACACTTGGACTGTACGTGGACGTGTGTAAGAGAATGCGTACGTTAGACTAACCCACTTACTTTATTAAGTGTCGCACTATGTGGTGGTTATGTAATTATCCTAAGACCGGAGTCTTCATGACATCACGGTGTGGATTGTCATACTATGACATTATTGAGGTTTCCCCTAGCCATGGGGCGATCATGCGGTAGTGATTGGGTGTGATGCTGAAGCATGCGTAGGATTCATGTCGCTTGTCCAGAAATCACTTATCCTAATAGTGGGAGTAAATATCCGAAAGGGCATAAGGTATGTCTAGCTCTCGTGAATCTTTGCAAAGTGGGAGTAAGTGATTTACCGAGATAGCTTGATATCAAATTATGAGATACGATCGTTAATGTATTGATGCTTGAGATACGACCATATGGATATTATTACAAATGACATGATTCTATTTATACGGTAACCGTTTCACATGAAATCGATAGTCTTTGCGTTTGACTCTTACGATGATTGGGGGTCATGCGTGTTGCTAGATTCTATCCATGATCGTTAAGTATGAAGGGTATTTTAGTAAATGCACTTTATGCTACGACTGACGGCTGCTCCACCCACAAGCTTGTGGGTTCGGCCGACCCCTAAAATAAATTTTTTTTTAACAACGGTGGAGATTTTTTTAATAAACGATATCTATGTGTAATCGGCCCTTATTTTTATGCATTGATTTCTATTTTTATACATTTACTCTATAATTACATGTACAGAGGTAAATATACAAATATATATGTGATAACGGAAAAAAATTGATAAATTTCCGACCCCCTTGTCAAAATTCTCATGACGCGCCACGCACTACGGCCAACATATTCGAAGCCTATCGGGTCACACACATAAGGACATGTAGCTAGATTAAAATGCGGTTATAGTGATAACCAAATACGGAAAGTTTTATCTTGACTATAAAGTATTATAGTGATAAATTAATATTGTGGTATTTATTTATTATGAATAAATATAATACAAGATATTAATTATGTTGATTTATTAAATATACATAATTGATGTATAAGTTGAAATTATTATGTGTATATGATACACATTGATTTTGCGAATTAATTTACCATGGTGTTATATTAGTTAATTAAGAATATTCTAGAAGCCAATATTTGGCTATAAGGGGTGCATATAATAGTGTATAAGATACTTTTGGATTGTGCAAATTAATTAATAGTATTATAATATATTAATTCTAGACATTAATGTGTATAGATTTGCACACATGTGTAAATTGATTTATGGTAATATGATAAAGATAATCAATATTAGATATTGATAATTTCTTCAAAATATTTAATAAGAGATATTAAATTGTATGAGATACATCAATCAAAGATACTTCCTTATTTTATTAGGAAAATGTTTTCTTTCTGCTCAATCCATTAGAAAGCTTCTCCCAATCAGATTATGACTACATTGGGGCGCCACTTTCATTATAAATAGGAGGTGGGTGTCAATATTGCAGAAGCATCAGATGAAGAAGAAGCTAAGTCCAGCTAGGACTTGGAGATACTATCAATCTCCTACAATATCTATCTGATGTAGAGATTGAAGAAGAAAGTGAAGAGGAACCGGCTGATGCAACTACACCAGCACATGAACACCCCTCCACTAATGATCCAGACACATCATTCAATCTGGAAATCAATTCTCTAATTATGGACATGGGGAGACAATCCCTAAGTAGGGAAAATCTCCAAAGCGCCTTTGAAGTAGCTATACCTACTATGGAGCACAAGATTGGGCCCTGATCAACCACATTGCGGTTCAAGATGATGTGATGGAAAAGCAAGAAGACTTGATCTGGCAACTAAATTCAATGATCACTTACTATGTTCATGCAAAGTTTGAATATCAAACTTGAGCAGTTGATGACAAGATTAACCCCATGGTTGACACTCTGAACACTCACTCGCAACAGATTCAGGCGATTGACAACAGTATAAATAAAGCCACCCAACAGCTTGACTCACTCATAACTATGTCTGAGGCCACCAACAAAATTCTGGAAGAGAGACATGATGCTGCCAAGAAGGGGGAAGGTAGTGATAAGCCTGGAAGCTCTAAAGGTAAGGGCATCAGAAGCATAAGTAAAGGCATAAGATTTCATGAGAAAAAGTAGGCGTAATAGTTTTCTATTTTTGCCTTTGATTAACTTATGCCCTTTACGGATGAATAAATGTTTATCCTATGAAAATGTTTACTATGTTCGGAGTTTATAAGGTTTTGGCATCATCAAAAGCGAGGGAATTGTTAGGAAGATTTTATTTGTTTTGATGATGGCCATATTTCTTTGTTATAGCAAGCTGAAATAAGTCTAAAATACTCGATAATGTTTGTATTGTTGGAAGTAGCGCTGAAAGACAATTTACGTAATTGTTTTTATAATTAATAAATGATGATTTATTATCATCTTATTATTTTCTTTGTGCTTATATGTAATACAACTCTTTGAAAACCCCAAGTCGTATCATATGTAGCCATATAACTTAGTGTGTGTCACACTTGAGGATTAAGTTTATGGTGATACACTTGAACTAGTAGTCCGTGGTGAACTTAATCAAAGTATGGGGTCTATTGATTAAACCACCATTAATGTGCCCAGAACACTTTATGGTGTGACCGTCTTATCCAGACCGTCGATATTGGTTATCTAAGTGGGGCATTTATATATGATGTAGTCATATAGGACTGGCCGATTTAATCTGCATTTCTCATATAATTCCATGATTGAGAAATCTCATTAAATCACAAGATGATCATATATGGATTAACCTTAATCCTGAAGTGATTCCAGACTCCTACTTGTTTCAGGATAGGGTTTGATGTATTCGTTAAGGATAGCTAAGAGGCGCGGTCCGAATCACTTTCATGTCGGCACTATTCGGAATGAGTGAGAAGTGTGTGTCTCGCGAGATATGGAATCCATTCCTTCTCAAGGGAAGTATAAAGACAATCCCTTATTTGTTAATCCTAGAAAGCGATCGATCCACGGAGTTCGTATTGGTTATGAACTAATTGATCACTAGTGGATTAATGGTAAATAAGGAAAGATGTATTGAAAAAGGTTTACGGAAATATTCCCGCTTCATTACGGATAGTCTATGGAGGGTTAGTTTATATGTAATGATTATATCAATGGACACTTAACAACTCGACTCGACATTTTGAGATTAAGTTATATCTATAATCGATAGAGTTCAGTTTCGGATTTATGGTGGCGTAATTCTAGAATTAATGAATTAAGTAGAAATATTCTATTCGATTAATATTTTATTTAATTTATTGTAGCTGCTGGTTATAGGTCCATTGTCCCCGGGTTGGCTCCTAACATGTGAATGTTTTCTCGTTTTATGGAACCTCGAGAATAAATTAAATAGTTGGTCTATTTAATGAATATGCAATATTATTTATTTGGTAAATAATATGTAAAATAGAAAAGACATTTTCTATTAAAAAAATTGGCTAAAAGGTGGTGCCTACATTATGGTTAAATTAGAAAAAGGAATTTTTTTAGATTATGTCACATGTGTAATTAATTAATTATCTATTTATTGGATAATTAATGGAAAAATAAGATATTGATTTTTTGGAAATTAGCTCTTATCTTTTGGCAAATATCTTTTCCTTATGGGAATAGATAATTGTGGTGTGAAAATGATAACTCTATTGACTAGTTAATTTCTTATATAAAGAGGTTCCTCCCTAGCACAAAAATCACACTACAATTTGCGCCATCTTCAAAATAAAAGGAGAAAACTTATTTTCTTGTTTACAGTCATTAAGAAAAAAAAAAAACCTAGGGTTTTTCTTGTGCATATTCGAGGAGGTTCTACGCGAGGACCGACGTCCACCAGTCGTCGCTAGGAGATACAATCCGGAAGACTACGGCATCTCCCTTTGGTCGACTATTTCTTCCTTTCGTTGAGGTAAATATTTAACCTTCTCGTAGTTAGATTAATTATTTATGCGAATCATATCGTGGTAAAATCATAAATGAATTTAATTCGTAGCTTCCGTTGTGCAAGATCGAGTGTCTTGATCGGTGCCATGAATCAGATCTGATGATCCAATTATGGATCGGATCCGGATTCGGGTTTCTGTATATCTAGCATGTATAGGCTTTACTTAGAAGTCGACATGTTGTATAAGTTGAGATAGACAAACACCGCAATAGATGGTAGGACGGCTCAATTAAATTCGAGTGGAGCAGATTCGATGAAGACAGTCAAGCAACCATTTCATTTCGGTGAAGACCTATGGGTGACATACAACCGAGGAAGTCTGTGATGACCTTGGGTAAGTCTAATACTTTTCACAAGTGATGGAATATATTCTTTCAATATGGTGTATATTGATCTCACCCAAATCAAGGATCAATGAAGTACAAGCATACTTAGACGATTGAAATATAATTGTAAAAAGGAATCCAGTAAAACAGCTAAGTGAAGGCTCTACCGGCGGACTATCAAGAAGAATGGTAAAGAGAACCTCAACAGCCAAGTAACAGCTTATTAGCAGAATTACTATACCGGTCTAGCAACAACCGAGTTAAGAAACATGCAAGTTAATTTTGCTATCTACATTTGATTCTAAACGTTAAATACATGGAAATCAAGCAATTAATGCAGAATCAATCAAAACAGATTTTATGATGAACGTTTGAAGAAAATCCGGATCACTAGAATTATGGAGAATCAATCAAGGAAATATCAAGAAATAAATCAAGGATTATTCTTTGCATTAAATAGCCAACGGAAGAAATTTCAAAATCTAGTCTATAAATAGAAGACATTGACAGATGAAAAAAATACAAATACACAAGAAAAAGTGCTGAAACTCTGTCATTTTTCACAGACTTCAATTTGAACTAAAGATCAAAATCTAACTGATCATACTCAGAAAACAAATCATCAAATCCTTATCAAGTGCTGAGTCTAATCATTCAATTGTGAATCCAATTCACGCCAAACCGAAGCAATTGAATCAGTTTGTCTGACCAGGAATTGCAACCTTTGTGATAGCTGCTGAAGGATCTGTTCTCAGGAGCTTGATGTTGAAGATCGAGTCATCAAGCTTTTGCGACCAGGAGTGATAGTCTTGGAGATTGTGAAGCTTGTGTAGCGAGGTAAAATCACACTATTGTATTGGTGAAAGTCAATAGTGATTTCCTCCAATCATCACATTATAAGAGTAGATTAAGGGATTACACCACCCCTGAACCACTATAAATCTTTGTGTTCATTTACTTCTTTGCACTTTACTTTACAACATTTCTTTCTTGCATTTTACTTATACTCTATGTGTGTTTAATCTACTTTGAAACAACTTTTAAGAAGGGACTTATCCTTGCCCAAAAGCTTTTAAAGATCATAAAAGTTTTGAAACTCCAATCTGATCATTCACCACGACTATATTCTCATCCTTCTCTCGGACCGACATATAGTCTTTGAGAAAGAGAAGCGTGTAATCAAATGTCATTACGATGATGTCTCGAACCGTGTGATTATGAATCATGTGGGTATCACGTATCTTATCTAAATATGGCTAAAATACCCTTTTGTGAAAAGGTTATAATTTCTAGAATATTGACTAAAGCCTAAACATATTGATGTTTGTTAACTTATGACAATAAATGCCATAAATAATTGTATATTACTCTCTATGACTATTTTTAGAAATAGTCAAGTGTACTAAGTGAAGTGCGAAATTCGGAAAGCCCAAAAAGTTCGAGCTAAAATGCACGAACATGAGATTGATGAATCGCTTAGGAATTAATCTTCAATTGGATTGAAGTAATTAATACATGAAAGGTGTTTTTTGGTTGTGCGAAAAGGACTCGAGATCCTCCCTTGAAGGATATCATTTTTGGGATACGCAATTAGATTGTGTTTCTAATGTGGAAACAACACTTCATACGATGAAGTAGTAACGTAAGCCATGTGAAGTGTCCCTTACCTGTTTTGGGATTTTGTCCTTATTCAATACATATACTTAACCAAGTTCCGAAAATAAGGTTGAATAAATTCCATATCAGATATGGAAGTCAATAGCATCAAATCCATCTTAGCTGATGATTTAGGGTTGTCATGCTTCTAGCAGGCAGGCAGTGTCTGAAAGGCTTGGAGCCTAGTATGACATGTGCAACTTTGTGGGATATCTTAACGAGTACGCTGGATATTATTTACTTATCCATGGGGCAAAAGTGTTTGACTCCAAATATGATGTCTTAAAGGAAGTGTTTCTTTCCAAAGAAATAGTGGGAGTAAATTTAGATCTCAAAAGTAGTTTGATAACCTTAAGGAGATATTCAACCGTCGGGACGTAAGCAGGAGCAACATAGAGATGAGATGTAGAACACAGCTCGGTGCACACAAGTATTCTATGAGTCCACAAATAACCACACGCCTGAAAGGGCTACTGGTATGTTTTCTTGAAGAATGAAGATCTCGCGACTTATGCAAGAATGCTTGAAAGGCAAGATTAAGATATATGGCTTGGAGCCATAATGTCTGAAATAGATTCTATGTCGACAAGCGGGACATGAACCTGCATGTCTTACTTGAAGGGAATGTCTCTTAAAGGTGTAACATGCCTTTATGAAAGACTAACATGGATGGTAATACGATTACTGTTAGGTTGAGTTGATGGCTAAAAGGCTTACGAGGTGTAAACCTTGTAATTACCTTTATGCTACCAGCTATGCTTAAATCTATTCAGATAGTGCTTATTGTAGCTACGTATCATGGCTATAAGATAGTGTTGAATACGTTGGGAAAATGGCTTGATGTTCATAGACGATAATGTGATTGGTAAGCTTATGAGATTCATTCATGGACTCGAACAAGTTCCTTTGTATAATTTCTTTGCTTTGACAGATCAAAAGAGTTTGCCCGGTCTTGAAGGTTCATGTCCAATTCCCTCATCCATTTTAGAGTGGATCTTCTCAATGATCCCTTTTTTTCTCTTCACGAGAGGGTTAAATGGAGACTTTTACACTTGATATTTGGAACTTCGTAAAAGAATACGATAAATTTTTTTCATCCAAACGTTCCTATATGTGTAGATATAGGTAACATATAGAGTTCATCTGGATTCATTTGCTTCTTTTGATTCTTGCTCGAGCCGGATGATGAAAAATTATCATGTCCGGTTCCTTTGGGGGATGGATTGATAAGAATTCACCTATCCCAGTAACATAAAAACCTGACTTAAATGATCCTGTATTAAGAGCTAAATTGTCAAAAGGTATGGGCCATAATATTCATCAAGAAGAAAGATATGCCTAATGTGTAAAAGGGTTAGTGGGAGTGTCACGGTTTCGAGTAAGGTGTTTCATATCCTTCTCGAGAGTTATTACCCTATTTTACAGTCAATTAATGTTTGGTAGTTCAAGGCCTTTACGAAAGTTATTGGAAGTAGCAGTTCTTATTTTGGAAATAAGAATCTATAATGATAGATTTGGATACTGCTTGATCATCACAGTTCACCCTAGTGGATGGGATGCTAATTTTTTTTTAGCATAGATCACAACATGAGATACTTCTAGCCAGTCTCGGTATCTATTTACGAAAGGACGTCAGTCCTGAAGATTAGGTGAAAGATGAAACTTATGGAAGGTTCCATTTGCTACTGCAATAGGATCCAACATAAGTGTTGTGATTCGAGCCAGATGTTCATACTGCATGAGGAGTCATGAGCAAGTATGAAAGTGATTACAGTAGATGTCAAGAATATCCTTAAAGGTGTTAAGGATGTGTTCTTAGTTTATTGAAACTTGGAATCGAATAAGCGTAGATATCTGAGATGTATACCCTAGGTCTTATGAAGATAGTGGGAGCTACAACTGGGTTCTGATCGCTTTAATCAAGTGATACTGATGATGGAAATGTTATTAGCTAGAAATCACTGTAGATTATACAAACTGGGCCAAAACACAGTAGTACCTTAGAAGAGCACCGGGAGCAGTACATGGATCTAGAAGGTTCATTTTTGAACCTTGTGCGGTTCTTCCACATTTTCTATATAGCTGATATAGTAGTGGATTCATTGCATGAAACATGGACCAGGGACTCATCAGTGATTCATGTGTGTGTGTTGAGGCGGTTCCTTTTGACTTGATCATTTGGAGCATGATATGAAGATAGTCTGAGTCCACCCGGATAATGATCTATTCACGCTTAGGGTTGGTTGCAAGTATTGCATGAGATTCTTGTGTTTCAACTTGGTCTTGTGTGTACAAGTGATTAGCTTTAGGCCAAGTGGGAGATTGTTGAAATAGTGTCCTAAACCCAATCGGGTCAGACTGGAACCGATAGGGTCGGATCATTTCTACTATTCCTTTATGTTTATACATATAATGAAAGGCTTTTCTGTTATTATATATTTGTTCATTTAAACGAACCAATTGTTATATTGTATATATGATAAAGTCCTTAGTGTCAAACCGAGAAAGAGAAATCATAATAGTGATTATGGTTGATGAGATCTCGACTCACTTTAATTGGTTTGATACTTAAATGTCTCTAGTCGCAAGTGCTATTAAATAGGACATTAATTGTATGATTAGACTAGCACGTATTAGATGTCTTCTATCCTATTGAAGATAAGGATAGATCTCGTCTATCAAAGTGTAGAGACACTTGGACTGTACGTGGATGTGTGTTAGATAATGCGTACGTTAGACTGACCCACTTACTTTATTAAGTGTCACACTATGTGGCGGTTGTGTAATTATCTTAATATCGGAGTCTTCATGTCATCATGGTGTGGATTGTCATACTTTGACACTATTGAGGTTTCCCCTATCCATAAGGCGATCATGTGGTAGCGATTTGGTGTGATACTGAAGCATGTGTAGGATTAATGTTTCTCATCCAGAAATCGCGTATCTTAATAGTAGGAGTAATAGACGAAAGTGCCTTCTTATAAGGAATGTCTAGCTCTCGTGAATCTTTGCAAAGTGGGAGTAAGTGAGTTACTTCGTGAGAGCTTGACATCCAGATTATAAGATACGGTCGTTAATGTATTGACACTCGAGATACGACCGTATGGATATTATTACAACGATAAGATTCTATTTGCACGGTAACCGTTTCACATGAACGGTAGTAGTCATTGCATTTGACTCTTCGATGATTGGGGTCATGGAGTGTTATAGACGCTATCCATGATCGTTAAGTATGAAGGGTATTTTAGTAAATGCACCTTATGCCTACGGCCAACATATTCGAAGCCTATCAGGCACACGCATAAGGACATCTAGCCGGATTAAAATGCGGTTATAGTGATAACCAAATAAGGAAAGTTTTATCTCGACTATAAAGTGTTTTAGTGATAAATCAATATTGTGGTATTTATTTATTATGAATAAATATAATACAAGATATTAATTATGTTGATTAATTAAATATACATAATTAATGTATGAGTCGAAATTATTATGTGTATATGATACACATGGATTTTGAGAACTAATTAATCATGGTATTATATTAGTTAATTAAGAATATTCGGAAGCCAATTTTTGGCTATAAAGGGCGATATAATAGTGTATAAGATACACTTGGATTATGCAAATTAATTAATATCATATATTAATATTAGATATTAATGTGTATAAATTTGCACACATGTGTAAATTGATTTATGGTAATATGATAAAGATAATCAACATTAGATATTGACAATATCCTGGAAATATTAAATATGAGATATTAAATTAAATGATATAAATCAATCAAAAATACTTTCCTTATTTTATTAGGAAAATGTTTTCTTTCTCCTTAATCCATTAGGAAGCTCCTCCCAATCAGATTGAGACTACATTGGGGTGCCACCTTCATTATAAATAGGAGGTGGGTGTCAAGCTCTTATGTACATCACAATTAGAAGAGTTCTAAATTACTAGAAAATATGAGAGCTTCTTAGAGAGAGTTTAGAGAGAAAAGGCCGGTCTAGCAACCAGGTTTTTCTAGTAGCAATCCAATGGTGGATTCCGGCGGGTTGTTCGTGTGGACTAGCGGTAGAGGCCGAACACTTCGGCGGCTTCTGTTGAAATGGTGTCCTAAACCCAATCGGGTTGGACCGGATCCGACCGGGTCGGATCATGACTACCATTTCTTTATGTTTATACATATATTAAATGTCTTTTATGTTATTATATATTTGTTCGTTTAATGGACCAATTACGATATTGTTATATGATATCGACCCTAGTGTCAAACTGTGAGAGAGAAATCATAATAGTGATTATGGTTGATGAGATCTCGACACTATTCCGTGATCGTTAGGTATGAAAGGCATTTTCATAGTTTGCACTTTGTGTCTACGGCCAACATATTCGGAAGCCTATCGGGTCACACACATAAGAAAATCTAGCCGGATTAAAATGCAGTTATAGTGATAACCAAATAAGGAAAGTTTATCTCGACTATTAAGTGTAATAGTGATAAATTAATATGGTGGTATTTATTTATTATGAATAAATTAAATTCAAGATATTAATTATATTGATTAATTTATATATATATATATATATATATTAGGAAAAGTTTCTCTTTCTCCTCAATCTACAAAGAAGCTAATCCCAATCAGTTTGGGATCACATGGGGCCGCCCCACCCTCTATATAAGAGAAGGGTTGGCTAGCTCTTTTGTACATCACAATTGCAAGAGACTAATAGTTCTTGTGAGAAATAAGAGAGCTTCTTAGAGAGATTTTGAGAGAGAGAAAAAGTCGGTCTAGCAACCGAGTTTTTCTGGTAGCAATCCATGATGTGATTCCGGCAGGCTATTCGTGTGGACTAGCGGTAAAGGCCGAACGCTTGGACGGCTCCGTGCACCACTACTCTCCTTTGACGGTCAAAGCGTCGATCTTTTAGATCAAGCAAGGTATTCACCGTCTACAACTTATTATGTTTGTTGCTTAAACGAAGTCGATCCTGGTTAAAAGGAAATAAATTTTTGAATTCCGCTGCGTTCCCGCGTAGATTTCCTAACAGTGGTATCAGAGCGAGCTTCGAGTTTAAGCAATAAACATGTTAATTTTCTTATAGGGTTATTTCACTCAAAAGTTAACTGTCTGTAAAAGTTACATATGATGCCTTTTTGTAGGCCGGAATAAATGAAATAAACTACACACAAAGTGATGAATGACAAAGTTATTTAATAGAAATAAAAATAAAAATAAAAGAAATAAATAATAAGAAAATTATAACAAAATTTGTCAAACTTGCAATGTGGGATAAAATGTCGGCTTCTTCCACTCTATTTCTTTTTCTTCTTTTCTTCCTTTGAAAACCACCATGAATCTTGCCCGGGATCACATCATATTGTTTTTCAAAAAGTGTTTGAAAATTAACAAAGGTATTGAGAGCTTTTGATTTTGTTCTGAGGGGGTAAATTTAGGTGAATATAATGTGATCATATATAAAGTGTATATAATAAGTGCAACACTCAGCAGATTTCCTAGCAACAAGATCCCAAGCATATGTGGCAAAACATGTGATTTACCAAATTGACAAGCTTCACAATATTAAATTTTTCATTGATATCAACATTGCAATCATTCGAGACTTGACCTAGATCTTTACTGGAAAGATGACCCAAACTTCTACGAAATTTTTTGGGATCTTGATCTAGCTTAACAGACTCCACAGACTTAGCGATTTAGTGATTAGACAAGTGGTTATGACTCAAAATGCTCTCTTTCTTGGATTGAATGGGGTTTTAGCTTGACTCAACATCTAGACTTTGTATATAATAAAGACCATGCTTTAGCTGTCTTTTGAGAATAATTGTCCATGTTGATTTGCCCTTGATAGGATAGAAAGAGTCATTAAATTCAACTACAATATCATTATTTGACATTAGTTTAGAAATTCTAATTTGATTTTTTGTTATTTGAGGAACATGATGAACAATGTTTAAGACTAAACGAGTGTAGGGTGTGTAAAGAATGTCGTGACCAATGTGCTAAATTACCAAGTTCTCACCCTTACCTACTACAAGTATATCATTACTATTGTAATTCGAGCTCATAACAAGATTCCCAAGATCATATATCACATGATTAGTTGCTCATCTATCCTAATACCATGAATGATCACCAGCTTAGTTGAGAGTAGCGACGGATGCAAAAATCTGTTTAAACCTAACATTAGCACTTTAGGTGGAATCACTAAGAAAGGTTGTATCAAATCTGTGCCAATACACTGCTGCAATATGACAATTTTCCCACAAAACTGACAGTTATTATGTTTTTGGACCTTCCTCATCCTCCACCTATGTTCTTTCCACCTGTAAATCCCCATCTTACTGTGAATGAACTATGTCCAAGGTTGTTAGGCCTCTACCAGTCTTAGATGTATCAATTGAGTCTGGTGAGCATGAAACAAAATAATTGTAAGATTTGATTCAGGTAAGCCAATTGGAGCCGAGAGATTGAACCTGGCTAAAAGCCTTTCATGGGTCATCAAATGAGATTGGACATCCTGCCGGGTTAAATAGCGTATCATTAAAATTTATTAATGATAATTGCTTCATATTATTTGTCCAAAGTCCCCAAGAATTTCAAGCATAAATTCATATTTTGAAGTAGGATAAGCAACAACTATTAAATTATCATTACATAATTCATTTGGGCAAGAAATTCATATTTATACTCCTAACATCCTAGCCTGATTATTAAAGATAAGTTTTTGAGTAGACCAAATCTCAGAAGAAGTAGTGCAACCAATTACCTCAACTAAGGCTTGTTCTGTCATAGAGCTGAGCAACCACCACAACAAAAAATGATCCGTAGAATCCCATTCTTTAAGATATGGATTAAACAAATGTCATAGCAGATCTGGTGGTCGTGGATTTGTCCCAAGGAAATAACTATCCAAGTTATGAACCTTTACCAATGTAAGAATGTGTATTTCCAAAGCAAGTAGTTGTCACGGGTTAGCTTCACTGTGTTTGTTTGGTTCAAGTGACCATGGAATGATGCAGTAGGAAGAGGGCTCATTGGTATGAACTGAATAGTGAGGACAAATGATCAAATCTAGAAGGAGCTAGTAAAAGAGGGAAGCTGAAGTCCTAGTGGTTGAACTCTAGATCCAGAGAGCAAGGAATTGGTTAAACGAGGAAGAGGAACTCCTGATGATGAGATAAAAGAGCTCATGAACTGAGATAGAGGGATCCCGGTTACAAATTGAGCTCCCTGAGTTGTTGTAATACTAACTCTGGTGAGAGGAACTCTGATTATTGCACAACTTCCTTGTGTTCCTCTAATAGAGGATTCCGGTGTTTCCTTCATTAAAGCTGAGCTTCACCTAGCTCTGATATCAAGTTAAAATTTTAGTAATAATGAGAAAGAAGAAGGAAAACATTCTTTTATTGATTGCTTAGAAAATTTAATACAACGCGTACCACCAGGGCGGCTCACCCACTTGGCGGGCCAGCAACCATGAAGGCCTACCTTCATGGCAAGCCCACAATTACGTGTTTTGTGAAGAAAAAAAAATTGCTTGTAGATCCAATCTCAACTCCGCCTGATATTGTGTTTAAAAAAAAAAATTTAACTGAATTGATAAAGATAAATGACCAAAAAAAAAAATACAGGGCCCTGTGATGTGTAATAATTAAATGCCCAAAGGCCAAAAAAATAAAATAAAATAATATTCAAGGCCCCTATGATGTCTATTAATTAAGTATGTTTTGTGTATATGTATGATCTTGGTTTTGTTTTTAAATACGCTAAAAATGAATGTTGAATTATTACTTTGTAGGTATATTTTGTGGCTATCAATTAATTTGAATTATGAATGTATAAGTGTTAGAAAAGTGATGTTGAATTAATATTTTGTAAGTATGTTTTCGAAAAAAAAAATAAAAATAAAAAGAAGAAACTTTCGAGCTAAAAAGTCCAATTTTAGCAAAGTCGCAGAAAGCCTTGAAAATTTCAGGACCGGCCCTGATGTACACCATACTCGGAATATTATTAACAAATGAAATCTGGTGATGATCTAATGCTTAGATATTCTATCATATATGACATTCTATAACAAACTAGTACCACCCCCAAATAGGAGAATGCCAAGTGTAAATTGATCTCACTATACAAAAATTAAACACATGTACACTTAGGGTAAACTCAGTTCATTTTAATTGCATCATAAGCACCATCAACATGTGTTAACATGCAAAAGGGATGAGATTATCTATTTACTTTTCATGTACAATTTTTATGTTCATGTGAAAACTCTACCTTTTTCATGTGCATTTACCACCATTGAAGTATCACACTCTCACCAAAAGATAGCAAACCCGCATCGTAAGGGGAAGTTATTGTATGGTGTCTCCACACGGTGTGGAGACACCGTATACCACATACTCTCATTCTGTATTTAAACTGTGTAGTTCTGATCGTTTCATCCGTCACTTCATATCAAACTCCCTCGCCACACAATAACTTCTCATCGTAAGGTGGTATTACATTAAGACACTGCAGCGCTGTCACATGACACTTAACCGTCACTGCAAGGCGTTGCATGAAGACATTGCATCACTGTTACATAGTTTCGTATCCGTATCATTCCAGCGTTATATAGGAGGCCTCTCAACAATATTGTATGAATTAAATCGCATTTTAAATAAAATCTTATCGTTTTCGCTTAAATATACAACGAGGACAAATGATCACATGCGGATCCCTGTGCAAAATTCACCTAAATTCAATACAGATGTAGTGGAAATGACTCAAATAAGCAGGATGTCACACCTTCCACTTGTAAAAAAAGTTGAATTTTTTATAAAACTCGTTTTTAGGTATTACTCTGATAATATCGTTGTAAGATGGATTTTTACGACAATAATATCAGAATAATATTATTGGCGTAACGAGCAACATTTTACTCCAATATTATTGACGTAAAATGTGTTTTACGTCAATATTATTATAGTAAAAACAGTATTTAATGCCATTAAAAAGGAGAAAATGATTCGGTGGAGAAACACAATTTTTTCCAATAATATTGGCGTTAATAGTGTTTTACTCCAATAATATTGACGTAAAACACATTACTCAAATAATATTGGAGTAAAAAACATTTTACGCCAATAATATTAAAGTAACGTTGTTCGTTACGCTAATAATAATCGTAAAAATCCATCATACAACGATTTTATCAGAATAATATATAAAAACAAGTTTTGTTAAAAATGTGAATTTTTTTTTTACAAATAGAAAGTCTGACGTAACATGGTAGAATCATAAGTCATAACACCAATATATATTATATTATTATCCGACTTGTAAATTTGCCTTAAAAAAAAAAAAAAAAAAAAAAAAAAAAAGTTATAACCAGCCTACCCTTCTTCCAAGTAGGCCCCCTACATTGTTGCCAATACAATAGTTGTCACAAAATCTTTTTTATGGCTGAAATGATCTCCACGTTTACACTTAAAATTTCTCCTCTTTCCACTTATAGATATATACGTATATATTATTACATTCAAACTCCACTTCCACCTCCACTAAACATACCTCTATTATTCGGAAATAATAATAATAATAATCAATATTCCAAAATGGGATTTGCAGAATCAGCAGCCACCGGCGGTGGTGGTGGATGGGGTTTGATGATGGCTAAGCCCTGTGATTATTGCAACGCCGCCCAAGCTTTGCTTTTCTGCCGGACGGATTCAACATATATGTGCATGTTATGTGACACCAAGAGTCATAATAAACTCGAGAAACAAAGGCATGAGCGCGTGTGGATGTGTGAAGTATGTGAACAAGCTCCGGCGAGCCTCACGTGCAAGGCAGACGCCGCCACGTTGTGCGTCACGTGCGACCGTGATATCCACACAGCTAATCCTTTGGCTCGACGCCATGAGCGCGTCCCGGTGGTGCCGTTCTACGAAACGGCGGAGTCGGTAGTGAAGAGTACTGCTGGTTCTACTTTCTTACTACCGCCCCTAGGAAACGCGTGTGGTGGCGCGTGTGATGGTAATGGGTACGTGATTGAACCGGAAGCCGGTTCAGATGGTAAATCAATCGAGTTTTTGTTCACTGATACGGATAATAACCTTGATTTTGATTACCCAATTTCGTTGGAAACTCGATTTCAACAACAATTAAGTTCTGTATTCGATGGTGTTGTCCCAGATCAAACGATCAAACCGACGGTCCAACCGGAATTACCAATCCCTTCATCGGAAAAGCGCCTGGAAATCGACTTCACCAAGTCCTTCATCAATCCGTACAGCTACACTCATTCTTTAACCCAAAGCGTAAGAATTAAGAACCTAGTTCCAATTTTTTTTCAATAATATTCTTTAAAAGACGATTGTTTGACATGAAAACGGTAAAATTACAGGTTTCTTCACCATCAATGGACATCGGAGTTGTACCAGAAGGAAGCTCGATGTCGGAAATGTCTTACTCATTCGCAACAAGTATGGATTTTAATGGCGGAGGAAATCAAGCAACCCAATTAACGGGAATGGACAGAGAAGCAAGAGTATTGAGATACAGAGAGAAGAGGAAGAACAGAAGATTCCAGAAGACTATACGTTATGCTTCTAGAAAAGCATATGCAGAGACTAGGCCCAGAATCAAAGGGCGGTTTGCTAAGAGAAGTGATGTTGACACCGTCGTTGAAAAAGTCGATGGCCTTTTTAGTCCAACCGATGATGATCATGATTCTGTATCTAGTTTCTTATTGGAGTCTAGATACGGCGTCGTTCCTTCGTTTTGAGATGAAATTTTTTTGTGTGCTTTTGGGCAATTTTTATATCTACTACTAGCAAATATTTGGATCCAAGTTATGAATATTTATGTCTGATAACGTGTCTTAAATCTGATACGTATCTGAAACGGATACATTTCAGATACTTAAGATACACTTCTAGGGATAGATTTGTAATCTCGAAAATTGGATACATGCTTCATATATGAATATTCGTAACAGAGATATGTGAAATGAAGAACAACATTGAAATTTGAGTAAAAACTGACATATAATGAATGAACATCCGTACAAACTGGTGAAATTCTGCAAGAAATGATGGTGGCTGGTACTCATATTTGTAATATTTACATATTTGCCCCTTGTATCCGTCTCCATCATTTTCGAAAACCATGCACTTACGTATCTCGTATCTACATATCCATATCCATGTATCCGTACAACCTAGCATAAAGGTTGTGTCATAACCTGTGATATAATATATATTTACTTCATTAATCGTGGTGGATGATCATATATTATTGATGAAATGCCAAAGTTACAGCCAAAAAGACAAAATTTTACAATAATCCAACGTCTGAAATGCTTTCATCAATGTAATGATGTCAACAAAGCCCAATTTATAGATTGAAAGATTCTAGAAACGTAGTCCCTCGGACTTTGAATGAGTGCAAAGTAAAAAACATTTGAACCCTGCACAGCGTAAGCGCGCGCCCCGATCCATGAGTGAGAGAGAGAGGTTGCTCCATGCGTTGTTGTGCAATCTATGTTCCCCTCAAAGGAAGTCTTTGTGTACCATCTTCACCTCTGAGATAACATGAGAAGAAATCTTAACAGCGCGCATGGTGTAAGACACACAAAAGACCCCCCAGACTCTGTGTAGCAATTTGGTGTTTTCACCTTATCATCGCAACATGCACATCACGAGGGTCACGGCAGGTGATCCCCATTCTGTAATATGGTATATATGTTGAAGAATCCATTAAAATTATAATAGCTCAATGAAGAAGAAGAACAATTTGAATAAAGAAGAAGGCAGGAAAAGAACAAAAAGAGTTTTTATTCAATTGATCAAAATTTCATACAATCAATAGTTTGTTGCTTCTATTAACATCATATATATATATATATATATATATATATATATATATATACTTCTAGAACAGTTAATTAACCATCTAAACTGTTACAACAGCTCCAACAACTCATAACTAACTGTAACTATTTTTTCACAAAAGTGATCAACCAAATACCTGGCTTGGCCACTGGAATTTGGCTCGAGCAATGGCATTGTGGCTTGCATATGGCTTGAAGCATGGCATGGTGGCTCGAGCAATGGCATGAGGAACCTGCCTTGTGTAAGCAGGTGCGCATGAGCTACAACATCCCCCCTCAAGCTGTAGTTTGGGAGAAACACAACTTGGAATTTGCCTTGTGTGTGCACTCGTGCACATGAGTTGCAAGCATGTTTTGGAGTGGATATTTGGGCAGTAATCTAAAAAAGGTTGCTTTGTCAACTGGTTTGGTTATGATATCTACCATATCGTCTTCAGTTCTAACTGGTAAATGAATTAGGACATTTTCTTTATATTTTTCTCTTACATAATGACAATATATCTCTATATGCTTGGGTCTCTCAAAGAAAAATGGATTATCCATAATGTAGGTAGCACTTCTGTTGTCACGTAAAAGAGGAACCACTTGTATGTTATATACTTGAAAGTCTTATAGCAAATAAATGGGCCATTGTATCTCACATGTTGTAAGGGCCATAGCCCTATATTCTGCTTCTGATCGAACTACTTATACTAATTGTTGCATGTTTCTTGCTTTTCCGAGAGACTAAAGAATCTCCTATGAATATTGTGTATATAGTAACAGACGTTCCAGTTGTTGTACAACTTGCCCAATCAGAATTACTAAATGCATTTAGAATAGGACTACTAGTAGAGGGGAGAACAGACCCTGTCCTGAAGCTGCTTGGAGGAATCTAAGAAGTTTATGAGCAGAAACTAGATGATTTTCAGTAGGTTCATCTAGGAATTGACTCAATTGTTGAGCAGGATAAGCAATGTCAAGTCTAGTGTTGATGAGGTAAAGAAGCCCACAAGACTTCTGTAGTATTTGTTATCAGCAAAAAGGTGAATCTTTGGGTTCAAGCTTTGCTTTTAGATCCATTGAAACACTAGAAGGCCTTGCTCCTAGATAACCAAATTCTTGAAGTAGGTCTAAACATCACTTCCTCTGATTCATAGTGATTCCTGCCTCCGATCTTGCAATTTCATAACCTATAAAGTATCTCAATGTGCTGGATCTTTAATTGTAAAAGTTTGATGTAGAAGATCCTTGATATTCTTAATCTCTTGCAAGTTTGAACTACCCACGACTATATCATGTACATATACAAGAAAAGAAATAAATGTGGAGCCTTTCCCTTAGTGAAGAGACTGTGATCATGTTTGGATTGTGTATAGCCAGCTTTGACTAGGGCATCTGTCAACTTAACATTCCCTTGTCTACTTGCTTGCCTTAATCCATAGAGTCGTTTGTTTAATCTGCAAACTTGATTAGGTGCTGAAAAGGGAAGACCATAAGGTGGTTTCATGAAGATCTCTTCACACAAATCACCATGTAGAAATGTCGTGCTAACATCCATTTGATGTTAGTGCCACTTGTTCATGGATGCTAAACTTAAGAATAGTATAATTGTTGAAATTTTTTCCACAAGAGAAAGAGTCTCTAAGAAGTCTACACCCTCTATTTGTGTGTAGC
This sequence comes from Gentiana macrophylla, assembly GCA_026214975.1. NCBI lineage: Eukaryota > Viridiplantae > Streptophyta > Magnoliopsida > Gentianales > Gentianaceae > Gentiana > Gentiana macrophylla. The sequence continues at coordinate 26,060,320 of CM047809.1, read as the reverse complement.
CATCGATATTAACCTTTCTTTGTATCTATCCACTGTGCCATCACCTTTTCTTTATGTGGAATTATTACCTTATTACCGTGTAATACAGTTTACTTGTATACATTATTTCTAACATGACATATTAATTGTATAGTACAAACAATTAATATGACATAAAGTAACTCTAGTTTGTCCTATTATGTAATAGGAGTATCTAGCCGCCCATAGCATTAAATACCCTACTAGGACCTCTCACCTTCAAGCTTGTATCTATTTATACTCTTTCATTTTATCATGAATAAACAAGTTGAGTTTACTCGAGTATTATTGCTTTCTCAAACTCTCTTCATGGTATCAGAGACATGTCTCATTTAATCCGCTGCAAATTCTCCTATCATTTCAAGAATGTCTTCATTATCCGAAGCCTCTTCACCCTCAGTAGAGCCCTAGCAGCCTCAGCAGGCTAGGGTCACTGAAAACTCTTCGTTTACAAATCACAGACTTGATGGCAACAACTACCTGCTGTGGTCAAGATCTATGAAAATGTACATCTCAGGCCAGAGCAAGATGGGATACTTGTCTGGCTCCAAACCTGCCCCTGCTGAAACTGACTCCAAGTTTGAAGCATGGGATAGATAAGATAACCAAGTCATGACCATCCTCATGAGGTCAATGACAAAAGAGATCAGTGATAACTTCATGATGTATGACACTACTAAGGAAATCTGTGATAATGCCAGAGACATTTACTCAAAAAAGGACAATACATCTGAGGTCTACGATCTTGAAGCCCAAATTCAAAATTGCAGGCAAGGTGATCTGTCTGTAACTCAGTACTTCAACCAACTATCTAAGGCATGGCAAGACCTAGATATGTTGGATACTCACCCATGGAAGGATGTAGGGGATGCTACTTTATACAAGGATATCATTGAGAAGAAGAGGGTATTCAAGTTCCTTACTGGACTAAAACCATCTCTTGATGATGTCCAAGGCAGAGTCATTGCTACTAAACCTCTTCACAACCTTAAATCTATGTTTGCTGAAGTCAAACATGAAGAAAGCAGGAGAAAAGTGATGCTGCAAAGCAACCCTGCTGAGCACTCTCATCGAGAGCTCAAAGATCGATGGTGATCGGGAAGAGCTGCACGAGGCTACTAAGACCTCTGAGAGACTCCATCGATTCGACATGAAAGCTGTTCTGTGACCACTGCAAATGCACAAACCACGCCAAGGACACTTGCTGGAAACTACATGGTAAGCCTAACTCTCCTAAACCCTCCAAACCAACCATGGAGAGTTAGGGCAGACAAGCCAGTGAAGAAGGTAACAAAGACACTACCTTGGATGCTCAGTTTTCTGCCTTCAAAGCCTTCCTTGCTCAACAAAAGGAAGGTAGGTCTATCACAGACACAGCTACTTATGCTAAAACAGGTATATTCCACTCACCTCTCAGTAGTGATACTTGGATTGTTGATTCTGGGTCATCCTCCCATATGACCGGTAACAAAAGGCTAATATCTCACCTTAAGCCTTGTCATCAGACCCACAATATTAAGATTGCTGATGGATCTATTTCTCGTGCACAAGGTTTTGGAAATGTTAAACTTACTGATAAGATCTACCTACAAGATGTCCTGTTTGTTCCAAAATTAGACTGTAACCTTATATCTTTCAGTAGACTCACTAAAGACTTAAATTGGACAGTCATGTTTAATAACAATCAGTGTATATTCCAGGATCTTTCTTCACATAAAGTGATTGGGAAAGCTAAAGCTCGCTTTCAGATTGGTTGTGGTCAACCTGCTTGAAGATGAAGATTAAAGATCGAAACTTGCCTCTCAGAAACTGCAACCAAACCTTAGACAATATCATGCTATGGAATTATAGACTAGGTCATCCAAGTTTTGGTTATTTAAAGTCTTTAATTCCTGAATTGTTTAAAGGTTCTAACCTCAGTGACCTTCAATGTGATATTTGTTAGTTTGCCAAACTTACTAAATCTGTGTATACTAAAATATCTTACTTACCTTCCACACCTTTTACTTTGATTCATAGTGATGTATGTGGACCCTCAAGAGTTAAAAGTATAACAAGAAAGAGGTGGTTTGTCACCTTCATAGATGACCACACCAGGATCACATGGCTGTTTTTTATGAAAGATAAATCCGAAGTTGGAACCATCTTCCAAGAGTATTAAAATCTTAAAAACAGATAATGCACTGGAATACTATGAGTCCAACCTTAGCACCTTCCTGAATGATAAGGGAATAGTTCACATTAGTAGTTGTGTAGAGACACCTCAGCAGAATGGGGTTGCTGAGAGGAAGAACAGGCACTTACTAGAAATGGCTAGATCGGTCATGTTCACCACTCATGTGACAAAATACATGTGGGGTGAAGCTATATTAACTGTCACACATCTGATCAACAGGTTACCCAACAGAGTGTTAGGTTTCAAGACTCTCATCCAAACCCTACTGACAACTCATCCCTGTCCTCATCTCATTGCTGACTTGCCACCAAAAATCTTTGGATGTATTATGTTTGTCTATATTCATGCCCAACACAGAAGCAAACTTGACCCCAAAGCTCATAAGTGTATTTTCCTAGGTTATGCCAAAGACAGAAAGGGCTACAAGTGTTATTCTCCCACTGACAAAAGGTTCTACAACTCTATGGATGTAAAATTCTTTGAAAAAACCCCTTACTACACACACCTACTGAGACAGTCACAGATGAAAACCTTATTGAAATTGAAGCACTTCTCTCTTCTCATGGTCCACTAACTCCCACTACATCCTCAGTTGAGGAAATTGAGCCCATTCCAATCCCTCAAACAACTCCTCAGTAGATTCCTGATCTTCAACAGCCTACTAATACTCATTGACCTCTTGACATCGAACTCATCTTGAACCTCAAAGACTGCCGATTCTCCTCACACTCCTGAACTTATGAACACGTTTACTGATCTTGATGACAGACCCATTGCTGTTAGAAAAGGAAAGAGATCATGCACTGATCACTCTATTCATAATTATGTGTCCTATGATCACTTGTCACCTAGTTTTGATATGCTTACACAGGACTTGGATACTCACTCCATTCCTAAGAATATACAGGAAGCTCTTCAACATGACAGATGGAAGGCTGCTGTAAAAACTGAAATGACTGCTCTTCTTGACAACCATACTTGGGATCTCACCACTCTCCCACAAGAAAAGAAGACTGTCAGCTATAAATGGTTGTTCACCACCAAGTACAATTCTTATGGTATTATTGACAAGTACAAAGCTAGACTAGTTGGAAGGGGCTTCACTCAAACACATGGACTTGACTACAAAGAGACATTTGCACCTGTGGCAAACTAAACACGATCGAGTCTTTGGTCTCACTTGTCATTCAACTTGATCGGCCACTTCACCAATTGGATATCAAGAATGCCTTCCTAATTGGTGACCTCACTGAGGAAGTTTATATGACTGTACCTCCTGGTTTCACCAACACTCACACCAAAGGGAAAGTTTGGAAACTGAGGAAATCTCTATATGGCCTGAAGCAGTCCCCAAGAGCATGGTTTGGCAAACTTACTAACGTGGTTAAGGATGCCGGATATCATCAGTGCAACACAGATCACACTATGTTTATCAAAATAATCAATAAGAGAAGATCCATCCTTATTGTCTATGTGTATGATATCATCCTTACTGGTGATGACCCTGTTGAGATCCGAAAATTGAAGACCCTACTGGCACAGGTCTTCCAAGTTAAAGATTTGGGCTACCTCTAGTACTTCCTTGGCATGGAAATAGCAAGAAACAGCCAGGGTATCTCAGTCTCACAGAGAAAGTATGTGCTGGACTTGCTAAAGAAAACTGGCATTCTAGGGTGCAAACCATCTATCTCTCCAGTAGACCCCAGTAATCCACTAGTGCATGGTAATATTGCTGTACGAAAGGAACAATATCAGAGGCTTGTAGGAAAACTCATTTACCTCTCCCATACAAGACCGGATATTGCTTATGGAGTCAGCCTTGTCAGTCAGTTCATGCACTGCCCTACTGAGCAACATTGGGATGTTGTTTCCAGAATACTGAGGTACTTAAAGTCAACTCCTGGCCAAGGCTTACATTTCACTAAGTCTACTGAGAGATCAGTTAAGGTCTATACTGATGCTGACTGGGCTGGTTGCCACATAGACAGAAGGTCTACCACAGGCTATTGTTCATATGTATGGGGTAATCTTGTCACTTGGAGAAGCAAGAAACAGCCTACTGTCTCTAGAAGCAGTGCTGAAGCTGAACTCAGGGCACTTGTTTTGGGCATCTGTGAAGTACTATGGTTGAAAAGAGTCCTAACTGAACTTCAACAACCCCCTAAGCAACCTATCATACTCTGCTATGACAATAATTCAGCACTATGCATGGCAAAAGATCATGTTCATCATGATAAGACAAAACATGTGGACATTGACAGACATTTCCTTAAAGAGAAGCTTGATGCCCAGATCATTCAACTTCAATATGTTCCTCGGCTGAGCCTGCACGTCGATATTCTCAGAAAGGCCATTCCACCACTTATGTTCAACAAGATTGAGTCGCAAACTTGGTGTATAGACATATACAACCCAGTTTTGAGAGGGTGTGGAATTATTACCTTATTACCGTGTAATACATTTTACTTGTATACATTATTTGTAACATGGCATATCAGCCGTATTGTACAAACAATTAATATGACATAAAGTATATGACATAAAGTAACTCTAGTTTGTCATATTATGTAATAGGAGTATCTAGCCGCCCATAGCATTAAATACCCTACTAGGACCTCTCACCTTCAAGCATGTATCTATTTATACTCTTTCATTTTATCATGAATAAACAAGTTGAGTTTACTCGAGTATTATTGCTTTCTCAAACTCTCTTCACTTTAATTATGTGTACCCATTTGCAGCCTATTGGTTTTGTTTACTTTAGGTAATGGAACAATTGACCATTTAAGTCTGTGTATTGAGCAGTGCCTCTAACACTTATTACATGGCTTTCTGCCAATTTTTGTCATTAGATGCTTCTAGATGAGAGTTAGGTTCTTGTTTGGTAGTGATGTTGCATGAGAAGGCTCTGTAATTACTGTTGAAATAGTGTCCTAAACCCAATCGGGTTGGACCGGATCCGGCCGGGTCGGATCATTTCTACTATTTCTTTATGTTTAAACATATATTAAATGGTTTTTCTGTTGTCATATATATGTTCTTTTAAAGAACCAATTATGAATTGTTATATGATAATGTCCTTAGTATTAAACTGTGATAAAGAAACCATGATAGGTGATTATGGTTGATGAGATGTCTAATCACTTTAACAAGTTTGATACTTAAATGTCTCTAGGCTGATGTACTATTAAACAGGGCATTGATAGTATGAACATGCTAGCATGTATTAGATGTCATCTGTCTTTAAGGGCAGGGATAGATCTCGTCTATCGAAGTGTAGAGACACTTGGACTGTACGTGGACGTGTATTAGAGAATGCATGCATTAGACTGACCCACTTACATTAAGTGTCGCACTATGTGGCAGTTGTGTAATTATCCTTTAGACCAAAGTCTTCATTGCATTACGGTGTGGATTGTCATGCTTTGACACTATTGAGGTTTCCCCTAGCCACGGGGCGATCATGCGGTAGTGATTGGGTGTGATACTAAAGCATGCGGAGTATACATGTTTGGTTGTCTGGAAATCGTGTACCCTATCAATATGGGTGAATATCCGAAATATCCTTCTTATAAGGAATGTCTTACTCTCGTGAATCTTTGTAAAGTGGAAGTAAATGAGTTACTTCGAGAGAGAGCTTGATATCCAGATTATAAGATACGGTCGTTAATGTATGACACTCGACGTACAACCGTATGGATATTATTACAACGATAGGATTGTAAGTTACACGGTAACTATTTCACATGAAAGGTTGTAGTCATTGCATTTGACTCTTCCGATGATTGGGGGTCACGGTGTGTTGCTAGATGCTATCCCGTGATCGTTAGGCATGAAGGGCATTTTCGTAATCTGCACTTTGTGTCTACGGCCAACATATTCGGAAGCCTATCGGGTCACACACATAGAACATCTAGCCGGATTAAAATGTGGTTATAGATGATAACCAAATAAGAAAAGTTTATCTCGTACTATAAAGGTTATAGTGGTAAATTAATATGGTGGTATTTATTTATATACTATGAATAAATTAAATACAAGATATTAATAGTATTATATTAGTTAAAGAATATTCCGGATGTCAATTTATTGGCTAAGGTGGCACAATTTGTGTGTGTATTTCTTTTTTTTTTTTTCTTTTTTTGGTAAAACTCTGAATTTTATTAAAGGAAAGTTGAAGTTTTACATAGGCCAACCCCTGACCTTACCTCCAAAGAAAAATGACGTCATCAATACATGTTTATCACCTCCTTAAAACCTTAGTCCAGAAAACCCGTGTGGGAAAAGCCGGGTGCTAAGGAAAGAGTGTGATCTCCCATGTATTGGGAATAAAACTAAAGTAAAGATTATGTAAAGGGCTCCGTACCCAGTAGCAGACTAAATACAATTTGCCCCTAGGGTTATAAGAAGCGAGTAATCTTGAGTGACTGTCCCAAAAATACAAATCCAAAGAAAGATCTACTTTTTCCGATCAAGAAACATAAGAAGATCCACAAAGTTGAATGTCTTTAGCAGCTGCAGCAGAACTTGAGGTTGTATCGTGTAATCCATCGAGAGCTATGTAGCAGGACCAGGCTATAATCCATGTCCATCTGATAGGATTCTGTGCTTGGGAAGTACACCTGCATAGCTAGTTGGGATGATGTAGCAAACAGAAGAGAGTGTACAACCAGGAAGAAAATAAAGAGAGGTACAACCTGTTTGCACCCTTCATGTTGATGAAGGGTGCTCCCCAAATGTGTATGCCACGGT